>CM022704.1:78426687-79026687 GCA_012295165.1 Asparagus setaceus | reverse complement strand
CATGAAATCATGAATTTTGGCCTTCATGAAATTATTTGCTAATGGGTCAAAACAACTAAAATAGCCAAAATTCATGGGTTATAGCTCACAAAATTGTGAATTTTAGCCTTTGTGATTTTTTGACAAGTCAAAATGACTAAAATGACTAAAATGGCCAAAAATAGTGGGTTATAGCTCATGAAATCGTGAATTTTGGCCTTCATGAAATTATTTGCCAATGGGTCAAAATGACTAAAATGTCCAATAATCCATGGTTTTAGCTCATAAAATCTTGAATTTTGGCCACAATGAAAATATTTGACATGGGGTCCAAATGACTAAAATGGCCAAAATTGTGTGCTAAAGCTCACGAAATTGTGAATTTTAGCCTCCATAAAGTTATTTGTAAATGAATTATAACCACTAAAATGGAAAAAAATCATTGGTTATGACTCATGAAATCATGAAGTCCGGACTTTGCAAAATTATTTACCAATGGTTTAAAATGACTAAAATGTCCAATAATCCATGGTTTTAGCTCATAAAATCTTGAATTTTGGCCACAATGAAAATATTTGACATGGGGTCCAAATGACTAAAATGGCCAAAAATTATGGGTTATAGCTCATGAAATTGTGAATTTTGGCCTCCATGAAATTATTTGCTAATGGATCAAAAGGACTAAAATGGCCAAAAATTATGGGTTATAGCTCATGAAATCGTGAATTTTGGCCTCCATGAAATTATTTGACAATGGGTCAAAATGACTAAAATGGCCAAAAATTATGGGTTATAGCTCATAAAATTGTGAATTTTGGCCTCCATGAAATTATTTGCTAATGGATCAAAAGGACTAAAATGGCCAAAAATCATGGGTTATAGCTCACAAAGTCCTAAAGTTTGGCCTCTAGAAAACTATTGGCTAATGAACCGAAATAGCTAAAATAGCCAAAAATTATTAGTTCTAACTCATGAAATTGTGAAGTCCGGACTCCACAAAATTAATTACCAATGGTTCAATATGACTAAAATGTCTAATAATCATGGGTTATAGCTCATAAAATCTTAAAATTTGGTCTCGCAAAGTTATTTCTTGTGGGTTGAAATGACTAAAATGACTAAAAATATCCAATAATCGAGGGTTATAACACATAAAATCTTGAATTTTGGCCACAATGAAAATATTTGACATGGGGTCCAAATGACTAAAATGGCCAAAAATCATTGGTTATAGCTCACGAAATCGTGAATTTTGGCCTCCATGAAATTATTTGCCAATGGGTGAAATAGCTAAAAGTGGCCAAAGCTTATGGGTTATATATAGCTCATGAAATTGTGAATTTTGGACTCGCCAAAATTACTTGCTAATGGGTCAAAATACCATAAAATGGCAAAAATAGTCAGTTATAGCTCATGAAATTGTTAATTTTGACCTCCGTGAAATTATTTGCTAATGAGTTAAGACAACTAAAAATAGCCAAAATTCATGGGTTATAGCTCACGAAATTCTAAAATTTAGCCTATAGAAAATTATTTGCCAATGAATCGAAACAACTAACAATGGCAAAAAATTATTAGTTCTAACTCATGAAAATGTGAAGTTTAGAATCTGCAAAATTATTTACCAATGGTTCAAAATGAGAAAATGTCTAATAATCATGGGTTATAGCTCATGAAATCTTAAATTTTGGCCCCTACAAAATTATTTGTCGAAGGGTTGAAACGACTAAAAATAGCCAAAAATTATGGGTTATAGCTCACGAAATTGTGAACTTTGGCCACTATGAATTTATTTGGTGTAGGCTCAAAATGACTAAAAATAGCAAACAATTGAAGGATATAGCTCATTAAATAGTGAACTTTGGACTCAATTAATTTATTAGCCAATGGGTCACATCAATTAAAAATAAATAAAATCATTAGTTAAAGCTCACAAAATCGAGAATTTTGGACTCGACAAAATTAATTGCTAATGGGTCAAAACGACATAAAATGACCAAAAATAGTGGGTTATAGCTCATGAAATCGTTAATTTTGGCCTCCATGAAATTATTTGTCAACGGCTAGAAACAACTAAAATAGCCAAAAATTATGGGTTATACCTCACCAAATCCTGAATTTTGACCTCCACATAATTATTTGACAATGAACTAAAATAACTAATAATGTCAAAAATTATTGGTTCTAACTCATGAAATTGTGAAGTCTAAACTCTGCAAAATTAATTACCGATGTTTCAAAATGACTAAAATGTCCAATAATCCATGGTTTTAGCTCATAAAATCTTGAATTTTGAACTTTGCAAAATTATTTGCCAATGGGTCAAAATAACTAAAATTGGCCAAAAATAGTGGGTTATAGCTCAAGAAATCATGAATTTTGGCCTCCATGAAATTATTTGCTAATGGATCAAAAGGACTAAAAATGGCCAACATTTGTGGATAACACACGAAATCGTAAATTTTGGTCCCCGCGAAATTATTTGCCAATGGGTCGAAATGATAAGAAATTGCCAAAAATTATGGGTTATAGCTCACAAAATCGTGAATTTTGGACTTGACCAAATTACTTGCTAATAGGTCGAAACGACAAAAAAGGCCAAAAAATAGTGGGTTATAGCTCATGAAATCGTTAATTTTGGCCTGCATGAAATTATTTGTCAACGGCTAGAAACAACTAAAAATAGTCAAAAATTATGGGTTATACCTCACCAAATCCTGAATTTTGACCTCCACATAATTATTTGACAATGAACTAAAATAACTAATAATGTCAAAAAATTATTGGTTCTAACTCATGAAATTGTGAAGTCTAAACTCTGCAAAATTAATTACCGATGTTTCAAAATGACTAAAAATATCCAATAATCGAGGGTTATAACACATAAAATCTTGAATTTTGAACTTTGCAAAATTATTTGCCGAAGGGTTGAAACAACTAAAATGGCCAAAAATTATGGGTTATAGCTCACAAAATTGTGAATTTTGGCCACAATGAAAATATTTGACATGGGGTCCAAATGACTAAAGGTAGCCAAAAATCTAGGGATATAGCTTATTAAATCGTGAATTTTTATCCTCCATGAATTTATTAGCCAATAGGTAAAAATAACTAAAATGAACAAAAAATCATGGGTTAAAGCTCACGAATTTGTTAAGCTTGGACTCCATTAAATTATTTACTAATGGTTCGAATTGACTAGAAATGTCCAATAATAGTGGGTTATATCTTATGAAATCATAAATTTTAGCCTCCGTGAATTTATTAGCCAATGGGTCAAAATGACTAAAGATGGCAAAAAATCGTGGGTTATAGCTCATGAAATCGTGAATTTTAGACTTGACCAAATTACTTGCTAATGGGTCGAAACGATAAAAAATGGCCAAAAATAGTGGGTTATACCTCTTGAAATTGTGAACTTTAGAATCTGTAAATTTATTTGCCAATGCGTCGCAAAGACATAAAATGACCAAAAATCTGGGTTATAGCTCACAAAATTATAAACAAAATTAATTACTAATGGCTGAAAAGGACTAAAATGGCCAAAAATTATGGGTTTTTGCTCAAGAAATCGAGAAGGTTTGACTCTGCAAATTATTTACCGAGGGTTCAACAAAACTAAAAATGTTCAACAATTATTGGTTATAGCTAATGAAATCATGAATTTTAGCCTTTGTGATTTTTTGACAAGTCAAAATGACTAAAATGCCCAAAATATTGTGTTATAGCTCATGATATCATGAATTTTAGCCTCCGCGAAACTATTTGCCAATGGGTCAAAATAACTAAAATTGGCCAAAAATAGTGCCTTGTAGCTTACAAAATCGTGAATTTTGATATCCATAAAATTATTTGCCAATGGGTCGAAATAGCTAAAAGTGGCCAAAGCTTATGGGTTATATATAGCTCATGAAATTGTGAATTTTGGACTCGCCAAAATTACTTGCTAATGGGTCAAAATACCATAAAATGGCAAAAATAGTCAGTTATAGCTCATGAAATTGTTAATTTTGACCTCCGTGAAATTATTTGCCAATGAGTTAAGACAACTAAAAATAGCCAAAATTCATGGGTTATAGCTCACGAAATTCTAAAATTTAGCCTATAGAAAATTATTTGCCAATGGGTCAAAACAACTAAAATGGCAAAAAATCATGAGTTAAAGCTCATGAAATTGTGAAGTTTGGACTCTAGAAATTTATTTATCAAAGGTTCAAAATGACTAAAAATGTCTAATAATCATGGGTTATAGCTCATGAAATCTTAAATTTTGGCCTCCACAAAATTATTTGACAATGGGTTGAAATGACTAAAAATAGCCAAAAATTATGGGTTATAGCTCACGAAATTGTGAACTTTGGCCTCCATGAAATTATTTGCCAATGGGTCAAAATGACTAAAAATAGTCAAAAGCATTGGTTATAAGTCTTAGAATCGTAAACTCGGCCTCCATAAAATTATTTACCAATGGTTCAAAATGACTAAAATGTCCAATAATAATTGGTTATATAGCTAATGAAATCTTGAATTTTGGCCTCAGGAAATTATTTCTTTGAAGGGTCGAAATGATTAGAAATGACAAAGAATCATGGATTATAGCTCATAAAATTGTGAAGTTTGGACTCTAGAAATTTATTTATCAAAGGTTCAAAATGACTAAAAATAGCAAAACTTCGAGGGTTATAGCTCATTAAATTGTGAATTTTGGACTCGAAACTTATTTGGCAATAGGTCAAAACAACTAAAATGGCAAAAAATCATGAGTTAAAGCTCATGAAATCGTGAATTTTGGCCTCAGGAATTTATTAGCCAATGGGTCAAAATGACTAGAAATGTCCATTAATCGTGAGTTGTATGTCATAAAATCATGAATTTTGGCTTCTACAAATTTATTAACCAATGGGTCAAAACAACTAAAATGGATAAAAATCGTGGGTCAAAGCTCACGAAATCATGAAGTTTGGACTCTGTTAAATTATTTTGACCTCTGCAAAAAATTTTCGCTAGTGGGTGGAAATGACTAAAATGGCCAAAAATCATGCGTTATAGCTCATAAAATTGTGAAGTTTGGACTCGCCAAATTATTTACCAATGGTTCAAAATGACACAAAATGGCCAAAATAGTGGGTTATAGCTCATGAAATCGTTAATGTTTGCATGTGTAAAATTATTTGGTAGCGGATCGAAATGACTAAAATGGCCAAAAATCATGGGTTATAGCTCACAAAGTCCTAAAGTTTGGCCTCTAGAAAACTATTGGCTAATGAACCGAAATAGCTAAAAATAGCCAAAAATTATTGGTTCTAACTCATGAAATTGTGAAGTCTGGACTACACAAAATTAATTACCAATGGTTCAATATGACTAAAAATGTCTAATAATCATGGGTTATAGCTCATAAAATCTTAAAATTTGGTCTCTGCAAAGTTATTTGCTGACGGGTTGAAATGACTAAAAATGACCAAAAATCATTGGTTATTGTTCACAAAATTGTGAACTTTGATCTCTGCGAAATTATTTGACAATGGGTTGAAATAACTAAAAATAGACAAAAATCATAAAGCTCATGAAATTGTCAAGTTTGCACTCCGCAAAATTATTTACCAATGGTTTGACTAGAAATGTTCAATAATCTTGGATTATATCTTATGAAATCATGAATTTTGGCCTCCGTGAATTTATTAGCCATTGGGTCGAAATGACTAAAACTGGCCAAAAATCATTGGTTATAGCTCACAAAATCATGAATTTTGGACTTGACTGAATTACTTACTAGTGGTTCAAAATGACACAAAATGGCCAAAAACAGTGGGTTATAGCTCATGAAATCGTGAAAGTATTTACCAACGGGTCAAAAGAACTAAAAATTACCAAAAATTATGGATTATAGCTCATGAAATTGTGAATTTTAGTCTCTGTGAAATTATTTATCAATGGGTCGAAATGACTAAAAATGGCCAAAAGCCATAGGTTAGAGCTTAGGACATCGTGAATATAACCTTTCGCGAAATTATTTGCCAATGGGTTAAATAAACTAAAAGTGGCAAAAAATCATGAATTATAGCTCAAAAATCGTGCATGTGGTTTAAAAGGAATTATTTGCAAATGGACGACTACAATTAGCAAAAAATCTAAGGTTTTAGCTCGCGAAATTGTGAAATTTAGCCTCCACGAAATTATTTGGCAATAGGTGGAAACAACTAAAAATGGCAAAAAAATCATGAGTTAAAGCTCATGAAATCATGAAGTTTGTACTCCGCTAAATTATTTACTAATGGTCCGAAACAATAAAAAATATACAATAATCGTGGGTTATAGCTCATGAAATCATGAATTTTGGCTTCCACGAATTTATTAACCAATGGGTCAAAGTGACTAAATATAGCCAAAAATCGTGGGTTGTAGCTCATGAAATCATGAATTTTTGTCTTCAAATTTATTTGCCAATGAATGACTAAAAATGGCCAAAATTATGGGTTATAGCTCATAAAATTGTGAAATTTAGCCTCCGCGAGATTCTTTGTGAATGGGTCGAAATGATTAAAATGATAAAAATCAGGGGTTATTGCTCATAAAATTGTGAAGTTTGGACTCTAGAAATTTATTTATCAAAGGTTCAAAATGACTAAAAATGCCCAATAACTATGGGTTATAGCTTATGGAATCGTGATTTTTGGCCTCCTATAAATTATTTACGATCGGGTCGAAATGATTAAAAATGATAAAAATCATGGGTCATAGCTCATGAGATCGTGAATTTTGGCCTCTGAAAAATTATTTGCCAATGGGGCTATGACAAAAAATGCTAAAAATTATGAGTTATAGCTCAGAAAAACATGAATTTAGGCTTCCACGAAATTATTTACCAATGGCTCGAAATGACTAAAATGGCCAAAATTGTGGGTAATAGCTCATAAAATCATAAATTTTAGTTTCTACGAAATTATTTGCCAACGCGTCGAACAACTAAAAATGACAAAAATTCATGGGTTATAGCTCATGAATTTGTGAACTTTAGTCTCCACGAAATTATTTGACAATGGGTCAAAATGACTAAAAGTAACGAAAAATCATGGCTTATAACTCAAGAAATTGTGAATTTTGGACTCCGTGAAATTATTTACCAATGGTTCAAAAGGACTAAAAATATTCAAGAATCGTGGGTATAGCTCTTGAAATCATGAATTTTGGCCTCTGTGAATTTATTAGCCATTGGGTCGAAATGACTAAAACTGGCCAAAAATCATTGGTTATAGCTCACAAAATCATGAATTTTGGACTTGACTGAATTACTTACTAGTGGTTCAAAATGACACAAAATGGCCAAAAATCATGGGTTATAGCTCATGAAATCGTGAAAGTATTTACCAACGGGTCAAAAGAACTAAAAATTACCAAAAATTATGGATTATAGCTCATGAAATTGTGAATTTTAGTCTCTGTGAAATTATTTATCAATGGGTCGAAATGACTAAAAATGGCCAAAAGCCATAGGTTAGAGCTTAGGACATCGTGAATTTAACCTTCGTGAAATTATTTGCCAATGGGTTAAATAAACTAAAAGTGGCTAAAAATCATGGGTTATAGCTAAAAAATCGTGCATGTGGTTTAAAAGGAATTATTTGCAAATGGACGACTACAATTAGCAAAAATCTAAGGTTTTAGCTCGCAAAATTGTGAAATTTAGCCTCCACGAAATTATTTGACAATGGGTTGAAATAACTAAAATAGACAAAAATCATGGGTTATAGCTCATGAAATCATGAAGTTTGGACTCCGCTATATTATTAACCAATGGGTCAAAACAACTAAAAATAACAAAATTCATGGGTTATAGCTCATGAAATCATGAATTTTGGCTTCTACAAATTTATTAACCAATGGGTCAAAGTGACTAAATATAGCCAAAAATCGTGGGTTGTAGGTCACGAAATCATGAATTTTGCCCACCACAAAATTATTTGACAATGGGTCAAAATGACTAGAAATTGCCAAAAATTATGGGTAATATCTCATGAAATCGTGAACTTTGGCCTCCGCGAAATTATTTACCAACGGGTCGAAATGACTAAAAATACCCAAAATCATGGTTTATAGCTCATGAAATCGTAAATTTTAGCCTCCACAAAATTATTTACCAACAAGTTCAAATAACTAAAAATTGCCAAAGGTTTTGGCTTATAACTCCTAAAATCGTAAATTTTGGACTCCAGAAACTTATTTGGCAATAGATCGAAAGGACTAAATTGGCTGAAAATTGTGGCTTATAGCTCATGAAACTGTGACGTTTGCACTCTGTAAAATTACTTGCCAAGGGTTTGAAATGACTAAAAATGTCCAATAATTATGAGTTATAGCTAATGAAATTGTGAATTTTGGCCTTTAAAAAATTATTTGCCAATGGGTCGAAATGACTAAAAATGCCTAAAAATCATGGGCTATATAGCACATGAAATCATGAAGTTTGGCCTCCATGAAGTTATTTACTAATAAATCGAAAGGACTAAAAATAACTAAAAATCATGGGTGATAGCTCACGAAATCGTGGGTTTTGCACTTTGCGGAGCTATTTTGCAACAGGTTGAAATGACAAAAAATAGACAAAAATCGTGGGTTGTAGATCATAAAATCATGAATTTTGGGCTCAACCAAATTACTTGTTAATGGGTCGAAATGACACAAAATGCCCCAAAATAATGGATTATAGCTCATAAAATTATGAATTTTAGACTCTGTGAAATTATTTGCCAACAGGTCGAAATGACTAAAAATGGCCAAAAATCGTGAGTTGTTGCTCACGAAATTCTAAATTTTGGCCTCCACAAAATTATTTTGACAAGGGGTTGAAATGACTAAAAATAGTCAAAAAGCATTGGTTATAAGTCTTAGAATCGTAAACTCTGGCCTCCATAAAATTATTTACCAATGGTTCAAAATGACTAAAAATGTCCAATAATAATTGGTTATAGCTAATGAAATCTTAAATTTTGGCCTCCGGAAATTATTTGCTGAAGGGTCGAAATGATTAGAAGTGGCCAAAAATCATGGATTATAGCTCACGAAATTATGACCTTTGGCACCTAGAAATTATTTGACAATGGGTCAAAACAACTAAAAATAGCAAAAACTCGAGGGTTATAGCTCATTAAATTGTGAATCTAGGCCTCTACGAATTTGTTAGCCAATGGTTGAAACAACTAAAAATGGATAAAAATCGTTGGTTAAAGTTCATGAAATCATGAAGTTTGGACTCCATAAATATATTTACCAATGGTTCAAAATGACTAAAATGGCCAAAAATCATGGGTTATAGCTAATGAAATCTTGAATTTTGGCCTCTGTGAATTTATTAGCCATTTAGTTGAAATGACTAAAATGGCCAAAATTATGGGTTATAGCTCATAAAATTGTGAAATTTAGCCTCCGCGAGATTCTTTGCGAATGGGTCGAAATGATTAAAAATTATAAAAAAATCAGGGGTTATTGCTCATAAAATTGTGAAGTTTGGACTCTAGAAATTTATTTATCAAAGGTTCAAAATGACTAAAAATGCCCAATAACTATGGGTTATAGCTTATGGAATCGTGATTTTTGGCCTCCTATAAATTATTTACGATCGGGTCGAAATGATTAAAAATGACAAAAAATCATGGGTCATAGCTCATGAGATCGTGAATTTTGGCCTCTGAAAAATTATTTGCCAATGGGACTATGACAAAAAATGCTAAAAATTATGAGTTATAGCTCAGAAAAACATGAATTTAGGCTTCCACGAAATTATTTACCAGTGGGTCGAAACAACTAAAAATTGCTAAAAATTATGGGTTATAGCTCATAAAATCGTAAATTTTAGTTTCTGTGAAATTATTTGCCAACGGTCAAACAACTAAAAATGACTAGAAATTATAGGTTAAAACTCATGAAATCGTGAATTTTGGCCTCCACAAAATTATTTTGACAAGGGGTTGAAATGACTAAAAATAATAAAAATCATGACTTGTAACTCATGAAACCATAAAGTTTAGACTCCACAAAATTATTTACCAATGGTTCAAAAGGACTAAAATATTCAAGAATCGTGGGTATAGCTCTTGAAATCATGAATTTTGGCCTCTGTGAATTTATTAGCCATTTAGTTGAAATGATTAAAATGACCAGAAATTGAGCGTTATAGCTCAATAAACCGTGATATTTGCCCTCTACGAATTAATTAGCCAATGGGACCAAAAAACAAAAAATGGCCAAAAATCATGGGTGAAAGCTCATAAAATCATAAAGTTTGGACTCCGCTATATTATTAACCAATGGTTCGAAACCATTAGAAATGTCCAACAATCATGGGTTATAGCTCATGAAATCATGAATTTTGGCCTTCGTAAATTTATTAGCTATTTGGTCGAAATGGCTAGAAATGGCCAAAAATCATGGGTTATAGTTTACAATATCGTGAATCCTGGCCACCACAAAATTATTTAACAACTGATCAAAATGACTAAAAATTGCCAAAAATTGTGGGTAATATCTCATGAAATCGTGAATTTTGCCTTTAGCGACATTATTTTTCCAACAGGTTGAAAGGACTAAAAATCACAAAAGATTGTGGATTACAGCTCATGAAATTATGAATTTTGGCCTCCAAAAAATTATTTGGTAACGAGTAGAAACGACTAAAAATAGTGAAAAGTTCATGATTTAATAAAGTTTGGACTCCATAAATATATTTGCTAATGTATTGAACCAACTAAAACTGACAAAAAATCATTGGTTATAACTCATAAAATCATGAAGTTTGGACTCCGTAAATATATTTACCAATGGTTAAAAATGTCTAATAATTGTGGTTATAGCTCATGAAATCATGAACTTTGGCCTTCACGAATTTGTTAGCCAATGGGTCGAAATGACTGAAAATAGCCAAAATCATGGGTTATAGCTCGTGAAATTGTGAATTTGCCATTCATGAAATTATTTGCTAATGGGTCAAAATGATTAAAAATAGCCAAAAATCTGGTTACTGCTCATGAAATCGTGTAGTTTAGACTTTGGAAAATTATTTATTAAAGGTTCAAAATGACTAAAAATATCTATTAATCATGGGTTATAGCTCATGGAAGCGTGATTATTGGCCTCCATGAACTTATTTGCCAACGGGTCAAAATAATAGAAAATGGCAAAAAATCATGGGTCATACCCTCATGAATCATGAATTCTAGCCTCCAAAAAATTATTTGCCAATAGGTCAATGGCCAAATATGGCCAAAAATCATGGGTTACAGCTCAGAAAATCATGAATTTAGGCTTCCACCAAATTATTTGACAATAGGTTGAAACAACTAAAATTGGCTTAAAATGTGGGTTATAGCTCACGAAATCTTAAATTTTGGTCTGTGCAGAGTCATTTGCCAACGGGTCAAAATAACTAAAAATGTCCAAAAATCATGGGCTATAGCTCATGAATTTGCCAAATTATTTGATAATGGATCAAAATGACTAAAAATAATAAAAAATCATGACTTGTAACTCATGAAACCATAAAGTTTAGACTCCACAAAATTATTTACGAATGGTTCAAAATGACTAAAAATATCCAATAATCGTGGGTTATTGCTCATGAAATCCTGAATTTTTCCTTTTGTGAATTTATTAGCCATTTCATCAAAATGACTAAAATGGCTAAAAATCAAGGGTTATAGCTCGTTAAATTGTGATATTTGGCCTCCACAAATTAATTAGCCAATGGGTCAAAACAACTAAAAATGACTAGAAATTATAGGTTAAAACTCATGAAATCATGAAGTTTTGACTCCACTAAATTATAAACCAGTGGTTCGAAGGCATTAAAACTATACAACAATCGTGGGTTATAGCTCATATAATCATGAATTTTGGCCTCCGCAAACTTATTAGCCATTTGGTCGAAATGACTGGAAATGGCCAAAAATCATAGGTTATAGTTCACGATATCGTAAATTTTGGCCACCACAAAATTATTTGACAACTGATCAAAATGGCTAAAAATTGCTAAAAATTATGGGTAATATCTCATCATAGCCAACGGGTCAAAAGGACTAAAAATCATAAAAACAAATCATGGATTATAGATTATAAAATCATGAATTATTGCCTCCAAAAAATTATTTTCCAATGAGTCGAAATGAGTAAAAATAGCCAAAAGTTGTAGGTCATAACTCATAAAATCATGAATTTTGGCATCCGTAAAATTATTTGCCAATGGGTCGAAATGACTAAAATGCCCAAAAATCATGTGTTATAGCTCATGAAATCATGAACTTTGGCCTCCGTGAAATTATTTACCAATGGGTCGAAATGACTAAAATGCCCAAAAATCATGTGTTATAGCTAATAAAATCATGATTTTTGGCCTCTGCAAAATTATTTGCCAATGAGTCAAAACGATTGAAAATGCGTAAAAATCATGGACTACAACACATGAAAATATGAATTTTGGCCTTCACGAAATTATTTGTTAATAGGTCTAAATGACTAAAAATGGCCATCATCGTGAAATTTAGTCTCCATAAAATTACTTAGTAATGGGTCGAAATGACATAAAATGGCGAAAAATAGTGGGTTGTAGCTCAGAATATCGTGAATTTATGACTCTGCAAAATTATTCGCCAATGAATCGAACCAACTAAAAATGGTAAAAATTATTAATTATAACTCACGAAATCATGAAGTCTGGACTCTACAAAATTATTTACCAATGTTTAAAAATGATTAAAAATGTTCAATAATCATCAGTTATAGCTCATAAAATCATGAACTTTGGCCTCCGTGAATTTATTAGCTAATGGGTTGAAATGACTAAAAATGGCCAAAATCATAGGTTATAGCTCATAAAATCGTGAAATTTGGCCTCCACGAAATTATTTACCAATGGGTCATAATGATAAAAATGGCAAAAAATCAGGGGTTATCGCTCAAGAAATCATGAAGTTTGGACTCGCAAAATTTTTTATTGAGGGTTCAAAATGACTAAAAATGTGCAATGATCATGGGAATTAGCTCATGGAATTGTGATATTTGGCCTCCGTGAAATTATTTACCAATAACTCAAAAGGACTAAAAATAGCTAAAAACTAATGGTTTTTGCCCACGGAATTGTGAAGTTTGACTCTGAAAAATTATTTTCCTAGGGTTTGGAAAAGCTAAAAATGTTCAATAGTCTTGGTTTATAGCTAATAAAATTGTGAATTTTGGCCTTCACGAATATATTTACCAATGGGTCGAAATGACTAAAAATGCCCAAAAATCATGTGTTATAGCTCATGATATCATGAATTTTAGCCTGCATGAAAATATTTGCCAATGGGTTGAAGTAACTAAAAATGGCCAAAAATCATGGGTTACAGCTTACAAAATCGTGAATTTTGGCCTCGACAAAATTACTTGCTAAGTGGTCAAAATAACATAAGATAGCTCATGAAATCTTGAATTTTAGCCTCCACAAAATTATTTTCTAATGAATCGAAACAACTAACAATGGACAAAAGTCATTGGTTCTAACTCATAAAATCATGAAGTTTGGACTCTGCAAAATTATTTACTAGTGGTTCAAAATGACTAAAAATATCCAATAGTCATGGGTTATAGCTCATGAATTCCTAAATTTTAGCGTCCACAAAATTATTTTCTAATGAATCAAAACAACTAATAATGGACAAAAATCATTGGTTCTAACTCATAAAATCGTGAAGTCTGGACTCTGCAAAATTATTTACCAATGGTTTAAAATGACTAAAAAGTATCCAATAATTATAGGTATAACTCATGAAATCTTGAATTTTTACCTCTACAAAAATTTTTGCCGAATGATTGAAATGAATAAAAATGGTCAAAAATCATAGGTTATAGTTCATGAAATTGTGAACATTGTCCATTACAAAATTATTTGACAATGGGTCGAAACAACTAAAAATTACAAAATATTGAGGGTTATAGGTCATTAAATATTGAAGTTTTGGCCTTTGTGAATTTATTAGCCATGGGTCAAAATAGTTCAAAATGGATAAAAATTGTGGGTTAAAGCTCATGAAAACGTGACATTTGGACTCCACTAAACCAGTGGTTAAAAATGACTAGAAATGTCAATATTCATGGGCTTTAGCTCATGAAATCATGAATTTTGGCCACCACAAAATTATTTGACAATGGGTCGAAATGACACAAAAGGCCAAAAGTAGTGGTTATAGCTCATGAAAACATAAATTTTGGACTTGATCAAATTACTTGCTAATGGGTCGAAATGACACAAAAAGGCCAAAAGTAGTGGTTATAGCTCATGAAATAGTGAATTTTGGACATTGTGAAATTATTTGCCAACGCGTCGAAACGACTAAAAATGGCCAAGAATCATGGGTTATAAAACATAAAATTGTGTATTTTGGCCTCCGTAAAATTATTACCAATGGCTCAAAAGGACTAAAAATGACAAACATTTGTTGGTTTTTTTTATCATGAAATCGTGAAGTTTGGACTAAGAAAAATTATTTATTAAGAGTTCAAAATGACTAAAACTGTCCAATAATCATGGGTAGTAGCTGATGAAATCGTGAAATTTGACCTCATGAAATTATTTGCCAACCGGTCTAAATGACTAAAAATACCCAAAAATTGTGTGTTATAGCTCATGATATCATAAGTTTTGGCCTTCTCGAAATTATTTGCCAATGGGTTGAAATAGATAAAAATGGCCAAAAATTATGGGTTATAGCTCATGAAATCGTGAACTTTATGTCCACTAAATTATTTGCCAACGGATCGAATTGACTAAAAATGGTAAAAACTTGTGGGTTATAGCTCTTAAAATCATAAATTTTAGACTCGACAAAACTTACTAATAGGTCGAAATGATACAAAACAGCCAAAAATAGTGGGTTATTGCTCATGAAATAATTAATTTTGGCATCTGTGAAATTATTTGTGAACGGGTCAAAATGACTAAAAATGGCCGAAAAGTGTGGGTTCTAGCTCATGGAATCCTAAATTTTAGCCTCCACAAAATTATTTACTAGTGAATTGAAACAACTAAAAATAGCCAAAAACCATTGATTCTAACTCAATCATTGGTTATAACTCATGATATCTTGAAATTTGGCCTCTACAAAATTATTTGTCGAAGGGTTGAAACGACTAAAAATGATAAAAAAATGATGGGATATAGCTCACAAAATTGAGAACTTTGGCCTCTGTGAAATTATTTAACAATGGATCGAAACAACTACAAATGCTCAAAAATATCATGGGTTAAGGCTCACAAAATCGTGAAGTTTGGACTCTACTAAATTATTTGTTAGTGTTCAAAATGACTAGAAATGTCAAAATTCATGGGCTTTAGCTCATGAAATCATGATTTTGGCCTCCACGAATTTATTATCTAATGGGTCAAAATGATTAAAAATGGAAAAAAATAGTGGGTTATAGCTTGCGAAATCATGAATTTTGGCCACCACAAAATTATTTGACAATATGTCGAAATGACTAAAAGTTGCCAAAAATCATGGATAATATATCATGAAAACGTGAATTTTGGCCTCCGTGAAATTATTTACCTACCGTGAAATTATTTACCTATTGTGAAATTATTTACCTATTGTGAAATTATTTACCAATGGTTCAAAAACTAAAATGGTAAAAATCATTGTTAAAGCTCATAAATGTATAAAATCATGGATTATAGGTCTTGAAATCGTGAATTTTGGTCTCCACAAAATTATTTGACAATAGGTTGAAACGGCTAAAAATGGCCAAAAGTCATGGGTTATAGCTCATGGAATCGTGAATTTTGGCCTCCACGAAATTATCTGCCAATGGGTCAAATGACTGAAAATAACTAAAAATCATGGGTTACAGCTTAGGGAATCATAGATTTAGACTTTCACGAAATTATTTACCAATGGGTCAAAAAAAATAAAAAGTGGCTAAAAATCGGCTCACAAAATCGTGAATTTTGTTTTGTTAGGAAATATTTGCTAGCGAGAGAAATAACTAAAAATGGCCAAAAATTATTAACTTTAGCCTCCAAGAAATTATTTGACAATGGGTCAAAATGACTAAAAATAGCCAAAAATCGACGGTTAGAGCTCATTAATGGCGAAATTTATTAGCCAATGGGTCGAAAAAACTAAAAATGGTAAAAAATCATCGTTAAAGCTCATAAATGTATAAAATCATGGGTTAGAGTTTATGATGTTTTTACTCCGATAAATTATTTACCAATGGTTCAAAATGACAAGAAATGTTCAATATTTGTGGCGTATAGCTCATGAAATCATGAATTATGACTTTCAAGAAATTATTTACCAATAGGTTGGAAAAACTAAAAATGCCAAAAAATCATGTGTTATATAGCTCATGATATTATGGATTTTGGACCATGCGAAATTATTTGCCAATGAGCCGAAGCAACTAAAAATAGCCAAAAATCGTGAGTTACAGCTCATAAAATCATGAATTTTGAACTCAATAAAATTATTTGACAAGGGTTCGTTATATCTAAAAGTGTCTGATGATCATGGGTTACAACTTGTGAAATCGTGAATTATGGCCTGTAAGAAATTATTTACCAATGGGTCAAAACAACTAAAAATAATAAAAAATCAAGGGTTATAGCTTATGAAATTATTTGCCAATGGGTTAAAACAACTAAAATAGGTAAAAATTATGGATTATAGCTCACGAAATCATGAATTTTTGTATGTGCGGAATTATTTGCCAACAGTTCAAAATGACTAAAGATAGCCAAAAATCATGTGTTGTAGCGTACAAAATTGTGAACATTGGCCTCTATAAAATTATTTGACAATTGGTAGAAATGACTAAAAATAGCCAAAAATAGAGGCTTATAGCTCATTAAATCGTGAACTTTCAGCCTCCGTGAATTTATTAGCCAATGGGTCAAACCAACTAAAAATGGATAAAAATCATGGGTTAAAGATCATGAAAATCATTAGTTTGGACTCTGCTAAATTATTTATCAATGGCTCAAAATGACTAGAAATGTTCAATAATCGTGTGTTATAGCTCATGAAATCAATAATTTTGGCCTCCACTAATTTATTAGCCAATGGGTACAAATGACTAAATATGGCCAAAACTCATGGGTTATAGTTGATAAAATTGTGAAATTTATCCATCACAACTTTTTTTGCTAATGGATCGAAAAGACAAAAAGTGGCCAATATCGTAGATTATTTCTAATGAAACCATGAATTTTAGACTCTGCTAAATTATTTATTAAGGGTTTAAAATGATAAAAAATGTCTAATGATCATCAGTTATAGCTAATGAAATCGTCAATTTTATCCTCCGCATAATTATTTGCCCACGGGTCAAAACGACTAAAAATAGCAAAATATTTAGGGTTATAGGTCATAATATCATGAATTTTAGCCTCCGCAAAATTATTTTCCCATAAGTCAAATGACTAAAACTAACCACAAATCATAAGTTCTGACTTAAGAAATCATGAATTTAGGCTTCCACAAAATTATTTGCTAATGGGTTAAAATAACTATAAATGGCGAAAAAGTGTAGGTTATAGCTCAGGAAATTAAGAATTTTAGCATCGTGGAATTATTGGCTAGCGTGTCACAATAACTAAATATGGCCAAAAATCATGGGTTATAGCTCACGAAATTGTGGCCATTGCAAAATTATTTGACAATGGGTCAAAATGACTAAAAATAGCAAACAATCAACGGTTATAGCCCATTAAATCGTGAATTTGGGTGTCCGAATTTATTAACCAATGGCTCAAAATAATTAAAATTACAAAAATCGTGTGTTAAAGCTCACGAAATCATGAATTTTAGACTCGCTAAATTATTTATTAAGGGTTTAAAATGATAAAAATGTCTAATGATAATCAGTTATAGCTAATGAAATCGCAATTTTATCCTCCAGATAATTATTTGCCCACGGGTCAAAACGACTAAAAATAGCAAAATATTTAGGGTTATAGCTCATAATATCATGAATTTTAGCCTCCGCAAAATTATTTTCCCATAAGTCAAATGACTAAAACTAACCACAAATCATAAGTTACAGCTTAAGAAATCATGAATTTAGGCTTCCACAAAATTATTTGCTAATGGGTTAAAATAACTATAAATGGTGAAAAGTGTAGATTATAGCTCAGGAAATTAAGAATTTTAGCATCGTGGAATTATTGGCTAGCGGGTCACAACAACTAAATATGACCAAAAATCATGGGTTATAGCTCACGAAATTGTGGCCATTGCAAAATTATTTGACAATGGGTCAAAATGACTAAAAATAGCAAACAATCAACGGTTATAGCCCATTAAATCGTGAATTTGGGTGTCCGCGAATTTATTAACCAATGGCTCAAAATAATTAAAAATTACAAAAAATCGTGTGTTAAATCCCACGAAATCGTGAAGTTTAGACTCTACAAATTATTTACCAATGGTTCAAAATGACTAGAAATGTCCAATAATCATGGCTTATAGCTCATGAAATCATGAATTTTGAACTCAATAAAATTATTTGACAAGGGTTCGTTATATCTAAAAGTGTCCGATGATCATGGGTTACAACTTGTGAAATCGTGAATTTTGGCCTTCACGAAATCATTTGCTAATGGATCAAAATGACTAAAAATAGCAAACAATCAACGGTTATAGCCCATTAAATCGTGAATTTTGGCCTCCGCTAATTTATTAGCCAATGGGTCAAAACAACTAAAATAGGTAAAAATTATGGATTATAGCTCACGAAATCATGAATTTTAGACTCTACAAATTATTTACCAATGGTTCAAAATGACTAAAGATAGCCAAAAATCATGTGTTGTAGCGCATAAAATTGTGAACATTGGCCTCTATAAAATTATTTGACAATTGGTAGAAATGACTAAAAATAGCCAAAAATCATGTGTTATAGCTCATGAAATCATGAATTTTAGCCTCCATAAAATTATTTTCCCATAAGTCAAATGACTAAAACTAACCACAAATCATAAGTTCTGACTTAAGAAATCATGAATTTAGGCTTCCACAAAATTATTTGCTAATGGGTTAAAATAACTATAAATGGCGAAAAAGTGTAGGTTATAGCTCATGAAATCATGAATTTTAGCCTCATAAAATTATTTGTCAACGGGTCAAAATGACTAAAATGGCCAAAAATCATGGGTTATAGCTCACGAAATTGTGGCCATTGCAAAATTATTTGACAATGGGTCAAAATGACTAAAAATAGCAAACAATCAACGGTTATAGCCCATTAAATCGTGAATTTGGGTGTCCGCGAATTTATTAACCAATGGCTCAAAATAATTAAAATTACAAAAATCGTGTGTTAAAGCTCACGAAATCATTTGCTTGAGGGTCGAAATGACTAAAATGGCTAAAAATAGTGGGGTTATAGCTTATGAAATCGTGAATTTTAGACTCTACAAATTATTTACCAAGAGTTCGAAGACTAAAATATCCAATGACCATGTGTTATAGCAAATAAAACCGTGAGTTTTTCTCTCCATTAAATTATTTGCCAATGCATGAAACTACTAAAAATGACCAAAAACCATATGTTATAGCATATAATATCATGATTTTGGCCTCCATGAAAATATCGCCCACGGATCAAAATGACCAAAATGGCCAAAAATTAAGGGTTATAGCTTAAGAAAACATGAATTTAAACTTTAATGAATTTATTTGCCAATGGGTCAAAAACTAAAAGTAGCTAAAATTATGGGTTATAGCTCGAAATCGTGAATTTTAGTTTTGAGGAATTATTTGCCAATGGGTCAAAATGACTAAAATGGCTAAAAATCATGGCTTATAGCTCATAAAATCGTGAATATCACCTCCATTATATTATTTGAAAATGGGTGAAACAACTAAAAATATCCAAAATCGAGGGATATAGCTCATGAAATCATGAATTTAGGCTTCCACAAAATTATTTGCCAATGGGTCAAAATGACTAAAATGGCCAAAAATTATAGGTTATGGCTCACAGAATCGTGAATTTTGGCCACCATAAAATTATTTGTCAACGGATCAAAATGACTAAAAGTAGCCAAAATTTATCTATAATATCTCATAAAATTGTGAATTTTGGCCTCCACGAAATCATTTGCTTGAGGGTCGAAATGACTAAAAATGGCTAAAAATCATGGCTTATAGCTCACGAGATTGTGAACTTTGGCCAAAAGTCGAGGGTTATAGCTCATTAAATCTAAATTTTGGCCTTCGTGAATTTATCAGCCAATGGGTCGAAACAACTAAAAGTGGACAAAAATCATGGGTTAAAGCTCATGAAATCATGACTTTTTGACTATGCTAATTTAGTTACCAATGTTTCGAAATGAATAGAAATGTCCAATAATTATTGGATATAGCTCACGAAATCATTTGCTAATGGATCAAAATGACTAAAAATGGCCAAATATCATGGGTTGTAGCTTAGGAAATCATGAAGTTTAGCCTCCATAGAACTATTTGCTAATGGGTCAAACCAAGTGAAAATGGCCAAAAATCATGGGTTACTGCTCACAAAAGCGTGCCTTTTGGTATCAGGAAATTATTTGCAAACAAGTCAAAATTACTAAAAATGGCAAAAAATAGTGGGTTATAACTCACGAAATCATAAAATTTTGACTCGACGAAATTACTTGCCAACAGGTCAAAACGACTAAAATAGTGGGTCAAATCATGAATTTGGCCTTTGTAAAAATATTTGCCCATGAATGAAAATAACTAGAAATGGCAAAAAATCATTAGTTATAACTCATGGAATCATGAAGTCTGGACTTCGCAAAATTATTTACCTATGGTTCAAAATGACTAAAGATTTCAGATAATCCTGGGTTGTAGCTCATAAAATCTTACATTTTACCCTATGCGAAATTCTTTACCAGTGGGTCAAAGCAACTAAAAATAATAAAAAATTATGGATTATAGCACAATAAATCATGAAATTGGCCTCGATAAAATTATTTACTAATGGATCAAAAGGAATAAAAATGGTCAAATATCATGGGTCAAATATCGTGGGTTGTAGTTCATGAAATCGTGAATTTGGAATTGTTTATTAAAAGGTCAAAATGACTAAAAATAGACAAAAATTATGAGTTATAGCTTACAAAATTATGAATTTTGAACTTGACCAAATAACTTGCAAATGGGTCGAAATGACACAAAATGGCTAAAAATAGTGGGGGTTATAGCTTATGAAATCGTGAGTTTTGGACTCTACAAATTATTTACCAAGAGTTCGAGAAGACTAAAAATATCCAATGACCATGTGTTATAGCAAATAAAATCGTGAATTTTTCTCTCCATTAAATTATTTGCCAATGCATCGAAACTACTAAAAATGACCAAAAATCATGTGTTATAGCATATAATATCATGATTTTTGGCCTCCATGAAAATATCTGCCCACGGATCAAATGACCAAAAATGGCCCAAAATTAAGGGTTATAGCTTAAAAAAACATGAATTTAAACTTCAATGAATTTATTTGCCAATGGGTCAAAAAAACTAAAAGTAGCTAAACATTATGGGTTATAGCTCAGAAATCGTGAATTTTAGTTTTTGAGGAATTATTTGCCCCAGGAAAAATCACTGAAAATGGCTAAATTAAGGCTTATAGCTCATAAAATCGTGAATATCAGCCTCCATTATATTATTTGAAAATGGGTCGAAACAACTAAAAATATCCAAAAATCGAGGGATATAGCTCATGAAATCGTGAATTTTGGCCTTCACGAATTTATTAGCTAATGAGTAGAAACAACTAAATATGGCCAAAAATTGTGGATTAAAGTTCACAAAATTGTGAAGTTTGGAATCCGGTAAATTAGTTACCAATAGTTCAAAATGAGTAGAAATATCGAATAATTGTGGGTTACAGCTCATAAAATCATGAATTTTTGCCTTTGTGAATTTATTCAACAATGGGCCGAAATGATTAAAAATGGTGAAAAATCATGGGTTAAAGCTCAAGAAATAGTGAATTTTGGCCAGCACAAAATTATTTATGAAGGGTCAAAATGACTAAAAATAGCCAAAAATCATGGATTATAGCTCACGAAATTGTGCACTTTGGCCTCTATGAATTGATAATAGGTCAACACGAGTAAAAAAGCCAAAAATTGAGGGTTATAACTCATTAAATCGTGAATTTTGGCATTTGTGAATTTATTAGCTAATACTTCAAAACAACTAAAAATGGTAAAAAAATTGTGGGTTAAAGCTCATGAAATCGTGATGTTTTGACTCCACTAAATTATTTACCAGTAGTTCGAAATGAATAGAAATATCTAATAATCATGGGTTATAGTTCATGAAATCATGAATTTTTACCTTCACGAAATTATTTGCTAATGGGTCAAAATGACTATAAATAAATGAAAGAGAAGAAACGACTAAAAATGCCAAAAATGTGTGTGGTACAGTGATGGGGACTAAATGATGTCCTAGAGTTGCAAATATACAACCTTCAAGTTATAGTATAAAGAGTTATCGATCCCACGAGGAACGGGAAGTAGGAAGAGTTTGTCAAATTTGGTTCTCAAATTATGCACGACAATTAGGGGTTATTAAACATGAGAGTAAGTGGTGAACATGGTTAAAGAGTGGATGTGGATTATGTGCAAAATAAATGAAACGAGGAAGAAATTGTGTTGTGGAGAGATTGAGATTGTGAAGGTGACAAAGTGTAAATAAATCAAAATGGAAGTGAGAATGGAGAGATGGAGAGTGAGAGAAAATAAATGCAAAGAAAATAAAAGGAGATTGAGATGAGGGAGAGATAGATAAATGAAAACCAAGTATGTGCAAAATAAAAGAAAACAAGATTGAGAGAGAGGAAAGAGTGAAGGAAAATCAAGATCAAGAAAACAAAATCAATAAAACAAAAGATGGAGGATTCAATTAGAGATATGAAGGAATTTAGAATTGAATCTACTAGCTAATCTTACTTATGAGATATGAACCATTCTCTTTTTATCACATTTTATTTTAGATTTATTAAGCATAGACTATCAAAACACTTAAGAAAAGCATAACCTATCAAATTATCACCTAAATAAAATCAATACTCATGAGGAGAATAACAACAAGATAGTAATCCTAGAATTCATAAGCATAACCTATCAAACCACTTAAGGAAAGCATAGACTATCAAATTCTTCTTCTATCGATTAGTTCTCTAGTTGATTAGCCTAAGCATGATCTTTTAAGCATAAGAGAGTGATTCACAAATATAAGAGAGAATTAGACTAGTTTCATGCAAAACTAGATCCCCACAAGAGGTTAGTTCCACATCTTTGAAAAATAAAAAGAAATCAAGAGAGGGAGGAGGAAAGAAAACTAAGTACAAAAAGGAAAATAAAAACAAAGATATAAAGAAAAGAAAAGAAAATGAGAAGAAAATAAATAAAGACAATCTAACTAATTGCAAGGAAATAAATCTAAACTACAAATTAAAGACAAGACATGAAAGTAAATTGCATGAAAGTAAATCTAAACTACAAAGCATATAAATGAACAAGAAATGAAAAAAAAATGAAAAAGAAATAAAATGGAAACCTACAACTCCTGATCTTCATCTCATCCTCCTTTTGGTCCTTGGACAAGAAGAAGAGAAAGGAAATTGAAGGGTGAAAAATTTTATTTATTGTGTAACAAAAGTTATAATTTTGGAAGGTCTTCTCAATTAAGAGTAACCCTCCTCTCTAAATGGAGTTTTACAAAATATTTCACACTCAAACCTCTCCCTATACCCCTCTATTTATAGCCCAACGGAGTTGATGTGAACCATTAGATCAAACTTGGCCACCAAGGAAGAGAAATCAGCCCTTAATTCAAATCATTTGCGAACCAACCGATCATTGTCGGTTGGTTTGTAACCAATTTTGTCTTTTCTTGATATTTTTGCATGAATTCTTCTTGGATTCCTTGGGTGTCTTGGACCTTCGTTTGTCTTCAGATTTGGGCTTCAAAAATTGGTAAACATTCAGAGGATTTGAGTCATACGGGCTCTTATTCATTAATACTCCATTAGCCTACAAATTAAGATAAAACAGTTATTAGCATGATATTTATTCATATAAAATAGGTAATGAGGGTATAAAATTATAATTAAATTGTGATTATCAAATACCCCACACCTAAATTTTGCATTGTCCTCAATGCAAATTCTATTATGCACAAAGTAAAATAGATAAGAATTGAAGCACTTACATTTGTTCGGTCGACCTAGAACAATGAAAAGAAATAAAATGGAAACCTACAACTCCTGATCTTCATCTCATCCTCCTTTTGGTCCTTGGACAAGAAGAAGAGAAGAAAAGAAAGAAAATGAAAGAAAATTCCTAACTCACTTTCGCAGGAATCGCGTTGTATTTAGCGCATAAAACAAGCTTTTAAACCCCTGGGTTACCCCAGTGGACGAGTTATAGTCTCGTGAGGGTTTGCAGTGAATATACCCACAAAATTCAGTCAACTTGCCAATTTAAAGACGTTAATGAAATAATTAATTCATTTGATATATTCAAACATTCCACTTAAAATTGGTTAATACTCAAGAAAATATTTTTATCATAACTCCAATGTAATTTTCTTAAGAAAATCCTTCCATTATAGTCATACAAAACCAAGTTTAACTCAAAATTTAATTTAAAAGTCTTGAAAAGAACATGCTTAACTCTTTGTTTTAAACAAACTTCAAGTCCATTTGATTCTTCAAGAACATATACAAATATCACTATATATAAAAACATGGTTGGTATGTTTTTTAACTCTTTATTCCTTGGTGGTTTTGTTCTTTTAATCGGGCTTTCTAAGTGACCATTTAGCGAGTTTTGGGCCAATGAATCCCAACCCAATTGGGCTTAGGTCATTAAGCATGAAAATACTCCTTGGGCTTAATTACTCAGTCAACTTAGGCTTAGTAAAATAGAACCACCCATGATTTTAAGAGAAATTTATTTGGTGCCCATTTTTGCACTCTTCTTTTTAAGTTAGTATAATATATATATATGTGTATATGTATATATATTCTGAAAAATATTTGGATCAAGATAACTTGAAAAATTATTTTCAACTCTAAGCTAAGCATGCAAAAATTTCATTACTTCAATTAAAAATCTAAGTTAAAACTTAAGTAAAGTATACTACTTTGAAAATTATTTCTTAAGAAATTTATTTGGAGTTATCATAAAAGGTAAACTTGAGTATAGAACTAACTAAGGATTAGAAGACTTAAATTCTATCAAATAGATCAATTATTAATCAACTCTATTAAGTTGGCAAGTGATTTTTTATGAAAAGAGAAGAAAAAGAAAAAATAAAAAGAAAAATGGTAAGAAAAAGAGGAAAAATGACTAACATAAAGAGCAAAATGACTAATCTCCACCCCACACCTAAATTTTGCATTGTCCTCAATGCAAATTCTATTATGCACAAAGTAAAATAGATAAGAATTGAAGCACTTATATTTGTTCGGTCGACCTAGAACAATGAAAACAAATCTGCAATTATCTTTGGTATGAGGAGGATGAAATCAAAATTTATTCTTCTTCTTTTTTTAAATTTTTATAAGTTTATTTATTTATTTTTTCATATGTTTTTAAATGAATAAGAAACTCTCACATGAGAGAAGAATAAATTCATTTTATTACAAATGTAGAATAACAAATAAAACATGAAAAGCTCATATTCCACATTAAATCCTACCTTATTGCTGAAAATTCTACCTCAAAATTTAAAGAAATCCAAAATGATATAAAAGATGTGTTTATATTCTGAAAATTTTGAGGTTTTCAATGATGTTTGAAGCAATAGAAGGTAGGTAACAATGGTGTTGTGCCTTTTGAACTTGGATTCTTTATTAACAAAATTATGTGCAACCAAGTCTTCTTTAAAAATTTCCTTAAATACAAAATTTAAGGTATGACATTTTGGTTGGTTATTTTCAAAAAATCTAAGTTCATTTGAAAATAGTTCTTCAACAGTTTCCTCATTCTCAGCAAAATTTTTCAGTTCCTCAGCAAAAATTTCCTCAAAACTAAGGTCTATCTCATTCTCTTCTTCTATCTCCTGAATGTAATTTATTTCAAAAGATTGATTAGTTGGCTGATTCTCTACATTGAAAATATTAATATCAGCAGTCATATTCCCAAAGGACAGCTTTATTTGACCAGTTCTACAGTTGATAAGAGCATTAGACATGGCTAAGAACGGTCTTCCTAAGATGATAGGTATCTGCCCTTTTGGATTGGAAACAGGCTGCGTTTCTAGGACGATGAAATCCACAGGGAAAATGAATTCTCCAACCTTAATCAAAATATATGTTCTCTCACCCATGGGGACTTTGACTGATCTATCAGCTAACTGCATGGTGCATTTGGTAGGTTTGAGTTCTCCTACACCTAGTTGTTGATAGACCGAGTATGGAAGCAAATTAACACTGGTCCCTAAGTCTACAAGTACCTTATCAATGTGACTATTACCAATGACACAAGGGATGGTAGGGCAACCTGGATCCTTATGTTTCAGAGGCATGGACTTTGAGATTATATCAGTGATATTGGCAGCAAGAAAGACTTTCTTCGGACCATTTATTCTTCTCTTTTTAGTGCACAAATCTTTCAAAAATTTGGCATAAGTCAGGATTTGTTCAATTATATCTAAGAGAGGAATGTTGACCTTAACCTGCTTGAAGGTTTCTAGGATCTTCTCCTCCTGAGGGGAGTGATTCCTAGGCCTGAGTCTATCTGGGTATGGAGCAACTGGTTTAAACCTATCAAGATTAGGCTCAGGATCGGGTTCAGGCTCTTGATTATCAAAATTGGGTGATTCATTAGAAGGAGAAATAACTTGTTCAGGTTCATGGGTTTGTCTTGGAGGCATTCTAACCTGATTATCGACTTCTCTACCTGATCGGGGTGAATGGATTGCATTCACTTGAGCCTCATAGGCTGAACTTGTACCCGTGTCCTTTGGGTTGGTCACAGGTTGACTCGAAAAAGTTCCTTTCTCTCTCTCACTCATGGCATTAGCTAGTTAACCAAGTTGGGTTTCTAACCTAGCTATGGCTTGAGTGTTAGAAGTGATGATTTTCCGGCTGATTGCATGAAGGAATTCAACGTGTTTGATGTTTGAGTCAACAAGTTTGTGGTCTGTGTAGAGGTTTTAATCAAAGTTTCTAGACCCTTTTTCAAAATATTAAGACATTTATCATGATCAGCAATTTGAGGAGTGTGATTTGCAGATTGGTGATGAGGAGACTGATTTTGAAATGACAGATTCGGTTGTTGAAAATTGAGAGGAACTGTGTTTCCCCTAGGAAATTGTTGGTTTGAAGAGGGAGTGAAATTTTGATTTCCAGAGTAGTTTCCCTGGTTCCATACAAAATTCGGATGATTTCTCCAACCTGGATTGTAGGTTGGAGAAAATGGATCATTCACCGGATGCTGGAATGTAGCGTTTATCTGACCTAGTGGCTGACCGGGTCCTAAAAGAGGACATTTCTCTGAAACATGAGATGGAGACAGACAGTTATGACATCCTGAGGCTGAAACTTGATTGATTTGAGCGGGAGCTCATTCTTTGACTTCTAAAGCTTCTAACCTATGCATGATCGTCGCCATCTTTGCTTCAGTGGCTACATTCATTTCTAAGGAAAGACCACTGATTTTTGTTGGGAAACTGATGAAACTCGGTCATCACAATATTCCCACTGCATGGTTTTCTCGGATAAACTCTCTAAAAAGTCCCAAGCTTCATCAATATTTTTCTTCATGAAATCCCCTTGACACATTGACTCTAAGGAAGTTTTTGAAGAATAATCCAATCCTTCATAAATGATTTGGCATAATCGCCACTTTTCAAGGCCATGGTGAGGACATTGGATAAGAAGATCCTTAAATTTGTCAAAATACTTCCAAAAAGGTTCTCCTGGGATAATTTTAAAATTTTGAATGTTGTTTCTAAGCTTGACCGTTTTGTGGATAGGAAAGAATTTTTTCAGAAAATTTTTTACAAATTCACCCCAAGTTGAGATGGAATCTGTGGGTAAGCTATACAGCCATTTTTTGGCTTTGTCCTTAAGGGAAAAAGGAATAAATCGAAGCTTGATCGCATCCTCGGATAAGTCCCTCATCTTAATCATGAGGCAAACTTCTTCAAATTCGGAGATAAAGATGTATGCGTCTTCGGTTTCGACTCCTAAGAATTTTGGAAGCATGTTTATGAAATGCGGTCGAAGTTTAAAATTAGTTCCATTTGCATCGGGGAGCTTAATGCACGAAGGGATTGCATTCCTAGTTGGGTAGCATATATCTTGAAGAACGGGTGGATTAGGGTTGGTCATTTCTTCAAATGTTTCAAAGGATGAATCAACACGGATTAAACGATTGGTATTATCCCTAACCCAAGCTTGCATACACCAAAATCAAAATTTTGTTTGTTTGTCTTTTTTTAAAGTAAAAGTTAGTTTTTTTTAATGAAAAAGGAAAAGAGAAAAAGTTAAGAAGATGATGAGAAAAAGAAAAAGGAAAACTAACTAAAAACAAATCAAGGCAATCACATTTCAATTACCCTAACTCTAGGGTTAAGCCTAAACTTGACTTAGACCAGCTCCTAACCAAAAATTCCTTAGTGAAAAGATCAAAGTTTACTCAGGTAATTAGCCAGGTAAGGATAGTACTAGAGGGAGATCAAAGATCAATTATGTACCTCGTTCCTTGCGGGCGCTACATAACCCTAAATCTTACCTTAGACACCAATTAATCCAAATAAACTTGGACCGGTTCACTTAAGGAATTCTTATTCCTTAATGAGCTCGAATCCTTAGGGGCCAATGTCTAATCAGTTTTAAGAGGCTTGGATATGTGTAGTGAGGAATTAGTGATTTTTGGGCTAATGAAAGGGTGATGAAATCCCTCACCTTATCTTGATTAATGGTTTTGCCCTTAAAAATATTTTCAAGTGAGTGCCAAATCAAGATGCTCAAATCATCTTGGTGAATTCCTACTATTATATGAAATGCAACCCTAGAAATTAAAAGCAACTAAAAAGGATGCGAAAGAAAAATCTTTTTTTTAATTATGGTTAGCAACAAACAATGTGAGAGAGGTGGAAATTGTTTGAGTTTATTATCTTGTTAGTCAAAGTCCAAGTGGTTGATATATTTTATTATGGTTAACAAGAAAGAATGTCCATATATTTTTTCTTTTTTTAATTAACCTAATTGTCTCTAATGTGGTGAACTAACTAAGGGTGGAATTGAAAATACTAGATAGAAAAGTTACCCACGCAAAAGCAATGCAAGCCTCGTTGGAGGCAAATCCTCAATCTCAAATCTTTAACTCTTAACCTTCAAGCTCCAAGTTCCTACACAAAAGAAAACACACAAAATAAGGAACCAAAGTTAATCAAAATCCTACTTATGAGCCGTTCCCCGGCAACGGCGCCAAAAACTTGATGGGGACTAAATGATGTCCTAGAGTTGCAAGTATACAACCTTCAAGTTATAGTATAAAGAGTTATCGATCCCACGAGGAACGGGAAGTAGGAAGAGTTTGTCCAATTTGGTTCTCAAATTATGCGCGACAATTAGGGGTTATTAAACATGAGAGTAAGTGGTGAACATGGTTAAAGAGTGGATGTGGATTATGTGAAAAATAAATGAAACGAGGAAGAAAATGTGTTGTGGAGAGATTGAGATTGTGAAGGTGACAAAGTGTAAATAAATCAAAATGGAAGTGAGAATGGAGAGATGGAGAGTGAGAGAAAATAAATGCAAAGAAAATAAAACGAGATTGAGATGAGGGAGAGATAGATAAATGAAAACCAAGTATGTGCAAAATAAAAGAAAACAAGATTGAGAGAGAGGAGAGTGAAGGAAAATCAAGATCAAGAAAACAAAATCAATAAAGCAAAAGATGGAGGATTCAATTAGAGATATGAAGGAATTTAGAATTGAATCCACTAGCTAATCTTACTTATGAGATATGAACCATTCTCTTTTATCACATTTCATTTTAGATTTATTAAGCATAGACTATCAAACCACTTAAGGAAAGCATAACCTATCAAATTATCACCTAAATAAAATCAATACTCATGAGGAGAATAACAACAAGATAGTAATCCTAGAATTCATAAGCATAACCTAACAACAAGATAGTAATCCTAGAATTCATAAGCATAACCTATCAAACCACTTAAGGAAAGCATAGACTATCAAATTCTTCTTCTATCGATTAGTTCTCTAGTTGATTAGCCTAAGCATGATCTTTTTAAGCATAAGAGAGTGATTCACAAATATAAGAGAGAATTAGACTAGTTTCATGCAAAACTAGATCCCCACAAGAGGTTAGTTCCACATCTTTGGAAAATAAAAAGAAATCAAGAGAGGGAGGAGGAAAGAAAACTAAGTACAAAAAGGAAAATAAAAACAAAGAAAATAAAGAAAAGAAAAGAAAATGAGAAGAAAAGAAATAAAGACAATCTAACTAATTACAAGGAAATAAATCTATACTACAAATTAAAGGCAAGACATGAAAGTAAATTGCATGAAAGTAAATCTAAACTACAAAGCATATAAATGAACAAGAAATAAAAAAGAAATGAAAAAGAAATAAAATGGAAACCTACAACTCCTGATCTTCATCTCATCCTCCTTTTGGTCCTTGGACAAGAAGAAGAGAAAGGAAATTGAAGGGGTGAAAAATTTTATTTATTGTGTAACAAAAGTTATAATTTTTGGAAGGTCTTCTCAATTAAGAGTAACCCTCCTCTCCAAATAGAATTTTTATAAAATATTTCACACTCAAACCTCTCCCTCTACCCCTCTATTTATAGCCCAACGGAGTTGATGTGAACCATTGGATCAAACTTGGCCACCAAGAAAGAGAAATCAGCCCTTAATTCAAATCTGTTGCGAACCAACCGATCGGCCAATCGGTTGGCCGACCGATTGGTCGACCGACCAATCGGTTGGTTTGTAATCGATTTTATCTTTTCTTGATATTTTTACACGAATTCTTCTTGGATTTCTTGGGTGTCTTGGGCCTTCGTTTGTCTTCAGATTTGGGCTTCAAAAATTGGTAAAAATTCAGAGGATTTGAGTCATACGGGCTCTTATTCATTAATGCTCCATTAGCCTGCAAATTAAGATAAAAATAGTTATTAGCGGATATTTATTCATATAAAATAGGTAATGAGGGTATAAAATTGTAATTAAATTGTGATTATCATACAGCTCATGATATCATGAATTTTGCCTTAACGATATTATTTGCTAATGGGTCAAATGACCAAAATGGCCAAAAATCATGAGTTATAGCTCATGAAATCATGAATTTTGCCTTAACGATATTATTTGCTAATGGGTCAAATGACCAAAATGGCCAAAAATCATGAGTTGTAGCTCATGAAATCGTGAATTTTGGCCTTCGTGAAATTATTTAGCAACGGATCGAAACAACTAAAAATGGTAAAAAATCATGAGTTATAGCTCATGAAATCATGAATTTTTGCCTTAACGATATTATTTGCTAATGGGTCAAATGACCAAAATGGCCAAAAATCATGAGTTATAGCTCATGAAATCGTGAATTTTGGCCTTCGTGAAATTATTTAGCAACGGATCGAAACAACTAAAATGGTAAAAATCATGAGTTATAATTCATGAAATCATGAATTTTTGCCTTAACGATATTATTTGCTAATGGGTCAAATGACCAAAAATGGCCAAAAATCATGAGTTAAAATTAAGGAAATCATGAATTTAGGCTTCCACGAAATTATTTGCCAACAGGTCAAAACAACTAAAAATGGCTAAAAATTATGGATTATAGCTCACAAAATCATAAATTTTGCCTTAACGATATTATTTGCTAATGGGTCAAATGACCAAAATGGCCAAAAATCATGAGTTATAATTCATGAAATCATGAATTTTGCCTTAACGATATTATTTGCTAATGGGTCAAATGACCAAAATGGCCAAAAATCATGAGTTATAGCTCATGAAATCGTGAATTTTGGCCTCCATGAATTTATTAGCCAATGGCTCGAAATAACTAGAAATGGACAAAATCATGGGTAAATGCTCATGAAAATGTCAAGTTTTACTCAGCTAAATTATTTACCAATGGTTTGAAATGACTAGAAATATCCAATAATCGTGGGTTAGCTCATGAAATCATGAATTTTGCCTTAACGATATTATTTGCTAATGGGTCAAATGACCAAAATGGCCAAAAATCATGAGTTATAGCTCATGAAATCGTGAATTTTGGCCTCCATGAATTTATTAGCCAATGGCTCGAAATAACTAGAAATGGACAAAATCATGGGTAAATGCTCATGAAAATGTCAAGTTTTACTCAGCTAAATTATTTACCAATGGTTTGAAATGACTAAAATGGCCAAAAATCATGAGTTATAGCTCATGAAATCATGAATTTTGCCTTAACGATATTATTTGCTAATGGGTCAAATGACCAAAATGGCCAAAAATCATGAGTTATAGCTCATGAAATCATGAATTTTGCCTTAACGATATTATTTGCTAATGGGTCAAATGACCAAAATGGCCAAAAATCATGAGTTATAGCTCATGAAATCATGAATTTAGGCTTCCACGAAATTATTTGCCAATGGGTCGAAATAATTAAAATGGCAAAAATTGTAGATTATAGCTCACAAAATCATAAATTTTGGTCACAAATTATTTGCCAATGGGTCAAATGACTAAAAATGATGAAAAATAATATGTTATAGGTCATAAAATTCTGAAGTTTAACCTCTATGAAAATATTTGACAATGGGTAGAAACGACTAATAATAGCCAAAAATAGAGGCGTATTATAGTTCATTAAATCATTAATTTTTGGCCTCCATGAATTTATTAGCCAATGGCTCGAAATAACTAAAAATGGCCAAAATTTGTGGGATTTTGCTCATGAAATCGTGAAGTTTGAACTAAAATGTCCAATAATCATGGGTTATAGCTCATGAAATCATGAATTTAGGTCTCTGCGAAATTCTTTGCCAATGGGTCGAAATGACTAAAATGGCCAAAAATCATGGGTTATAGCTCATGAAATCGTGAATTTTGGCCTCCATGAATTTATTAGCCAATGGCTCGAAATAACTAAAAATGGACAAAATCATGGGTTAATGCTCATGAAAATGTCAAGTTTTTACTCCGCTAAATTATTTACCAATGGTTTGAAATGACTAGAAATATCCAATAATCGTGGGTTAGCTCATGAAATCAAGAATTTTGGCTTTCATAAATTTATTAGCCAATGGGATGAAATGACTAAAAATGGCCAAAAATCATTGGTTATTGCTAATAAAATCGTAAAATTTGGCCTCCACAAAATTATTTGCCAATGAGTCGAAACGACTAAAATGGCCAAAATTTATGGGTTATTGCTCATGAAATCGTCAAGTTTAGACTCCACAAAATTATTTACCAGGGGTTTGAAATGACTAAAATGTCTAATAATCATGGGTTATAGCTCATGAAATAGTGAATTTTGGCCTCCATGAATTTATTAGCCAATGGCTCGAAATAACTAAAATGGCCAAAAATCATGGGTTATAGCTCATGAAATCAAGAATTTTGGCTTTCATAAATTTATTAGCCAATGGGATGAAATGACTAAAAATGTCTAAAAATATGGGCTATAGCTTAGAAAATCTTGAATTTAGGCTTCCACAAAATTATTTGCCAATGGGTCAAAATAAATAAAAATGCCTAATATTGTAGATTATAGCTCACAAAATTGTGAATTTTGGTCTTTGTAGAATTATTTGCCAATGGGTCAAAACGACTAAAAATGGCTAAAATTATGGATTATAGCTCACAAAATTGTGAATTTTGCCTCAACGATATTATTTGCTAATGGGTCAAATGACTAAAAATGGCTAAAATTATGGATTATAGCTCACGAAATTGTGAATTTTTGCCTCCATAAAATTATATCAATTGGCTCAAATGGACTAAAAATGGCCAAAATTTGTGGGATTTTGCTCATGAAATCGTGAAGTTTGAACTAAAAATGTCCAATAATCATGGGTTATAGCAAATAAAATCAAGAATTTTGGCTTTCATAAATTTATTAGCCAATGGGATGAAATGACTAAAAATGGCTAAAATGGCAAAAATTGTGTGTTATAGCTCATGATTTTGTGAATTTTGGTCTTTGCGTAGTTATTTGCCAATGGGTCGAAACAACTAAAAATGGCCAAAAATCATGGGTTATAGCTCACAAAAATATAAATTTTGGTCTTTGTAGAATTATTTGCCAAAGAGTCAAAATGGCTAAAAATGGCAAAAAATAATAGGTAATAGCTCCGAAATCGTGAATTTTGGACTCAACAAAATTACTTGCTAATGCGTCGAAATGATATAAAATAGCCAAAAATAGTGGGTTACTCATGAAGTTGTTAACACTGGCCTTCTTGAAATTATTTACAAATGGGTCGAAATGACTAAAATGGCCAAAAATCATGAGTTATAATTCATGAAATCATGAATTTAGGCTTCCACAAAATTATTTGCCAATGGGTCGAAATGACTAAAAATGGCTAAAATTATGGATTATAGCTCACAAAATCATAAATTTTGGTCTTTGTAGAATTATTTGCCAATGGGTCAAAACGACTAAAAATACCCAAAATGAAGGATTATAGCTCACAAAATTGTGAATTTTGGCCTCCATGAATTTATTAGCCATTTGGACAAAATAACTATTAATGGCCAAAAATCATGGGTTATAACTCATGAAATCGTTAATTTTGTCCATCACAAATTATTTGCCAACAAGTCAAAATGACTAAACATGGCCAAAAATCATGGGTTATAGCTCATGAAATCGTGAATTTTGGCCTCCATGAATTTATTAGCCAATGGGATGAAATGACTAAAAATGGCTAAAATTATGGATTATAGCTCACAAAAATATAAATTTTGGTCTTTGTAGAATTATTTGCCAATGGGTCGAAATGACTAAAATGGCCAAAAATCATGGGTTATAGCTCACAAAATTGTGAATTTTGGTCTTTGTAGAATTATTTGCCAATGGGTCGAATGACTTAAACCGCCAAAAATGTTGGTTATAGCTCATGAAATTATGAATTTTGGCCTCCATAAAATTATTCTGAGCGGCTCAAATGGACTTAAAATGGCCTAAAATTGTAAGTGTTTGCTCATGAAATCATGAAGTTTGGACTCTTAACAATTCTTTACTTAGAGTTTGAAAAGATAAAAATATCCAATAATCATGGTTTATAGCAAATAAAAATTTAAATTTTGGCCTCCATAAAATTATTTACCAATGGGTCGAAATGACTAAAATGCCCAAAAATCGTGTGTTATAGTTCATGATATCGTGAATTTTGGCCTCCATAAAAGTATTTGCCAATGGGTCAAAACAACTAAAAATAGACATAAATCATGGGTTATAGCTCATGAAATCGTTAATTTTGTCCATCACAGAATTATTTTACAACAACTCAAAACGATTAAAAATTGCCAAAGATTGTGGTTAATATCTAATGAAATTGTGAATTTTGGTTTCCGCGAAAATAATGGCCAAAGGGTTGAAACGACTAAATATCGCAAAAAAATCATGGATTATAACTAATGAAAATTTAAATTTTGGCCTCTGTAAAATTATTTACCAATGTGTCGGAATGACTAAACCGCCAAAAATCGTGGGTTATAGCTCACAAAATTATGAATTTTAGCCTCTGCAAAATTATTTACCAATGTGTCAGAATGACTTAAACTGGCCAAAAAATGTGGGTTATAGCTCATGAAATTATGAATTTTGGCCTCCATAAAATTATTTACGAACGGCTCAAATGGACTTAAAATGGCCTAAAATTGTAAGTGTTTGCTCATGAAATCATGAAGTTTGGACTCTTAACAATTATTTACTTAGAGTTTGAAAAGATAAAAATATCCAATAATCATGGTTTATAGCAAATAAAAATTTAAATTTTGGCCTCCGCAAAATTCTTTTCTAATGGGTCGAAATGACTAAAAATGCCCAAAAATCGTGTGTTATAGTTCATGATATCGTGAATTTTGGCCTCCATAAAAGTATTTGCCAATGGGTCAAAACAACTAAAAATAGACATAAATCATGGGGGTTATAGCTCATAAAAATATGAATTTTGGTCTCCGTGGAATTATTTGCCAATGGGTCAAAATGGCTAAAAATGGCCAAAAATTATGGTTAATAGCTCACAAAATCGTGAATTTTGGACTTAACAAAATTACTTGCTAATGTGTTGAAACGACATAAAATGGCCAAAACTAGTGGGTTATAGCTCATGAAATCGTTATCATTGGCTTTCGTAAAATTATTTGTCAACGGGTTGAAACAGATGGCTAAAATGGCCAAAAAATGCACGCTATAACTCACAAAATCCTGAAATATAGGTTCCACAATATTGTTTGCTAATGAATCGAAACAATTAAAAAAGGCCAAAAATCATTGGTTCTAACTCATGAAATAATGTAGTCTGGACTCTGCAAAATTGCTTACCACTAGTTCAAAATAACTAAAAATATCCTGTAATCATGGGGTTATAGCTCTAGAAATCTTGAATTTTGGCCTCTGCAAAATTATTTGCTGAAGGGTTGAAATGACGACAAATGGCTAAAAATTATGGGTTATAGCTCATGAAATTGTGAACTTTGGCCTCCATGAAATTTTTTTACAATGGGTCGAAACGACTAAAAATAGCCAAAAATCATGACAACTCATTAAATCATGAATTCTTGGCCTCTGTGAATTTATTAGCCAATGGGTTGAGATAGCTAAAAATGGATAAAAATCATGGGTTAAAGCTCACGAATTTGTGAAGTTTCAACTCTGCTAAATTATTTACAAATGGTTCAAAACGACTGGAAAAGTCCAATAATCATGGGTTAAAGCTCATGAAATGAAGAATTTTAGCCCCCGCGAATTTATTAGCTAATGGGTCCAAATGACTTAAATGTCTAAAAATCTAGGGTTATACCTCATCAAATCGTGAAATTTGGCCTCCATAAAATTATTTGTCAATGGGTCAAAATAGCTAAAAATGGCCAAAAATCATGGATAATATATCATAAAATCGTGAATTTTGGCCTTAGTGAAATTATTTGGCAATGGGCGAAAGGACTAAAAGTAGCCAAAAATAATGGTTTATGAGTTTTAGTCTCAGCGAAATTATCCTCCAATGGCTCAAAATACTAAAAATGGTGAAAAGCCGTGGGTTATAGCTCATGAAATCGGGAAGTTTGGTCTCTGCAGAATTATTTGCCAATGAGTCAAATGACTAAAAATGGCTAAAAATTATGGGTTATAGCTCATGAAATTATGAATTTTGGCCTCCATAAAATTATTTGCCAATGGGTCAAAAACTAGAAGTGGCTAAAAATCGTGAATATTGGTTTGTGCTAATTTATTTGCTAACGGATTAAAATGACTAAAAATGGCCAAAAATCATGGGTTATAGCTCATGAAATTGTGAACTTTGGCCTCCTCAAAATTATTTGAGAATGGATCAAAGCGCTAAAAATAGCCAAAAATCATGGGTTATAGCTCATGAAATTGTGAATTTTGGCCTCTGCAAAATTATTTGCCAATGGGTCAAAACAACTAAAATGGCCAAAAATTATGGTTAATAGCTCACAAAATCGTGAATTTTGGCCTCCATAAAATTATTTGCCAATGGGTCAAAATAACTAAAAATATCCAATAATCATGGGTTATAGCAAATAAAATCAAGAATTTTGGTCTCTGCGAAATTCTTTGCCAATGGGTCGAAACGACTGAAAATGCCTAAAAATTGTGTGTTATAGCTCATGATTTTGTGAATTTTGGCCTTTGCGTAGTTATTTGCCAATGGGTCGAAATAACTAAAAATGGCCAAAAATTATGGTTTATAGCTCACAAAAATATAAATTTTGGTCTTTACAGAATTATTTGCCAAAGAGTCAAAATGGCTAAAAATGGCAAAAAATCATAGGTAATAGCTCCGAAATCGTGAATTTTGGACTCAACAAAATTACTTGCTAATGCGTCGAAATGATATAAAATAGCCAAAAATAGTGGGTTACTCATGAAGTTGTTAACATTGGCCTTCTTGAAATTATTTACAAATGGGTCGAAACGAGTAAAAATGGCCAAAAATTACGAACTACAACACACGAAATCCTGAATTATAGCCTCCGCAAAGTTATTAGCTAATGCATCAAAATAACTAAATATGGCCAAAAATTATTGGTTCTAACTCATAAAATCATGAAGATTGGACTCCGAAAAATTACTTATCAATGGTTCAAAATAACTAAAAATATCCAATAATCATGGCTCATAGATCATGAAATCTTGAATATTGGCTTCCGTGAATTTATTAGCCATTTGGTCAAAATGACTATTAATGGCCAAAAATCATGGGTTATAACTCATGAAATCGTTAATTTTGTCCATCACAGAATTATTTTACAACAACTCAAAACGATTAAAAATTGCCAAAGATTGTGGTTAATATCTCATGAAATTGTGAATTTTGGCCTCGCAAAATTATTTGCCAATGGGTCGAAATGACTAAAAATGGCTAAAAATTATGGGTTATAGCTCATGAAATTGTGAATTTTGGCCTCCATAAAATTATTTACCAATTGTTCAAAATGACTTGAAATGTCCAATAATCGTGGGTTATTGCTCATAAAACATAAATTTTGGCCTCTGCAAAATTATTTGCCAATGAGTCAAATGACTAAAAATGGCTAAAATGGCCAAAAATCATGGATAATATATCATGAAATTGTGAATTTTGGCCTCCATAAAAGTATTTGCCAATGGGTCAAAATAGCTAAAATGGCCAAAAATATGTGTTAAAGCTCACGAATTTGTGAAGTTTCAACTCGCTAAATTATTTACCAATTGTTCAAAATGACTTGAAATGTCCAATAATCGTGGGTTATAGCTCATGAAATTATGAATTTTGGCCTCGCAAAATTATTTGTCAATGGGTCAAAATAGCTAAAATGGCCAAAAATATGTGTTAAAGCTCACGAAATCATGAAGTTTGGACTCGATAAATTATTTACCAATTGTTCAAAATGACTTGAAATGTCCAATAATCATGGGTTACAAAGCTTATAAAATCATTAATTTTATCCTCCATAAAATTATTTGCCAATGAGTCAAATGACTAAAAATGGCAAAACATCAAGGATTATAGCATGAAATTGTGAACTTTGGCCTCCTCAAAATTATTTGAGAATGGATCAAAACTGCTAAAAATAGCCAAAAATCGAGGGTTATAGCTCATTAAATTTGGCCTCTGCGAATTTATTAGCCAATAGGTCAAAACAACTAAAAATGGCCAAAAACTATGTGTTAAAGCTCACGAAATCATGAAGTTTGGACTCAGATAAATTATTTACCAATTGTTCAAAATGACTTGAAATGTCCAATAATCGTGGGTTATTGCTCATAAAAACATAAATTTCTGCCTCTGCTAATTTTGGCCTCTGCGAACTTATTAGCCAATTGGTCAAAATGACTAGTAATATCTCTTGAAATCATGAATTTTGTCCCCGACAAAATAGCAAAGACCAAAGTTTACAATTTCGTGAGCTAACCCATGATTTTTGACAAATAATTTTATGGTGGCCAAAATACACGAAATCATCAAAAAATGTCTAATAATCATGGGTTACAAAGCTTATAAAATCATTAATTTTATCCTCCGCAAAATTATTTGCCCATGGGTCGAAATGGATAAAATGGCAAAAAATCAAGGGTTATATAGCTCATGATATTGTGAATTTTAGCCTCCATGAAATTATTTGCCAATAAGCCAAATGATTAAAAATGGCTAAAACTCATGGGTTACAAAGCTTATAAAATCATTAATTCTTGGCCTCTGTGAATTTATTAGCCAATGGGTTGAGATAGCTAAAATGGCCAAAAATTATGGTTAATAGCTCACAAAATTATGAATTTTGGCCTCTGCAAAATTATTTGTCAATGGGTCAAAACAACTAAAAATAGCCAAAAATCATGGGGTTATAGCTCACAAAATTGTGAATTTTGGCCTCCATAAAATTATTTGCCAATGGGTCAAAACAACTAAAAATAGCCAAAAATCATGGGGTTATAGCTCATTAAATTATAAATTTTGGCCTCTGCAAAATTATTTGCCAATGGGTCAAAACAACTAAAATGGCCAAAAATTATGGTTAATAGCTCACAAAATTGTGAATTTTGGCCTCGCAAAATTATTTACCAATTGTTCAAAATGACTTGAAATGTCCAATAATCGTGGGTTATAGCTCACAAAATTATGAATTTTAGCCTCTGCAAAATTATTTACCAATGTGTCGAATGACTTAAACTCGCCAAAAAATGTGGGTTATAGCTCATGAAATTATGAATTTTGGCCTCCATAAAATTATTTACGAACGGCTCAAATGGACTTAAAATGGCCTAAAATTGTAAGTGTTTGCTCATGAAATCATGAAGTTTGGACTCTTAACAATTCTTTACTTAGAGTTTGAAAAGATAAAAATATCCAATAATCATGGTTTATAGCAAATAAAAATTTAAATTTTGGCCTCCGCAAAATTCTTTTCTAATGGGTCGAAATGACTAAAAATGCCCAAAAATCGTGTGTTATAGTTCATGATATCGTGAATTTTGGCCTCCATAAAAGTATTTGCCAATGGGTCAAAACAACTAAAAATAGACATAAATCATGGGGTTATAGCTCATAAAAATATGAATTTTGGCCTCCATAAAATTATTTGCCAATGAGTCAAATGACTAAAAATGGCCAAAAATCATGGGGTTATAGCTCATGAAATTGTGAATTTTGGCCTCCATAAAATTATTTGTCAATGGGTCAAAACAACTAAAAATAGACATAAATTATGGGTTATAGCTCATGAAATTGTGAATTTTGGCCTCTGCAAAATTATTTGTCAATGGGTGAAACAACTAAAAGTTTCAAAATTTATGGGTTAGCTCACAAAATTGTGAAGCTTTGACTCACTAAATTATTTACCAATGGTTCAAAACAACTAGAAATGTCCACTAATCGTGGGTTATAGCTCATGAAAATATGAATTTTGGCCTCCGAAAATTTATTTGCCATTGTGTCGAATGACTAAAAATGGCCAAAAATCATGGGTTATGGCTCTTGAAATTGTTAATTTTGGCCACCAAAAAATTATTTGATAAAGGGTCAAAACGACTAAAAATTGAGTAAAATTATGTGTAATATCTCATGAAATCATGTATTTTGGTTTGCACGAAATTATTTGCCAAGGGGTCAAAACGACTAAAAATAGCCAAAAATCATGGGGTTATAGCTCATGAAAATATGAATTTTGGCCTCCATAAAATTATTTGCCAATAAGCCAAATGATTAAAAATGGCCAAAAGTCGTGGGTTAGTCATAAAATCGTGAATTTTGGCCTCTGCAAAATTATTTGCCAATGAGTCAAATGACTAAAAATGGCTAAAAATTATGGGTTATAGCTCATGAAATTGTGAAGTTTGGACTCGGATAAATTATTTACCAATTGTTCAAAATGACTTGAAATGTCCAATAATCATGGGTTAAAGCTCACGAAATCATGAAGTTTGGACTCGGATAAATTATTTACCAATTGTTCAAAATGACTTGAAATGTCCAATAATCGTGGGTTATTGCTCATAAAACATAAATTTTGGCCTCCATAAAATTATTTGCCAATGGGTCGAAATAACTAAAAATGGCTAAAACTCATGGGTTACAAAGCTTATAAAATCATTAATTTTATCCTCCATAAAATTATTTGCCAATGGGTCGAAACAACTAAAAATAGCCAAAAATCATGGGGTTATAGCTCATGAAATTGTGAATTTTGGCCTCCATAAAATTATTTGTCAATGGGTCAAAATGATAAAAAAATAGCCAAAAATCATGGGGTTATAGCTCATGAAATTGTGAATTTTGGCCTCTGCAAAATTATTTGAAAATGGGTCAAAATGATAAAAAAATAGCCAAAAATCGAGGGTTATAGCTCATGAAATTGTGAACTTTGGCCTCCATGAAATTATTTGCCAATGGGTCGAAACAACTAAAAATAGCCAAAAATGAAGGGTTATAGCTCACAAAATTGTGAACTTTGGCCTCCTCAAAATTATTTGCCAATGAGTCAAATGACTAAAAATGGCCAAAAATCATTGGTTCTAACTCATGAAATAATGTAGTCGGACTCGCAAAATTGCTTACCACTAGTTCAAAATAACTAAAAATATCCTGTAATCATGGGGTTATAGCTCTAGAAATCTTGAATTTTGGCCTCTGCAAAATTATTTGCTGAAGGGTTGAAATGACGACAAATGGCTAAAAATTATGGGTTATAGCTCATGAAGTTGTGAACTTTGGCCTCCATGAAATTTTTTTACAATGGGTCGAAACGACTAAAAATAGCCAAAAATCATGACAACTCATTAAATCATTAATTCTTGGCCTCTGTGAATTTATTAGCCAATGGGTTGAGATAGCTAAAAATGGATAAAAATCGTGGGTTAAAGCTCACGAATTTGTGAAGTTTCAACTCTGCTAAATTATTTACAAATGGTTCAAAACGACTGGAAAAGTCCAATAATCATGGGTTATAGCTCATGAAATGAAGAATTTTAGCCCCCGCGAATTTATTAGCTAATGGGTCGAAATGACTTAAATGTCTAAAAATCTAGGGTTATACCTCATCAAATCGTGAAATTTGGCCTCCAGAAAATTATTTGTCAATGGGTCAAAATAGCTAAAAATGGCCAAAAATCATGGATAATATATCATGAAATTGTGAATTTTGGCCTTAGTGAAATTATTTGGCAATGGGCGAAAGGACTAAAAGTAGCCAAAAATAATGGTTTATGAGTTTTAGTCTCAGCGAAATTATCCTCCAATGGCTCAAAATACTAAAAATGGTGAAAAGCCGTGGGTTATAGCTCATGAAATCGGGAAGTTTGGTCTCTGCAGAATTATTTGCCAATGAGTCAAATGACTAAAAATGGCTAAAACTCATGGGTTACAGCTTAGGAAATTATGAAATTAGGCTTTCATAAAATTATTTGCCAATGGGTCAAAAAACTAGAAGTGGCTAAAAATCGTGAATATTGGTTTGTGCTAATTTATTTGCTAACGGATTAAAATGACTAAAAATGGCAAAACATCAAGGATTATAGCGCATGAAATTGTGAACTTTGGCCTCCTCAAAATTATTTGAGAATGGATCAAAACTGCTAAAAATAGCCAAAAATCGAGGGTTATAGCTCATTAAATTTGACCTCTGCGAATTGATTAGCCAATAGGTCAAAACAACTAAAAATGGCCAAAAAATATGTGTTAAAGCTCACGAAATCATGAAGTTTGGACTCGGATAAATTATTTACCAATGGTTCAAAACAACTAGAAATGTCCACTAATCGTGGGTTATAGCTCATGAAAATATGAATTTTGGCCTCAGAAAATTTATTTGCCATTGTGTCGAATGACTAAAATGGCCAAAAATCATGGGTTATGGCTCTTGAAATTGTTAATTTTGGCCACCAAAAATTATTTGATAAAGGGTCAAAACGACTAAAAATTGAGTAAAATTATGTGTAATATCTCATGAAATCATGTATTTTGGTTTGCACGAAATTATTTGCCAAGGGGTCAAAACGACTAAAAATAATAAAAATCATGGATTATAGCTTATACAATCATGAACTTTGACCTCAACAAAATTGTTTACCAACAAGCCAAAATGATTAAAATGGCCAAAAGTCGTGGGTTAGTCATAAAATCGTGAATTTTGGCCTCCATAAAATTATTTGCCAATGAATCAAAATAACTAAAAATGGCTAAAAATTATGGGTTATAACTCACGAAATCATGAATTTTGGCTTTGTAAAATTATTTGCCAATGGGTCGAAATGACTAAAATGGCCAAAAATCATGGGTTAAAGCTCATGAAATCATGAATTTTGGCTTTGTAAAATTATTTGCCAACGGGTCAAAATGACTAAAAATGCTAAAAATCATGGGCTATATCCTATAAAATCGAAAATTTTGGCTTCCACAAAATTATTTGCCAATGGGTCGAAATGACTAAAATGGCCAAAAATCATAGGTTAAAGCTCACAAAATTGTGAATTTTGGCCTCAGAAGAATTATTTGCTAATGGGTCAAAACAACTAAAAATAGCCAAACATAAAGGGTTATAGCTCACAAAATTGTGAACTTTGGCCACCGCAAAATTATTTGAAAATGGGTCAAAATGATAAAAAAATAGCCAAAAATGAAGGGTTATAGCTCATTAAATTATAAATTTTGGCGTCTGCGAATTTATTAGCCAATGGGTCGAAACAACTAAAAAGTTTCAAAATTTATGGGTTAGCTCACAAAATTGTGAAGCTTTGACTCACTAAATTATTTACCAATGGTTCAAAACAACTAGAAATGTCCACTAATCGTGGGTTATAGCTCATGAAAATATGAATTTTGGCCTCGAAAATTTATTTGCCATTGTGTCGAATGACTAAAAATGGCCAAAAATCATGGGTTATGGCTCTTGAAATTGTTAATTTTGGCCACCAAAAAATTATTTGATAAAGGGTCGAAACGACTAAAAATTGAGTAAAATTATGTGTAATATCTCATGAAATCATGTATTTTGGTTTGCACGAAATTATTTGCCAAGGGGTCAAAACGACTAAAAATAACTAAAAATCATGGATTATAGCTTATACAATCATGAACTTTGACCTCAACAAAATTGTTTACCAACAAGCCAAAATGACTAAAAATGGCCAAAAGTCGTGGGTTAGTCATAAAATCGTGAATTTTGGCGTCCGCAAATTTATTTTCCAATTAATCGAAAGGACTAAAACTGGCTAAAAATTATGGGTTATAACTCACGAAATCATGAAGTTTGGACTCGGATAAATTATTTACCAATGGTTCAAAACAACTAGAAATGTCCAATAATCAAGGGTTATAGCTAATGAAATCATGAATTTTGGCTTTGTAAAATTATTTGCCAACGGGTCAAAATGACTAAAAATGCTAAAAATCATGGGCTATATCCTATAAAATCGAAAATTTTGGCTTCCACAAAATTATTTGCCAATGGGTCGAAATGACTAAAATGGCCAAAAATCATGGGTTATGGCTCTTGAAATTGTTAATTTTGGCCACCGCAAAATTATTTGCTAATGGGTCGAAACAATTAAAAATGACCAAAAATTATGGGTTATTGGTCTTTAAATTGTGAATTTCTCTCTCAACAGAATTATTTGTCAACTAGTCGATATCATGAAAAATTACTAAAAATTATGGGTTATAACTCACGAAATCATGAATTTTGGCTTTGTAAAATTATTTGCCAATTGGTCAAAATGACATAAAATGGCCAAACATAGTGGGTTGTGGCTCATCAAACCTTTAACTTGACCTCCATGAAATTATTTGCCAACGGGTCAAAACAACTAAAAATAGCCAAACATAAAGGGTTATAGCTCATGAAATCGTGAATTTTGATCTCCATAAAATTATTTGCCAATGAATCAAAATAACTAAAATGGCCAAAAATCATGGGTTATAGCTCATGAAATCTTAAATTTTGGCCTCCATAAAATTATTTGCCAATGGGTCGAAATAACTAAAATGGCCAAAGGGTTATAGCTCACAAAATTGTGAACTTTGGCCTCCTCAAAATTATTTGAAAATGGGTCAAAATGACTAAAATTTGCTAGAAATCGGGGTTATAGCTCATGAAATCGTGAATTTTGGCCTCCATAAAATTATTTGCCAATGGGTCGAAACAACTAAAAGTTTCAAAATTTATGGGTTAGCTCACAAAATTGTGAAGCTTTGACTCACTAAATTATTTACCAATGGTTCAAAACAACTAGAAATGTCCACTAATCGTGGGTTATAGCTCATGAAAATATGAATTTTGGCCTCCATAAAATTATTTGCCAATGGGTCGAAATGACTAAAATGGCCAAAAATCATGGGTTATGGCTCTTGAAATTGTTAATTTTGGCCACCAAAAATTATTTGATAAAGGGTCGAAACGACTAAAAATTGAGTAAAATTATGTGTAATATCTCATGAAATCATGTATTTTGGTTTGCACGAAATTATTTGCCAAGGGGTCAAAACGACTAAAAATAATAAAAATCATGGATTATAGCTTATACAATCATGAACTTTGACCTCAACAAAATTGTTTACCAACAAGCCAAAATGATTAAAATGGCCAAAAGTCGTGGGTTAGTCATAAATCGTGAATTTTGGCCTCCATAAAATTATTTGCCAATGGGTCGAAATGACTAAAATGGCCAAAAATCATGGGTTAAAGCTCATGAAATCATGAAGTTTGGACTCGCTAAATTATTTACCAATGGTTTGACATGACTACAAATGTGTAATAATCATGGGTAAGTTCATGAAATCATGAATTTTGGCTTTGTAAAATTATTTGCCAACGGGTCAAAATGACTAAAAATGCTAAAAATCATGGGCTATATCCTATAAAATCGAAAATTTTGGCCTCCATAAAATTATTTGCCAATTGGTCGAAATGACTTAAATGGCCAAAAATCATAGGTTACAGCTCAGAAAATTGTGAATTTTGGCCTCCGAAGAATTATTTGCTAATGGGTCGAAACAATTAAAAATGACCAAAAATTATGGGTTATAGGTCTTTAAATTGTGAATTTTAGCCTCCATGAAATTATTTGTCAACTAGTCGATATCATGAAAAATTACTAAAAATTATGGGTTATAACTCACGAAATCATGAATTTTGGACTTGACGAAATTACTTGTATACGGGTCAAAATGACATAAAATGGCCAAACATAGTGGGTTGTGGCTCATCAAACCTTTAACTTGACCTCCATGAAATTATTTACCAACAGGTTGAAAAAAATAAAAATAGCTAAAAATCATGGGTTATAGCTCATGAAATCGTGAATTTTGATCTTCATAAAATTATTTGCCAATGAATCAAAATAACTAAAAATGACCAATCATCTTGGATTTTAGCTCATGAAATCTTAAATTTTGGCCTCGGTAAACTTATTTGCCAATGGGTTGAAATAGCAAAAAATGGCCAAAGGGTTATAGCTCACAAAATTGTGAACTTTGGGCTCTGTGAAATTATTTGACAGTGGATCGAAATGACTAAAATTTGCTAGAAATCGGGGGTTATAGCTCATGAAATCGTGAATTTTTGGCCTTCGTGAATTTATTAAGCAATGGGTCTAAACAACTAAAAATGGAGAAAAATCATGGATTAAAGCTCACGAAATCATGAAGTTTGGACTCTGCTAAATTATTTACCAATGGTTTGACATGACTACAAATGTGTAATAATCATGGGTAAGTTCATGAAATCATGAATTTTGGCCTCCATGAATTAATCAACGGGTCGAAACAACAAAAAATGGTACAAAATTGTTGATATAGGTCACGAAATCATAAAGTTTGGACTTGACCAAATTACTTGATAATGGGTCAAAATAATACAAAATGGCCAAAAATAGTGGGGTTATAACTCATGAAATTGTGAATTTTGGCCTTTGCAAAATTATTCACCAATGGCTCGAGGAATAAAAATGGCCAAAAATTGTGGGGTTTTCCTTATGAAATCGTGAAGTTTGGACTTTGCAAAATTATTTATCAAAGATTCGAAAAGACTAAAAATGTCTAATGATCATGGATTATAGCTAATAAAAATGTAAATTTTTGCCTCCATGAAATTATTTATCAATAGATCGAAATGGCTAAAAATACCTAAAAAACCTCTGTCATTTCTCATGATATGGTGAATTTTGGCCTCCGCAACATTATATACCAATGGGTCGAAACAACTAAAAATAGCCAAAAATCGTGGGTTATAACCCACAAAATTGTGAATTTTGGTCTCCATGGAATTATTTACCAACAGGTCAAAACGACTAAAAATAGCCAAAAATCATGGGTTATAGCTCATGAAATCTTAAATTTTGGCCTCGGTAAACTTATTTGCCAATGAATTGGATCGACTAAAAATGGTCAAAAATCATTGGTTCTAACACTAGAAATCATGAAGTCTAGACTTAGCAAATTATTTACCAATGGTTCAAAACAACTAGAAATGTCCACTAATCGTGGGTTATAGCTCATGAAATCTTAAATTTTGGCCTCCATAAAATTATTTGCCAATGGGTCGAAATGACTAAAATGGCCAAAAATCATGGATTATAGCTAATAAAAATGTAAATTTTGGTCTCCATGGAATTATTTACCAACAGGTCAAAACGACTAAAAATAGCCAAAAATCATGGGTTATAGATCATCAAAACTTGAATTTTGTCCTTTGTAAAATAATTTGCCAATGAATTGGATCGACTAAAAATGGTCAAAAAATCATTGGTTCTAACACTAGAAATCATGAAGTCTAGACTTAGCAAATTATTTACCAAGGGTTCAAAATGACTAAAAATATCCAATAATCTTGGGTTATATCTCATTAAATCTTAAAATCCACTACGAAATTATTTAGCGAAGAATTGAAATGACTAAGAATTGCTAAAAATTATGGATCGTAGCTTATGAAATTGTGAATTTTAGCCTCTACAAAATTATTTGACAATGGGTCAAAACAACTAAAAGTAGCCAAAAATGAGGGTTATAGCTCATTAAATCGTGAATTTTGGCCTTCGTGAATTTATTAAGCAATGGGTCTAAACAACTAAAAATGGAGAAAAATCATGGATTAAAGCTCACGAAATCATGAAGTTTGGACTTTACAAAATTATTTGACAATGGGTCAAAACAACTAAAATGGCCAAAAATTGTTGGTTATAGCTCATGAATTTATGGATTTTGGCCTCTGCGAATTTATTAGCCAATGGGTCAAAATGACTAAAAATGGCCAAAAATCATGGGTTATAGCTCATGAAATCATGAAACTTTGTCACCACAAAATTATTTAACAATGGGTCAAAATGACTAAAAATAGCCAAAAATCATGGGTAAAATATCATAACATCATGAATTTTGGCCTCCATAAAATTATTTGCCAATGGGTCGAAACAACTAAAATAGCCAAAAATCATGGGTTATAGCTCATGAAATCGTGAATTTTGGCCTTTGCAAAATTATTCACCAATGGCTCGAGGAATAAAATGGCCAAAAATGGGTTATAGCTCATGAAATCGTGAAGTTTGGACTTTACAAAATTATTTGACAATGGGTCAAAACGACTAAAAATAGCCAAAAATCATGGGTTATAGCTCATGAAATCGTGAATTTTGGCCTCCATAAAATTATTTGCCAATGGGTTGAAATGACTAAGAATTGCTAAAAATTATGGGTTATAGCTCACAAAATTGTGAATTTTGGCCTCCATAAAATTATTTGCCAATGGGTCGAAACAACTAAAATGGCCAAAAATTGTGGGGTTTTCCTCATGAAATCGTGAAGTTTGGACTTTACAAAATTATTTACCAAGGGTTCAAAATGACTAAAAATATCCAATCATCTTGGATTTTAGCTCATGAAATCATGAATTTTGGCCTCCATAAAATTATTTGCCAATGGGTCAAAACGACTAAAAATAGCCAAAAATCATGGGTTATAGCTCATGAAATCGTGAATTTTGGCCTCCATAAAATTATTTGCCAATGGGTCGAAACAACTAAAAATGGAGAAAAATCATGGATTAAAGCTCACGAAATCATGAATTTTGGCCTCCATAAAATTATTTGTCAACTAGTCGATATCATGAAAAATTACTAAAAATTATGGGTTATAACTCACGAAATCATGAATTTTGGACTTGACGAAATTACTTGTATACTGGTCAAAATGACATAAAATGGCCAAACATAGTGGGTTGTGGCTCATCAAACCTTTAACTTGACCTCCATGAAATTATTTACCAACAAAGTTGAAAAAATAAAAATAGCTAAAAATCATGGGTTATAGCTCATGAAATCGTGAATTTTGATCTTCATAAAATTATTTGCCAATGAATCAAAATAACTAAAATGACCAATCATCTTGGATTTTAGCTCATGAAATCTTAAATTTTGGCCTCGGTAAACTTATTTGCCAATGGGTTGAAATAGCAAAAAATGGCCAAAGGGTTATAGCTCACAAAATTGTGAACTTTGGGCTCTGTGAAATTATTTGACAGTGGATCGAAATGACTAAAATTTGCTAGAAATCGGGGGTTATAGCTCATAAATCGTGAATTTTTGGCCTTCGTGAATTTATTAAGCAATGGGTCTAAACAACTAAAAATGGAGGAAAATCATGGATTAAAGCTCACGAAATCATGAAGTTTGGACTCCGCAACATTATATACCAATGGGTCAAAATGACTAAAAATAACCAAAAATCATGAATTATAGTTCACAAAATGATAAATTTTGGACTCGATAAAATTAGTTGCTAATGGGTCAAAACGAAATAAAATGGCCAAAAATAGTGGTGTATAGCTCATAATATCGTTAATTTTGGGCTCCGTGAAATTACTTGCCAACGGGTCAAACTGACTAAAAATGGTAAAAAATCGTGGGTTTTAGCTCACAAAATCCTGAACTTTGGCCTCCGTACAATCATTTGTCAATGATTCGAAACAACTAAAAATGGCCAAAAAACATTGGTTCTAACTAAACATGGTTTATAGCACATGAAATCTTGAATTTTAGCCTCTGTGAAATTATTTCCTGAAGAGTTGAACCGACTAGAAATGTCCAATAAATGTTGGTTATAGCTCACGAAATTGTTAACTTTGGCATCTACAAAATTATTTGACAATGGGTCAAAATGACTAAAAATAGCCCAAAATCGAGGGTTATAGCTCATTAAATCGTGAATTTTTGAACTCCGTGAATTTATTAGCCAAGGATTAAATCAATTAAAAATGGATAAAAATCATGGGTTAAAGCTCACAAAATCGTGAAGATTGGACTCCGCTAAATTATTTACCAATGGTACAAAATGACTAAAAATGTGCAATAATTATGGTTTATAGCTCATGAAATCATGAATTTTGACTACCACAAAATTATTTGACAATGGGTCAAAATGACTAAAATGGCCAAAATCATGGGTTATAGCTAATAAAATTATAAATTTTGCCTCCATAAAATTATTTGACAATGGGTCGAAACAACTAAAAATTGCCAAAAATCGTGGGTAATATATCATGGGATCATGAAGTTTAGCCTCCACAAAATTATTTTCCAATGGGTCAAAAGGAATAAAAATGAGAAAAAATCATGGATTATAGCTCATGAAATTGTGAATTTTAATCTCATCTAAATTATTTGCCAATTGGTCAAAACGACTAAAAATGGTGAAAGGTCATGGGATATAGCTCATGAATTGTGAATTTTGGCCTTTGTGAAATTATTTGGTAATGGGTCAAATGACTAAAAATGGATGAAAAATAATGGATTACAGCTCAAAAATCGTGAATTTAGGCATACCCAAAATTATTTGCCATGGGGTCGACAAAACTAAAAGTGGCTCAAAATCGTGGGTTATAGTTCACGAAATCGTGAATTTTGGTTTGTGCGGAATTATTTGCCAACATGTTGAAATGACTAAATGTGGCCAAAAATCAAGGGTTATAGCTTATTAAAATGTGAATTTTAACCTCCGCGAACTTATTAGCTAGTGGGTTGAAATGACTAAAATGGCCAAAAATGGGTTATAGCTCATGAAATCATGAATTTTGGCCTCCATAAAATTATTTGCCAACATGTTGAAATGACTAAAATGGCCAAAATCATGGGTTATAGCTCATGAAATCATGAATTTTGGCCTCCATAAAATTATTTGCCAATGGGTCAAAATGACTAAAAATAGCCAAAAATCATGGGTTATAGCTCATGAAATCATGAATTTTGGCCTTTGTGAAATTATTTGCCAATGAATTGGATCGACTAAAAATGGTCAAAAATCATTGGTTCTAACACTAGAAGTCATGAAGTCTAGACTTAGCAAATTATTTACCAAGGGTTCAAAATGACTAAAAATATCCAATAATCTTGGGTTATATCTCATTAAATATTAAAATCCACTCTGAAATTATTTGCCAACATGTTGAAATGACTAAGAATTGCTAAAAATTATGGATCGTAGCTTATGAAATTGTGAACTTTAGCCTCTACAAAATTATTTGACAATGGGTCAAAACGACTAAAAGTAGCCAAAAATGAGGGTTATAGCTCATTAAATCGTGAATTTTGAACTCCGTGAATTTATTAGCCAATGGGTCAAAACGACTAAAAATAGCCAAAAATCATGGGTTAAAGCTCACAAAGTCGTGAAGTTTGGACTACACGAAATTATTTACTAATGGTTCAAACCAACTGAAATGTCCAATAGTCGTTGGTTATAGCTCATGAATTTATGGATTTTAGCCTCTGCGAATTTATTAGCCAATGGGTCAAAATGACTAAAAATGGCCAAAAATGGGTTATAGCTCATGAAATCGTGAAACTTTGTCACCACAAAATTATTTAACAATAGGTCAAAACAGCTAAAAATGCCAAAAATCATGGGTAAAATATCATAACATCATGAATTTTGGCCTCCATAAAATTATTTGCCAACAGGTCACCAAAAACAGTCAAAATCATGGATTATAGTCCATGAAATCTTGAGTTTTGGCCTTCGCAAAATTATTTTCCAAAGTCGTGGGTTATCACCCATGAAACCGTGAATTTTTTACATGACCAAATTACTTGATAATGGATCAAAACGACACAAAATGGCTAAAAAAGTAGGTTACAGCTCATGAAATTGTAAATTTTGGACTCTGAAAATTTATTTGCTAATGGGTTGAAATGACTAAAAATGGCCAAAAATTATTGGTTATAGCTCACGAAATTATCAATTTTTGCCTCCGCAAAATTATGTACTAATGGCTCTAAAGTACTAAAACTGGTCAAAAATTATGGGTTTTTGCTCATGAAATAGTGAAGTTTGGGCAATACAAAATTATTTACCAAGGGTTCAAAATAAATAAAAATATCCATTAATCATGGGTTATAGCTAATAAAATTATAAATTTTAGCCTCTACGAAATTATTTACCAATTGGTCAAAACGACTAAAAATTGCCAAAAATCGTGGGTTTTAGCTCACAAAATCGTGAATTTTGGCCTCCATAAAATTATTTAGTAATGGGTTGAAGAACTAAAAATGGTGAAAAATTATGGGTTATAGCTCACTTAAATTGTGAATTTTGCTCACCGTAATTATTTACCAATAGGTCAAAATGACTAAAAATAACCAAAAATTATGAATTATAGCTCACAAAATGATAAATTTTGCCTTCACAAATTTATTTGGCAATGGATAGAAATGACTAAAAATAGCCAAAAATCATAGGTTATAGCTCATGAAATCGTGAATTTTGGCTACTACAAAATTATTTGATGACTCAAAACAACAAAAATTGCCAAAATTTATGGGTAATATCTCTTGAAATCTTGAATTTTGGCTTTCACAAAACTATTTAATAACAGTTCGAAATGACTAAAATGGCCAAAATATATGGGTTATAGCTCACGAAATCGTGAATTTTGTCCACCACAAAATTATTTGCCAATTGGTCAAAACGACTAAAAATGGTGAAAAATTATGGGTTATAGCTCACGAAATTGTGAATTTTGGCCTTTGTGAAATTATTTGCCAATTGGTCAAAACGACTAAAAATAGCCAAAAATTGAGGGTTGCAGCTTATTATATCGTGAATTTTGGCCTCCGTGAATTTATTAGCCAATAGCTTGAGACAGCTATAAATGGACAAAGAGTGTGGGTTAAAGCTCTTGAAATTGACTCCGCTAAATTATTTACCAATGGTTCGAAATTAGTAGAAATGTCCTATAATCATGGGTTATAGTATATGAAATCATAAGTTTTGGCCTCATAGAATTTATTAGCCAATGACTAACAATGGCTAAAAATTATGGGTTATAGCTCACTTAAATTGTGAATTTTGGCCTCCATAAAATTATTTGCCAATTGGTCAAAACGACTAAAAATTGCCAAAAATCGTGGGTTTTAGCTCACAAAATCGTGAATTTTGGCCTCCATAAAATTATTTGCCAACATGTTGAAATGACTAAAATGGCCAAAAATTATTGGTTATAGCTCACGAAATTATAAATTTTAGCCTCCATAAAATTATGTACTAATGGCTCTAAAGTACTAAACCGGTCAAAAATTATGGGTTTTGCTCATGAAATAGTGAAGTTTGGGCAATACAAAATTATTTACCAAGGGTTCAAAATAAATAAAAATATCCATTAATCATGGGTTATAGCTAATAAAATTATAAATTTTAGCCTCCACGAAATTATTTGCCAATTGGTCAAAACGACTAAAAATTGCCAAAAATCGTGGGTTTTAGCTCACAAAATCGTGAATTTTGGCCTCCATAAAATTATTTAGTAATGGGTTGAAGAACTAAAAATGGTGAAAAATTATGGGTTATAGCTCACGAAATTGTGAATTTTGCTCACCGCAGAATTATTTACCAATAGGTCAAAATGACTAAAAATAACCAAAAATTATGAATTATAGCTCACAAAATGATAAATTTTGGACTCGATAAAATTAGTTGCTAATGGGTCAAAATGACTAAAATGGCCAAAAATCAAGGGTTATAGCTCATTAAATCATGAATTTTGGCCTCCATAAAATTATTTGCCAATGGGTTAAATGATTGGAAATAGACAAAATCATTGGTTACCGCCACAAAATTGTGAAATTTGGGTCAAACGACTGAAAAATAGCCAAAAATCAAGGGTTATAGCTGATTAAATCATGAATTTTGGCCTCCATAAAATTATTAGCCTATGGGTCGAAACAACTTCAAATGGAAAAGAATTATGGGATAAAGCTCATGAAATTGTGAACTTTGGATTCCGCTAAACTATTTACCAATGGTTGAAATTAGTAGAAATGTCCTATAATTATGGGTTATAGCATATGAAATCATAAGTTTTGGCCTCACAGAATTTATTAGCCAATGACTAACAATGGCTAAAAATTATGAGTTATAGCTCACGAATTGTGAAGTTTCGACTCCACACAATTATTTATCAAGGGTTCAAAATGACTAAACTTGTCTAATAATCGTGGGTCTTAGCTCCTAAAATCATGAATTTGAGCATCCGTGAAATTATTTGCCAACGGGTTGAAATGACTAACAATGACAAAAAATTGAGGGCTATAGCTCAGGAAATCGTGAATTTTGGCCTCCACCAAATTATTTGCTAATGGGTCGAAATAACTAAAAATGATAAAAAAATCAAGGGTTTTAGCTCATTAAATCATGAATTTGGCCTCCGCAAAATTATTTGCCAATGGGTTAAATGATTGGAAATAGACAAAATCATTGGTTACTGCTCACAAAATTGTGAAATTTTGGTCGAAACGACTGAAAAATAGCCAAAAATCAAGGGTTATAGCTGATTAAATCATGAATTTTTGGCCTCCATAAATTTATTAGCCTATGGGTCGAAACAACTTCAAATGAAAAAGAATTATGGGATAAAGCTCATGAAATTGTGAACTTTGGATTCCGCTAAACTATTTACCAATGGTTCAAAAAGACTAGAAATATCAAATAATCATGGGTTAGCTCATGAAATCATAAATTTTAGCCTCAGTGAATTTACTAGCCAATAGATCGAAATGACTAAAATTGGCAAAAATTATGGGTTATAGCTAACAAAATCGTGAATTTTGGCTACAACAAAATTATTTGACAATGGGTCAAATGACTAAAAATAGCCAAAAATCATAGGTTATAGCTCATGAAATTGTGAATTTTGGCCTCCATAAAATTATTTGCCAACGGGTTGAAATGACTAAAAATAGCCAAAAATCATAGGTTATAGCTCATGAAATCGTGAATTTTGGCATCCGTGAATTTATTAGCCAATGGGTCGAAACAACTTCAAATGAAAAAGAATTATGGGATAAAGCTCATGAAATTGTGAACTTTGGATTCCGCTAAACTATTTACCAATGGTTCAAAAAGACTAGAAATATCAAATAATCATGGGTTAGCTCATGAAATCATAAATTTTAGCCTCAGTGAATTTACTAGCCAATAGATCGAAATGACTAAAATTGGCAAAAAATTATGGGTTATAGCTAACAAAATCGTGAATTTGGCCACAATAAAAAAATTTGACAATTGGTCAAAACGACTAAAAATTGCTAAAAATCGTAGGTAATATATCATGAAATTTTGAATTTTGGCCTCCGCGAAATTATTTGCCAACGGGTCGAAAGGATTGCAAATGGCCAAAAATCATGGATTATAGCTCATAAAATCGGACTGCAAATGGCCAAACGTCATGGATTATAGCTCATAAAATCGAGAATTTTTTCCTCCTTGAAATTATTTGTTAATTGATCGAAAGGACTAAAATGGCCAAAAATTTTGGGTTATTGCTAAGGAAATCGTGAAGTTTGCACTCTGAAAAATTATTTACCATAGGTTCGAAAAGAATAAAAATGTCTAATAATCATGGGTTATAGCTAATGAAATCATGAATTTTGACCTTCACAAAATTATTTGCCAACAGGTCGAAATGACTAAAAATGCCTAAAAATCGTGGGGTGCAACTCATGAAATCATGGATTTAAGTGTGTACAAAATTATATGCCGATGGGTCAAAATGACCTTAAATGGCTAAAAATCGTGGGTTATAGCTGATAATATGGTGAAATTTTTCCTCTATGAAATTATTTGTTAATGTGTTGAAACAACTAAAAATGGCCATTTCAACCCATTGGTGAAATTATGAATTTTGGTCTCCACGGAATTATTTACTGACAGCTTTTGACGACTAAAAATGGCCAAAAATCATAGGTAATGGTTCATGAAATTTTGAATTTTAGACTAGACAAAATTACTTGCTAATGGGTCGAAATAACTAAAATGGCCATAAATAGTGGGTAGCTCATGAACTCATTAATTTTGGCCTCGTGAAATTATTTGGCAATGGGTCAAAATGACTAAAATGGCCAAAAATCATGGATTATAGCTCATAAAATCGAGAATTTTTCCTCCATGAAATTATTTGTTAATGTGTTGAAACAACTAAAATGGCCAAAAATCATTGGTTCTAGCTCATGAAATCATGAATTTTGACCTTCACAAAATTATTTACTAATGGTTCAAAATGACTAAAATGGCCAAAAATCATGGGTTATAGCTCATGAAATCGTGAATTTTGGCTACAACAAAATTATTTGATGACTCAAAACAACAAAAAATTGCCAAAATTTATGGGTAATATCTCTTGAAATCTTGAATTTTGGCTTCCACAAAACTATTTAATAACAGTTCGAAATGACTAAAATGGCCAAAATTTATGGGTTATAGCTCACGAAATCGTGAATTTTGTCCACCACAAAATTATTTGCCGAAGGGTCTAAACAACAAAAATGGCTAAAAATTATAGATTATAGCTCAGGAAATTGTGAACTTTGGCCTTTGTGAACTTATTTGACAATAGATCAAAATGACTAAAAATAGCCAAAAATTGAGGGTTGCAGCTTATTATATCGTGAATTTTGGCCTCCGTGAATTTATTAGCCAATAGCTTGAGACAGCTATAAATGGACAAAGAGTGTGGGTTAAAGCTCTTGAAATTGACTCCGCTAAATTATTTACCAATGGTTCGAAATTAGTAGAAATGTCCTATAATCATGGGTTATAGTATATGAAATCATAAGTTTTGGCCTCATGAAATTATTTGCCAACGGGTTGAAATGACTAACAATGGCTAAAAATTATGGGTTATAGCTCACGAATTGTGAAGTTTCGACTCCACACAATTATTTATCAAGGGTTCAAAATGACTAAACTTGTCTAATAATCGTGGGTCTTAGCTCCTAAAATCATGAATTTGAGCCTCCGTGAAATTATTTGCCAAAAGGTCGAAATGACTAACAATGACAAAAATTGAGGGTTATAGCTCAGAAATCGTGAATTTTGGCCTCCACCAAATTATTTGCTAATGGGTGAAATAACTAAAAATGATAAAAAATCAAGGGTTTTAGGTCATTAAATCATGAATTTGGCCTCCGCAAAATTATTTGCCAATGGATTAAATGATTGGAAATAGACAAAATCATTGGTTACTGCTCACAAAATTGTGAAATTTGGGTCGAAACGACTGAAAAATAGCCAAAAATCAAGGGTTATAGCTGATTAAATCATGAATTTTTGGCCTCCATAAAATTATTAGCCTATGGGTCGAAACAACTTCAAATGGAAAAGAATTATGGGATAAAGCTCATGAAATTGTGAACTTTGGATTCCGCTAAACTATTTACCAATGGTTCAAAAAGACTAGAAATATCAAATAATCATGGGTTAGCTCAAGAAATCATAAATTTTAGCCTCCGTGAATTTACTAGCCAATGGATCGAAATGACTAAAATTGGCAAAAAAATATGGGTTATAGCTAATAAAATCGTGAATTTGGCCACAACAAAAAAATTTGACAATTGGTCAAAACGACTAAAAATTGCTAAAAATCGTAGGTAATATATCATGAAATTTTGAATTTTGGCCTCATGAAATTATTTGCCAATGGGTTAAATGATTGGAAATAGACAAAATCATTGGTTCTAGCTCATGAAATCGTGAATTTTGGCTACAACAAAATTATTTGCCAAAAGGTCGAAATGACTAAAAATAGCCAAAAATCATAGGTTATAGCTCATAAAATCGAGAATTTTTCCTCCATGAAATTATTTGTTAATGGATCGAAAGGACTAAAATGGCCAAAAATTTTGGGTTATTGCTAAGGAAATCGTGAAGTTTGTACTCTGAAAAATTATTTACCATAGGAATAAAATGTCTAATAATAATGGGTTATAGCTAATGAAATCATGAATTTTGACCTCCACAAAATTATTTGCCAAAAGGTCGAAATGACTAAAATGGATAAAAATCATGGGTTATAGCTCATGAAATCATGAATTTTGGCCTCCATAAAATTATTTGCCAATGGATTAAATGATTGGAAATAGACAAAATCATTGGTTCTAGCTCATGAAATTGTGAACTTTGGATTCCGCTAAACTATTTACCAATGGTTCAAAAAGACTAGAAATATCAAATAATCATGGGTTATAGCTCATTAAATCATGAATTTTGGCCTCCATAAAATTATTAGCCTATGGGTCGAAACAACTTCAAATGGAAAAGAATTATGGGATAAAGCTCATGAAATTGTGAACTTTGGATTCCGCTAAACTATTTACCAATGGTTCAAAAAGACTAGAAATATCAAATAATCATGGGTTAGCTCAAGAAATCATAAATTTTAGCCTCAGTGAATTTACTAGCCAATGGATCGAAATGACTAAAATTGGCAAAAAAATATGGGTTATAGCTAATAAAATCGTGAATTTGGCCACAACAAAAAAATTTGACAATTGGTCAAAACGACTAAAAATTGCTAAAAATCGTAGGTAATATATCATGAAATTTTGAATTTTGGCCTCCGCGAAATTATTTGCCAACGGGTCAAAAGGATTGCAAATGGCCAAAAATCATGGATTATAGCTCATAAAATCGGACTGCAAATGGCCAAAAGTCATAGATTATAGCTCATAAAATCGAGAATTTTTTCCTCCATGAAATTATTTGTTAATGGATCGAAAGGACTAAAATGGCCAAAAATTTTGGGTTATTGCTAAGGAAATCGTGAAGTTTGTACTCTGAAAAATTATTTACCATAGGAATAAAAATGTCTAATAATAATGGGTTATAGCTAATGAAATCATGAATTTTGACCTCCACAAAATTATTTGCCAAAAGGTCGAAATGACTAAAAATGCCTAAAAATCGTGGGGTGCAACTCATGAAATCATGGATTTAAGTGTGTACAAAATTATATGCCGATGGGTCAAAATGACCTTAAATGGCTAAAAATCGTGGGTTATAGCCGATAATATGGTGAAATTTTTCCTCTATGAAATTATTTGTTAATGTGTTGAAACAACTAAAAATGGCCATTTCAACCCATTGGTGAAATTATGAATTTTGGTCTCCACGGAATTATTTACTGACAGCTTTTGATGACTAAAAATGGCCAAAAATCATAGGTAATGGTTCATGAAATTTTGAATTTTAGACTAGACAAAATTACTTGCTAATGGGTCGAAATGAAATAAAATGGCCATAAATAGTGGGTAGCTCATGAACTCATTAATTTTGGCCTCTGTGAAATTATTTGGCAATGGGTTAAAATGACTAAAATGCCCAAAAATTATGGCTTATAGCTCACAAAATTCCAAAATTTAGCCTCTGTAAAATTACTTGTCAATGATTCGAAATAACTAAAAATGGCCAAAAATCATTGGTTCTAGCTCATGAAATCATGAACTCTGGATTGAGCAAAATTATTTACTAATGGTTCAAAATGACTAAAAATGTCAAATAACCACGGGTTATAGCTCATGAAATCTTGAATATTGGCCTTTGCAGAGTTTTTGTCTGAAGGATTGAACAACTAAAAATAGCCAAAAATCATGGGTTATAGCTCACGAAATTGTGAACTTTGGCCTGTGAGAAATTATTGAAAATGGGTTATAGCTCTTTAAATCATGAATTTTTAGCCTCTAAGAATTTATTAGCTGATGGGTTGAAACAACTAAAAATGGATAAAAATTATGGGCTAAAGCTCACGAAATCGTGAAGTTCAGACTCCACTAAATTATTTACCAACGGTTCGAAATGACGAGAAATTTCCAATGATCATCGGTTATAGTTCATGAAATCTTGAATTTTGGTCTCGCAGACTTATTTGCCAAGGGTTGAAACGATAAAAATGGCCAAAAGATAGATTATAGCTCACTTAAATTGTGAACTTTGGCCTATGCGAAATTATTTGACAATGGGTTATAGCTCATTTCAATAATGAATTTTTGGCTTGTGTGAATTTATTAGCCAATGGGTCGAAACAACTAAAATGGACAAAAATCTTGGGTTAAAGCTCACAAAATCCTAAAGTTTGGACCTCACTAAATTATTTACCAATGATTGAAATAACTAAAATGGCCAAAAATCATTGGTTCTAGCTCATGAAATCATGAACTCTGGATTGAGCAAAATTATTTACTAATGGTTCAAAATGACTAAAAATGTCAAATAACCACGGGTTATAGCTCATGAAATCTTGAATATTGGCCTTTGCAGAGTTTTTGTCTGGAGGATTGAACAACTAAAAATAGCCAAAAATCATGGGTTATAGCTCACGAAATTGTGAACTTTGGCCTGTGAGAAATTATTGAAAATGGGTTATAGCTCTTTAAATCATGAATTTTTAGCCTCTAAGAATTTATTAACTGATGGGTTGAAATAACTAAAAATGGATAAAAATCATGGGCTAAAGCTCACGAAATCGTGAAGTTCAGACTCCACTAAATTATTTACCAACGGTTCGAAATGACGAGAAATTTCCAATGATCATCGGTTATAGTTCATGAAATCTTGAATTTTGGTCTCTGCAGACTTATTTGCCAAAGGGTTGAAACGATAAAAAATGGCCAAAAAAGATAGATTATAGCTCACGAAATTGTGAACTTTGGCCTATGCGAAATTATTTGACAGTGGGTTATAGCTCATTTCAATAATGAATTTTTGGCTTGTGTGAATTTATTAGCCAATGGGTCGAAACAACTAAAAATGGACAAAAATCTTGGGTTAAAGCTCACAAAATCCTAAAGTTTGGACCTCACTAAATTATTTACCAATGATTCGAAATGATAAGAAATGTTGAATTATCGTGGGTTATAGCTCATGAAATTATGAATTTTGGCCTCCATGAATTTATGGACCGATGGGTTGATATGACTAAAAATGGTTAAAAATTGAGGGTTAAAGCTCATGAAATTGTAAATTTTTACCATCACAAAATTTTTTGACAACGGGTCAAAGTGACTAAAAATTGCCAAAAATTGTGGGTAACATATGATGAAATCGTGAAATTTGGCCTCCACGAAATTATTTACCAACTGATCGGAAGGACTAAAAATGGAATAGCTCATGAAATCATGAATTTTGGCCTCCATGAAATTATTCACCCATGGGGTGAAATGACTAAAAATGGCCAATAGTCGTGGGTTGTAGCTAATGAAATCGTGAATTTTGGTCTCCGTGAAATCAGTTAGCAATAGGTCAAAGGGCTAAAAATGGTCAAAAATCATGGTCATAGCACAGAAAATCATGAATTAATGCATCCACTGAATCGTGAATTTTGGTCACTGAGAAATTATCTCACAACGGGTCAAAACGACTAAAAATAATAAAATATTATGAGTTATTGGTTAAGAAATGATGAATTTTGGCCTCCACAAAATTCACCAATTGGTTATAGCTCACAAAATCACAACAAAATGATTTGACAATAGGTTGAAACAACTAAAAATAGCAAAAAATCGAGGGTTACAACTAACAAAATCACAAATTTTTAGCTCCATGATATTATTTGCCAACGGGTTGAATTGACTAAAAATGGTGAAAAATCATGGGTTATAGCTCACGAAATCGTAAATTTTGACCTACGCGAAAAAATTAACCAATGGGTCAAAATGACTAAAAGCGGCCAGAAAATTTAACTAATGGGTCAAAACGACTAAACGTGTCTAAAATTCGTGGGTTGTAGCTCACAAAATCGTGAATTTTGGCCACTGCAAAATTATTTCACAACGGGTTGAAATAACTAAAATTGGCCAAAAGTCATGGATTATATAGCTCACAAAATCATAAAGTTTGGCCACTGCAAAATTGTTTAACAACGTATTGAAACGATTAAAAATAGCTAAAAATTATATTTATAGCTCACAAAATCGTGAATTTTGTCCACCAAAAAATTATGTATTAAGAGGTTGAAACGACTAAAAATGGCCAAAAAACGTGGGTTTTAGCTCCTAAACTTATGAATTTTAGCCTTCATGAAATTATTTGACAACAGGTCGGAATAACTAAAAATGGCCAAAAATTATCAGTGATAACTCACGAAGTTGTTAATTTTTAGCTCCTTAAAATTGGTTGCCAATGGGTCGAATTGACTAAAAATGGCCAAAAATCATGGGTTATAGTTCACGATATCGTGAATTTTGGCCTACGTGAAATTATTTAGCAATGGGTCGAAATGACTAAAAGTGGTAAAAAATCATGGGTTATAGCTCACAAAATCATGAATTTTAGCCTCTGTAAAATTATTTACCATTTGGTCGAAATGAATAAAAATGGCCAAAAATTGAGGGTTATAGCTCACGAAATTATGAATTTTGGCCACCGCAAAATTTTTTAACAATGGGTAGAAATAACTAAAAATAGCCAAAAATCTCAAGTTATAGCTCAAAAAATTGTGAGTTTTAGCCACCGAGAAATTATTTGGCAACCGGTTAATATGACAAAAATAACCAAAAATCATGAGTTATTGGTCAAGAAATGATGAATTTTGGCCTCCATGAAATTATTTGCCAATGGGTCAAAACGACTAAAATGGCCAAAAATTGAGGGTTATAGCTCACAAAATCATGAAATTTTTGCTCCATAATATTATTTTCCAACGGGTCAAATCGACCCAAAATGGTGAAAAATCATGGGTTATAGCTCACTAAATCATGAATTTTAGCTTACGGAAATATTTGCCAATGGGTCGAAATGACTAAAAGTGGTAAAAATCATGGGTTATAGCTCACAAAATCATGAATTTTAGCCTCAGAAAATTATTTACCATTTGGTCGAAATGAATAAAATGACCAAAAATTGAGGGTTATAGCTCACGAAATTATGAATTTTGGCCACCGCAAAATTTTTAACAATGGGTAGAAATAACTAAAAATAGCCAAAATCTCAAGTTCTAGCTCAAAAATTGTGAGTTTTAGCCACCGAGAAATTATTTGGCAACCGGTTAATATGACAAAAATAACCAAAAATCATGAGTTATTGGTCAAGAAATGATGAATTTTGGCCTCCATGAAATTATTTGCCAATGGGTCAAAATGACTAAAAATAACCAAAAATCATGAGTTATTGGTCAAGAAATGATGAATTTTGGCCACCGCAAAATTTTTAACAATGGGTAGAAATAACTAAAAATAGCCAAAATCTCAAGTTCTAGCTCAAAAATTGTGAGTTTTAGCCACCGAGAAATTATTTGGCAACCGGTTAATATGACAAAAATAACCAAAAATCATGAGTTATTGGTCAAGAAATGATGAATTTTGGCCTCCATGAAATTATTTGCCAATGGGTCAAAATGACTAAAAATAGCAAAAATCGAGGGTTACAACTAACAAAATCACAAATTTTAGCTCCATGATATTATTTGCCAACGGGTTGAATTGACTAAAAATGGTGAAAAATCATGGGTTATAGCTCACGAAATCGTAAATTTTGACCTACGCGAAAAAATTAACCAATGGGTCAAAACGACTAAATGCGGCCAGAAAAATTAACTAATGGGTCAAAACGACTAAAAGTATCTAAAATTCATGGGTTGTAGCTCACAAAATCTTGAATTTTGGCCACTGCAAAATTATTTCACAACGGGTTGAAATAACTAAAATTGGCCAAAAGTCATGGATTATAGCTCACAAAATCATAAAATTTGGCCACTGCAAAATTGTTTAACAACGTATCGAAACGATTTAAAATAGCTAAAAATTATAGTTATAGCTCACAAAATCGTTAATTTTTTCCACTAAAAAATTATGTACCAAGAGGTTGAAACGACTAAAAATGGCCAAAAAACGTGGGTTTTAGCTCCTAAACTTATGAATTTTGGCCTTCATGAATTTATTTGACAACAGGTCGGAATAACTAAAAATGGCCAAAAATTATCAATGATAACTCACGAAGTTGTCAATTTTTAGCTCCACAAAATTAGTTGCCAATGGGTCGAATTGACTAAAAATGGCCAAAAATCATGGGTTATAGCTCACGATATCGTGAATTTTGGCCTACGTGAAATTATTTAGTAACGGGTCGAAATGACTAAAAGTGGTAAAAAATCATGGGTTATAGCTCACAAAATCATGAATTTTAGCCTCTGTAAAATTATTTACCATTTGGTCGAAATGAATAAAAATGACCAAAAATTGAGGGTTATAGCTCACGAAATTATGAATTTTGGCCACCGCAAAATTTTTTAACAATGGGTCGAAATAACTAAAAATAGCCAAAAATCTCAAGTTCTAGCTCAAAAAATTGTGAGTTTTAGCCACTGAGAAATTATTTGGCAACCGGTTAATATGACAAAAATAACCAAAAATCATGAGTTCTGACTCAAGAAATGGTGAATTTTAGCCTTCATGAAATTATTTGACAACGGGTCAAAACGACTAAAAATAGCCAAAATTGAGGGTTATAGCTCACAAAATCATGAAATTTTTGCTCCATAATATTATTTTCCAACGGGTCAAATCGACCCAAAATGGTGAAAAATCATGGGTTATAGCTCACTAAATCATGAATTTTAGCTTACGGAAATATTTGCCAATGGGTCAAAATGACTAAAATGGCCAAAAATCATGGGTTATAGCTCATGAAATCGTGAATTTTGGCAATTGTGAAATTATTTTATAATAAATCAAAATGACAAAAAATGGCCAAAAATCATGGGTTATAACTCATGAAATCACGAACTTTGGCCTCCATGAAATTATTTGCCAATGAGTCCAAATGACTTAAAATAGCCAAAAATTAAGGACTATAGATCTCAAAATTGTGAATTTTGGCCACCCTTAAATTATTTGATAATGGGTCAAAATGACTACAAATGGCCTAAAATCATGGGTTATAGCTCATGAAAAAGTGTTATTTGTCCTCTGCGAAATTATTTGACAACGGGTCAAAACAAGTAAAAATGGCCAAAAATTATTGGTTATAGCTCACGAAATCGTGTATTTTGGCCTCCCACAATTATTTACCAATGGGTCAAAATGACTAAAATGGCCAAAAATCATGGGTTATAGCTCAAAAATTGTGAATTTTGGCCTCGTGAAATTATTTACCAATGGGTCAAAATGACTAAAAGTGGTAAAAATCATGGGTTATAGCTCACAAAATCGTGAATTTTGGCCTCGTGAAATTATTTACCAATGGGTCAAAATGACTAAAAGTGGTAAAAATCATGGGTTATAGCTCACAAAATCGTGAATTTTGGCCACCGCAAAATTTTTAACAATGGGTAGAAATAACTAAAATAGCCAAAAATCTCAAGTTCTAGCTCAAAAAATTGTGAGTTTTAGCCACCGAGAAATTATTTGGCAACCGGTTAATATGACAAAAAATAACCAAAAATCATGAGTTACAGCTCAAGAAATGGTGAATTTTAGCCTTTGCGAAATGCTTTGACACCAGGTTAAAAATACTAAAAATAGCCAAAAATTGAGGGTTATAGCTCACAAAATCATGAAATTTTTTGCTCCATAATATTATTTGCCAACAGGTCAAATTGACCCAAAATGGTGAAAAATCATGGGTTATAGCTCACTAAATCATGAATTTTAGCTTACGGGAAATATTTGCCAATGGGTCAAAATGACTAAAAGTCGCCAAAAATCGTGTGTGACAGCTCGAAATCGTGAATTTTGGCAATTGTGAAATTATTTTACAATAAATCAAAATGACAAAAATGGCCAAAAATTGAGGGTTATAGCTCACGAAATTATGAATTTTGGCCACCGCAAAATTTTTAACAATGGGTAGAAATAACTAAAAATAGCCAAAAATCTCAAGTTATAGCTCAAAAAATTGTGAGTTTTAGCCACCGAGAAATTATTTGGCAACCGGTTAAAATGACTAAAAATAACCAAAAATCATGAGTTACAGCTCAAGAAATGGTGAATTTTAGCCTTTGCGAAATGCTTTGACACTAGGTTAAAAATACTAAAAATAGCCAAAAATTAAGGGTTATAGCTCACAAAATCATGAAATTTTTTGCTCCATAATATTATTTTCCAACGGGTCAAATCGACCCAAAATGGTGAAAAATCATGGGTTATAGCTCACTAAATCATGAATTTTAGCTTACGGGAAATATTTGCCAATGGGTCAAAATGACTAAAAGTCGCCAAAAATCGTGTGTGACAGATCGAAATCGTGAATTTTGGCAATTGTGAAATTATTTTATAATAAATCAAAATGACAAAAAATGGCCAAAAATCATGGGTTATAACTCATGAAATCACGAACTTTGGCCTCCATGAAATTATTTGCCAATGAGTCCAAATGACTTAAAATAGCCAAAAATTAAGGACTATAGATCTCAAAATTGTGAATTTTGGCCACCCTTAAATTATTTGATAATGGGTCAAAATGACTACAAATGGCCTAAAATCATGGGTTATAGCTCATGAAAAAGTGTTATTTGTCCTCTGCGAAATTATTTGACAACGGGTCAAAACAAGTAAAAATGGCCAAAAATTATTGGTTATAGCTCACGAAATCGTGTATTTTTTGCTCCACAAAATTATTTGCTAACGGGTCGAATCGACTAAAAATGGGCAAAAATCATGGGTTATAGCTCAAAAAATTGTGAATTTTGGCCTACGCGAAATTATTTGCCGAGGTTAGCTCACAAAATCGTGAATTTCAGCCACTGCAAATTATTTTACAACGGATCAAAATTACTAAAAATGGCCAAAATTCATGGGTTATAGATCCTAAAATCGTGATTTGGCCATTGCAAATTTATTTGATAATGTGTTGAAATGACTAAAAATGGCCAAAAATCATGGGTTATTGCTAATGAAATCGTGATTTTGGAAACTATGAAACTATTAAACAATGAGTCAAAATGATTAAAAATATCTAAAAAGTGTGGGTTATAGCTCACGAAATCGTGAATTACGGCTTTAACAAGATTATTTAATATCTGGTTGAAACGACTAAAAATAGCCTAAAATTATCACTAATAGCTCATGTAATCATTAATTTTGGCCTCCCACAATTATTTAACAATGGGTCAAAATGACTAAACATGGACAGAAATCATGTATGATAGCTAATGAAATTGTTAATTCTAGCCTCCCCTAAATTATTTGCCAACGAGTTAAAAAGTCTATAAATAGTCAAAAATTGTGGGTTAACTCATGAAATGGTGAACTTTGGCTATCATGAAATTAATTAACAACGGCTCAAAATAACTAAAAATGTCTAAAAATCATGGGTTATAGCTCAAGAAATCGTGAAGTTTGGTGTCCGCAAAATAATTACAAGGGTCCGAAACTACTAAACATGTCCAATAATCGTGGGTTATAGCTCATGAAATCATGAATTTTGGCCTCTGTGAAATTATTTACCATGTGATCGAAATAATAAAAATAGCCAAAAATCACAAATTTATTAGCCAATAGGTCATAACGATAATAAACGCCAAACAATCGTGGCTTAAAGCTTAGGAAATCGTGAATTTTGGTCTTTGCAAAATTATTTGCTAGTGGCTCAAAATGACTAAAAATAACAAAAAATCATGGGTTATAGCTCAGAAAATCATTAATTTTTGCCTCCATGAAATTACTTGCTAACGCATCGAAAAAAATAAAATAGCCAAAAATTATGGGTAAAAGTTTTTGAAGAAAAACTATTTTGCAATTTAGATGTTGTTTGACAAAATTCTAAAATTGATCCAAAACTCTTTCACAGAAGTTTATGAATGTTTCTTAGACAATATTTTAGCATTCTAACTTCATTGAAAGATTTTTGATAAATTTCTTGATAAAGAGTTTTGCTAGTCAAAGAATTTGTAGGTTAAACCTTGAACTTAAAATTTGATCGTGGATGAAATCGTGAAGTTTGGTCTCCGCCAAATTATCTGCCAATTGGTTGAAACCACAAAAATGGCCTAAAAATGGTCAAAAATATTAAAAATTGCCAAAATTGATGGTCATAGCTCACGAAATCATGAACTTTATAACCGCGAAATTATTTGACAATAGGTCGGAATGATTAAAAATGGCAAAAAATCGAGGGTTAGAGCTCACAATATCATAAAATCATGGGTTATAGCTGACAAAATTGTAAACTTTGGCCTCCATAAAATTATTTGCCCATGGGTCAAAAATATTAAAAATGGCCAAAATCGATGGTCATAGTTCACGAAATCATGAATTTTACAACTGCGAAATTACTTGATAACAGGTTCGAATGACTAAAAATGGCCAAAAATCGAGGGTTATAGCTCACAATATCATAAATTTTTTCCTTCCCAAAAGTATTTGATAACGGGTCAAAATGATTAAAAATGATAAAAAATCATGGCTTATAGCTCAAGAAATGGAGAGCTTTGGCCTTCGAATAATTATTTGACAACATGTTGAAGCAACTAAAAATAACAAAATTGAGGGTTAGAACACACAAAATCATGAATTTTTACCTCTGCGAAATTATTCGCCAACGGGTCGAAGAGACAAAAAATAGCCAAAAACAATGTTTTATAGCTCACAAAATCAAGAAGTTTGGACTCCGCAAAATTATTTACCAAGGGTTTGAAAATGAAAAAAAATGTCTAGTAATTGTGATTTATAGCTCATGAAATGGAAAATTTTAGCCTCCATAAAATTATTTTCTAATAGGTTGAATCGACTTAAAATGGCCAAAATTGTGGGTTATAGCTCACGAAATAATGAATTTTAGCCTCAATGACATTATTTCCCACTTGGTCAGAATGACTAAAATTGGCCAAAAATCATGGGATATAGCTCATGAAATTGTAATTTTTGGCATCTGTTAAATTATTTGTAATGGCTCGAAATGACTAAAAATGGCCAAAACTTGAGTGTTATTGCTCATGAAATCATGAAATTCGGCTCGCAAAATAATTTACCAAGTGTTCGAAACAACTAAAAATGTCCAATAATCATGGGTAATAGCTCATTAAATTATACATTTTCCCTCTATAAAATTATTTGCCAACTGGTCGAAGTAACTAAAAATGGCCAAAAATCTCACATTTATTAGCCGATGGGTCGTATAAAAGCCAAAAATCATGGGTTATAGCTCAGGAAATCATGAATTTTTACCTTTGTGAAATTATTTGCCAATTGGTCGAAAAAGCTAAAAATGGCCAAAAATTGTGGGTAAAAGTTTATGAGGAAAAACGGGTTTGCAATTTAGGCGTTGTTTGATGAAATTTTGAAATTAACCCACAACACTTCCATAGAAGTTAATGAATATTGCTTAGATAGAAAATTTTAGCATTCTAACTTGATTGAAAGAATTTTCGATGAATTTTGGATAAAGAGTTTTTCTACTCGAAGAATTTGCAGATTAACCCCTAAATTTAAAATCTGATGGCTCATGAAATCATGAATTTTGGTCTCCACATATTTATTTGCTAACATGTTGAAACCACTAAAAATTATCAAAAATTACGGTTACAGCTCATGAAAGAGTGAACTTTGGCCTCCATGAAATTATTTTCATATGGATTGAAATGACTAATGATGGCTAAAATTCGATCGTTATAGCACACAAAATCATGAATTGTTGTCACCTCAAAAGTTTTAGACAACGGGTCAAAATAACTAAAAATATCCAAAAACCAAGGGTTATAGCTCACAAAATCATGAATTTTTACCTCCATGAAATTATTTGCTAACAAGTCGAATCGACTAAAAAGTGGTAAATAAATCATGAATTGTAGCTCATAAAATCGTTCATTTTGGCAACCGCATAAATATTTTAGGACGGGTCGAAATGACAAAAATGGCCAAAATCATGTGTTATAACTCACAAAATCATGATTTTGGCTAACACAAAATTAATTAACAATGGGTGAAAATGACTAAAAATATCCAAAAAATCATGGGTTATAACTCGAGAAATCAAGAAGCTTGCTCTTTGCAAAATAATTTACCAGCGGTCCAAAATGACTAAAAATGTGCAATAATTGTAGTTTATAGTACATGAAATCGTGAATTTTGGCCTCTGAAAAACTATTTTGTCAACGGGTCAAAATGAATAAAAATAGCCAAAAATGAAAAATTCATTATCCAATGGGTTGAAATGACTATAAAAGCCAAAAATCATGAGTTATAGCTCAGGAAATTGTGAATTTTGGCCTCTGAAAAACTATTTTGTCAACGGGTCAAAATGAATAAAATAGCCAAAAACATGTGTTATAACTCACAAAATCATGATTTTGGCTAACACAAAATTAATTAACAATGGGTGAAAATGACTAAAAATAGCCAAAAATTTTGGGTTATAGCTCAAGAAATCATGAATTTTGGTCTCTACAAAATTATTTGCCAATGGGTCAAAATGACTAAAATGTGCAATAATTGTAGTTTATAGTACATGAAATCGTGAATTTTGGCCTCTGAAAAACTATTTTGTCAACGGGTCAAAATGAATAAAAATAGCCAAAAATGAAAAATTCATTATCCAATGGGTTGAAATGACTATAAAAGCCAAAAATCATGAGTTATAGCTCAGGAAATTGTGAATTTTGGCCTTCGCGAAAGTTTTGCCAATGGCTCAAAATGACTAAAATGGCAAAACATCATGGGTTATAGCTCAGAAAATTATGAATTTTTACCTTGGTGAAATTATTTGCCAATGGGTGGTAAAAACTAAAAATGACCAAAAATTATGGGTAAAAGTTTTTGAAGAAAAACTGGTTTCCAATTTAGGCGATGTTTAATGAAATTTTAAAATTGACCCAAAACTTCTTCATAGAACTTTATGAAATCTGCTTAGACAAAACATTTTAGCATTCTAACTTGACTGAAAGAATTTTCTATGAAATTTTGGATAAAGAGTTTTACTAGTCAAAGAATTTGTAGACTAAGCTCCGAACTTAGAATTTAATGGCTCACGAGATCGTGAATTTTGGTCTCCATAGAATTATTTGCTAACGAGTTGAAACCACTATAAATGGTTTAAAAACATGGGTTATAGCTCATGAATATGGACTTTGGCCTCCACAAAATTATTTACATATGGGTCAAAATAACTAAATATGGCCAAATCGAGGGTAATAGCTCGTAAAATCTTAAATTTGGCCACAACGAAATTATTTTACAATGGGTCAATGGGTCAAAATGACTAAAAATAGCCAAAAATTTTGGGTTATAGCTCACAAAATCGTGAATTTTAACCTCTGTGAAATTATTTACCAAGGGGTTGAATCGAGAAAACCTGACCAAATATTATTGGTTATAGCTCACGAAATCATTAAGTTTGGACTTTCCAAAATTATTTACTAAGGGTTCAAAATGACAAAAAATGTGTAGTAATTGTGGTTTATAGCTCATGAAATGGTGAACTTTAGCCTCAGTGAATTATTTTCCAATGGGTTTGAATCGACTAAAATTTGCCCAAAATGTGGATTATAATTCACGAAATCATGAATTTTACCTTGGTGAAATTATTTGCCTATGGGTGGTAAAACTAAAATGACCAAAAATTATGGGTAAAAGTTTTGAAGAAAACTGGTTTCCAATTTAGGCGATGTTTAATGAAATTTTAAAATTGACCCAAAACTTCTTCATAGAACTTTATGAAATCTGCTTAGACAAAACATTTTAGCATTCTAACTTGATTGAAAGAATTTTCTATGAAATTTTGGATAAAGAGTTTTACTAGTCAAAGAATTTGTAGACTAAGCTCCGAACTTAGAATTTAATGGCTCACGAGATCGTGAATTTTGGTCTCCGTAGAATTATTTGCTAACGAGTTGAAACCACTATAAATGGTTTAAAAATATGGGTTATAGCTCATGAATATGAACTTTGGCCACCACAAAATTATTTACATATGGGTCAAAATAACTAAATATGGCCAAATCGAGGGTTATAGCTCGCAAAATCTTAAATTTGGCCACAACGAAATTATTTTACAATGGGTCAATGGGTCAAAATGACTAAAAATAGCCAAAAATTTTGGGTTATAGCTCACAAATCGTGAATTTTAACCTCCGTGGAATTATTTACCAAGGGGTTGAATCGAGAAAACCTGACCAAATATTATTGGTTATAGCTCACGAAATCATTAAGTTTGGACTTTCCAAAATTATTTACTAAGGGTTCAAAATGACAAAAAATGTGTAGTAATTGTGGTTTATAGCTCATGAAATGGTGAACTTTAGCCTCCGTGAATTATTTTCCAATGGGTTTGAATCGACTAAAATTTGCCCAAAATGTGGATTATAATTCACGAAATCATGAATTTTAGCCTCCACAAAATTATTTGCCATTTGGTCAAAATGATTAAAATTGACCGAAATCATGGGTTATACTCATAAAATTGTGGTCTTTGCAAAATTATTTTCTAATGGGTCAAAATGACTAAAAAGCCAAAAATTGTGAGTTATTGCTCATGAAATTATGAAGTTTGGACTCCGTAAAATAATTTACCAAGGGTTAAAATAACTAAAAATATGTAATAATCATGGGTTGTAGGTCATGAAATCATGAATTTTGATGTCTGCAAAATTTTGTGCCAACGGTTCGAAGCAAATAAAAATAACCAAAAAATAAGGGTTATAGCCCAAGAAATCATGAATTTTGGTCTCTACAAAATTATTTGCCAATAGCTCAAAATAACTAAAAATGGCCACAAATCATGGGTTATAACTCAGGAAATCATGAATTATTGTCTCTATGAAATTATTTGCCAATGGGTCAAAAAAACTAAAATTATCAAAAATTGTGGGTAAAAGTTTTTGAAGAAAAACTGTTTCGCATTTTAGAACCCTATCTAACAAAATTTTGAAATTGTCCTATAACTCTTTCACACAAGTTTAAGAACCTTCCTAAGACTGAGAATTTTAGCATTCTAACTTGACTGAAAGAAGTTTTGGTGAAGTTTTGGATAAAGAGTTTTGCTAGTCGACGAATTTGCATATCAAACCCCGAATTTCAAATTTTACGACTCACAAAATTGTAAAATCTGGCCACCATGAAATTATTTTTCAATGGGTCAAAAGAATTAAAAATGGTCAAAATTAAGGGTTATAGCTCACAAAATTGTGAATTTTGCCCACCACAAAATCATTTCACAATAGGTCAAAAGACCAAAAATAATAAAAAATCATGGGTTTTAGCTCACGAAATGATGAATTTAGGCCTCTGCAAATTTTTTTGACAGCAGCTCTAACCCAACAATTTTTTACATTTTTTATTTATTTTGAGCCAATAGCAAATAATTTTGCATAAACTAAAATTCACGACCAATTTTTAGCCATTTCGGCCCATTGGCAAATATATTCGCAGAGGCCAAATAGTCACGACTTTATGATCTATAACCCATGATTATTGGACATTTTTAGTCATTACCATGGTAAGCTATTTCGCATAGTCCAAACTTCATATTTCTTGAGCAATAACTCAAAATTTTGGCCATTTTAGTCATTTTAATCCATTGGCAAATAATTTCGCTGAGGCCAAAATTCATGATTTCATGAGCTATAGCCCATGATTTTTGGCCAATTTTAGTCATTTTGACCAACTTGCAAGTAATTTCGTGCAAGCTAAAATTCAAGATTTTGTGAGGTATAACCCCACAATTTTTGGCCATTTCTTGTCGATTCAATCCATTAGAAAATAATTTCACGAAGGTCAAAGTTCACAATATCATGAGCTATGAACCATAGTTATCGACCATTTTTCGTTGTTTTGAATCTTTGATAAATAATATTGTAGACTCCAAACTTCACAATTTTGGGAGCAATAACTCATGATTTTTAGCCATTTTTAGTCGATTCAACCCGTTGGCAAATAATTTTACGGAGGCAAAAATTCACGATTTTGTGAGATATATAACCGTCATTTTGCCTATATGCAAATAGTTTCGTGGAGGCCAAAGTTCACAATTTTGTGAGCTGTAACAGATGATTTTTGCCATTTTTAGTTGCTTCGATCCATTGGCAAACAATTCCTCGGAGGCCAAAATTCACGATTTCGTGAGCTGTCAAAATCTATATTCGGGGTTTAATCTACAAATTCTTTGACTAGCAAAACTCTTTGTCTAACAATTCATCAAAAATTCTATCAATCAAGTTAGAAGCTAAAATTCTCTGTCTAAGCAAAGTTCACATTTCTGTGAAGGAGTTTTGCATCAATTAAAAATTTCCTCAAACAACGTCTAACTTGCAAACCAGTTTTTCTTCCAAACCTTTTACCCACAACTTTCAGCCATTTTTAGGTTTAAGACCCATTAGCAAATTATTTTGTGGAGGTAAAAATTCATGATTTCCTTACCTATAACCCATGATATTTTGCCATTTTTAGTTATTTCAAGTAGTTTTGGCCATTTTTAGTCAATTTAAGCCATGATATATGTGATTTTTGGCCATTTTAGGTCGTTTTGACCCATGGGAAATACTTTCGAAGAGGCCAAAATTTATGATTTTGTAAGAAATAACCCACGATTATTGGGCATTTTTAGTCATTTCAAACCTTGGTGAATTATATTGCGGAGTCCAAACTTCACAATTTCATGAGCAATAATGCATGATGTTTTTATCATTTTTAGTAATTTTGACCAATTAGCAAATAATTTCACTGAAGCCAAAATTCACGATCTCATGTGCTATAACCCATGATTTTTGGCTAATTTTAGTCGTTTTGACCAAATGGTAAATAATTTTGTAGAGGCTAAAATTCATGATTTCATGAGCTATAACCCAAACTTTTTGGCCATTTTTAGTCATTTCAACCCATTAGAAAAAAATTTCACTGAGGCCAAAGTTCACCATTTCATGAGCTATATGAACCACAATTACAAGACATTTTACTTCATTTCGAACCCTTGATAAATAAGTTTGCTGAGTCCAACCTTCACAAATTTGTTAGCTATAAACCATGATTTTTTGCCATTTTTAGTCGATTCGACCCATTGACAAATAATTACACGGAGGTAAAAGGTTACGATTTTGTGGGCTATAACCCTTGATTTTTGGCCATTTTTAATCGTTTCACCCCATTGTCAAATAATTTTGCGGTGACCAAAATTACCCATTTCTTGAGCTATAACCCATGATTTTTGATCGTTTTTATTCAGTTTGACTAGTTGTCAAATAATTTTGCACTAGATGAAATTCACAATTTCATGAGCTAAAATCTCGATTTTTAGCCATTTCAACATATATGTAAATTCTTTGATTAGCAAATTTTAAATTTGGGGTTTAATCTATAAATTCTTTGATTAGCAAAACACTTTTCTAAAAATTCATCAAAAATTCTTTCTGTCAAGTTAGAATGCTAAATCTCTCTGTCTAAGCAAAGTTCATAAACTTCTATGAAGTGTTTTGGATCAATTTCAAAAATTCGTCAAACGACATCTAACTTGCAGAAACGTTTTTCTTCAAAAACATGTACCCACAATTTTTGGCCATTTTTAGTTTTTTCGATCCATTGGCAAATAATTTTGTGAAGGTAAAAATTCATGATTTCCTGAGCTATAATTCATTTTTTTTTTTGTCATTTTTCATCATTTTGAGTCACTAGCAAATAATTTTATAGAGGCTAAAATTCACGATTTCCAAAGCTATAACCCAAAGCTATTTTTAGTCTTTTCGACCCGTTGGTAAATAATTTCACAGAGGATAAAATTTATAATTTCATGAGCTATAACCCACGATTATTAAACATTTTTAGTCATTTTGACCCCTTGGTAAATTATTTTGAAGAGTCCAAACTTCATGATTTCATGAACAATAATCCACAGTTTTTTTGCCATTTTTACTCATTTCGACCCATTGGCGAAAATTTTCGTGAGGCCAAATTTCATGATTTCATGAGCTACAACCCATGATTTTTTGCCACTTTTAATTGTTTTGACCCATTGACAAATCATTTTGTGAAAACTAAAATTCATGATTTCATGAGCTATAACCCCACGATGTTTTGCCATTTTTCGTCGATTCAACAATTCGGCAAATAATTTCACGATGCACTAATTCATGATTTTGTGAGTTAACCTACAACTTTTGGCTAATTTTATTCATTTTGGCCTCTTGGCAAATAATTTTGAAGAGGTCAAAATTCATGAGCTGTAATTGTGCGGAGACCAAAATTAAATATTTCATGAGCTATTACCCATAATTTTTGGGCATTTTTAGTTATTTCGACCCGCTGTCAATTAATTTCTTGAATGCCATAATTCACAATTTTATGAGCTATAATTCATAATTTTTAGATATTTTTTTGTCATTTTCACCAGTTATCAAATAATTTTGCTGTTGCCAAAATTCTCGATTTCGTGGCTGAGCAATAACCCATGACTTTTAGCTAATTTTAGTCATTTGGACCCGTTGTCAAATAAATTTGTGGTGACCAAAATTCACAATTTTGTGAGCTATAACCCATGATTTTTGACCATTTTTAGTTATTTCGACCCACTGTAAAATAATTTCACCATGGCCAAAGTTCACAATTTCTTGAGCTTATACCCCATGATTTTTTGCAAGCAGTCATTTCAATCCATTGACAAATAATTTCGTGTAGGCTAAAATTCATAATTTCATGAGCTGTAACCCATGATTTTTGGTCGTTTTTAGTCGTTTTAACCCATTGGCCAATAATTAGGCAAAAGTCAATATTCACGTTTTTGTGAGCTAATACCGATAATTTTTGCCATTTTAGCCATTTCGAACAGTTGTCAAATTATTTTGCTAAGGCCAAAATTAATGATTTCATGAGCTAAAACTCATGATTTTTGTTATTTTTAGTCGTATTAACCCATTGTCAAATAATTTCGCGGTGGCTAAAATTAATGATTTCATGAGCTATTACTCACAATTTTGGCCATTTTGAGTCATTTCAACCCGCTATCAAATAATTTCATGGAGGCCATAATTCATGATTTCTTGAGCTATAAACCTTGATTTTGGATATGTTTAGTCATTTTAACCCATTGTTAAATAATTTCGCGGTAGCCAAAATCACAATTTCGTAGCTATAACCCATGTTTTTTTTTGCCATTTTTAGTCATTTCATGCCATTGTCAAATAAATTCGTGGTGGCCAAAATTCATGACTTTGTGAGCTATAACCCATGATTTTTGGTCATTTTTACTCATTTTGACCCATTATAAAATAATTTTGCAGTGGCTAAAATTCACGCTTTTATGAGCTATAACCCACGATTTTATGCTACTTTTAGTCATTTCGCCCCGTTGTCAAATAATTTCTCGTAGGACAAAATTATAAATTTTGTGAGGTATAACCAATGATTTTTGTTCATTTTTAGTCGATTGGCAAATAATTTCATGGAGGTTAAAATTTATATTTTTGTGAGCTATAACCCTCAGTTTTTGGCTATTTTTGTCATTTAAATCCATTGTCAAATAATTTTACGGTGGCCAAAATTCATGATTTTGTGAATTATAACCATCGATTTTTGGCCATTTTTAGACTTTTTGACCCATGTGCAAATAATTTTGTAGAGGCAAAAATTCATTATTTCCTGAGTTGTAACCCACGATTTTTGGCCATTTTTAATAGTTTCAACTCGTTAGCAAATAATTTTATGGAGACCAAATTTCACGATTTTTGAGCCATCAAATTTTAAATTTGAGGTCTTAATCTGCAAATTCTTTGACTAGAAAAACTTTTTATCCAAAAACTCATAAAAAACTCTTTCAAGCAAGTTAGAATGCTAAAATGCTTTGTCTAAGGAATGTTCATAAACTTCCGTGAGTGAGTTTTGGCTCAATTTCAAAATTATGTCACACAACGCCTAAATTGCAAACACGCTTTTCTTCAAAAATTTTGCCCATGATTTTGGCCATTTTACTCATTTTGACCCATTATAAAATAATTTTGCAGTGGCTAAAATTCACGCTTTTATGAGCTATAACCCACGATTTTATGCTACTTTTAGTCATTTCAGCCCGTTGTCAAATAATTTCAGAGGCCAAAATTATAAATTTTGTGAGGTATAACCAATGATTTTTGTTCATTTTAGTCGATTGGCAAATAATTTCGTGGAGGTTAAAATTTATATTTTTGTGAGCTATAACCCTCGGTTTTGGTACGTTTTGTCATTTAAATCCATTGTCAAATAATTTTCACGGTGGCCAAAATTCATGATTTTGTGAATTATAACCATCGATTTTGGCCATTTTAGACTTTTGACCCATGTGCAAATAATTTTGTAGAGGAAAAATTCATTATTTCTGAGTTGTAACCCACGATTTTTGGCCATTTTAATAGTTTCAACTCGTTAGCAAATAATTTTATGGAGACCAAATTTCACGATTTTTGAGCCATCAAATTTTAAATTTGAGGTCTTAATCTGCAAATTCTTTGACTAGAAAAACTTTTATCCAAAAATCATAAAAATTCTTTCAAGCAAGTTAGAATGCTAAAATGCTTTGTCTAAGGAATGTTCATAAACTTCCGTGAGTGAGTTTTTCAATTTCAAAATTATGTCACACGCCTAAATTGCAAACACGTTTTCTTCAAAAATTTTGCCCATGATTTTGGCTATTTTTAGTTTTACGACCAATTGGCACTAAATTTCGTGAAGGAAAAATTCATGACTTCGAGCTATAACCTATTATTTTTGTCATTTTGGTCATTTTGAGCCCTTGGCAAATAATTTCATGGAGGCCATAATTCATGATTTCTTGAGCTATAAACCTTGATTTTGGATATGTTTAGTCATTTTAACCCATTGTTAAATAATTTCGCGGTAGCCAAAATCACAATTTCGTAGCTATAACCCATGTTTTTTTTTGCCATTTTTAGTCATTTCATGCCATTGTCAAATAAATTGCGGTGGCCAAAATTCATGACTTTGTGAGCTATAACCCATGATTTTGGCCATTTTACTCATTTTGACCCATTATAAAATAATTTTCGCGATGGCTAAAATTCACGCTTTTATGAGCTATAACCCACGATTTTATGCTACTTTTAGTCATTTAGCCCGTTGTCAAATAATTTCGTAGGCCAAAATTATAAATTTTGTGAGGTATAACCAATGATTTTTGTTCATTTTTAGTCGATTGGCAAATAATTTCGTGGAGGTTAAAATTTATATTTTTGTGAGCTATAACCCTCGGTTTTTGGCTATTTTTGTCATTTAAATCCATTGTCAAATAATTTCACGGTGGCCAAAATTCATGATTTTGTGAATTATAACCATCGATTTTGGCCATTTTAGACTTTTGACCCATGTGCAAATAATTTTGTAGAGGCAAAAATTTACTATTTCCTGAGTTGTAACCCACGATTTTTAGCCATTTTTAATAGTTTCAACTCGTTAGCAAATAATTTTATGGAGACCAAATTTCACGATTTTTGAGCCATCAAATTTTAAATTTGAGGTCTTAATCTGCAAATTCTTTGACTAGAAAAACTTTTTATCCAAAAAATCATAAAAAATTCTTTCAAGCAAGTTAGAATGCTAAAATGCTTTGTCTAAGGAATGTTCATAAACTTCCGTGAGTGAGTTTTGGCTCAATTTCAAAATTATGTCACACAACGCCTAAATTGCAAACACGTTTTTCTTCAAAAATTTTGCCCATGATTTTTGGCTATTTTTAGTTTTTACGACCAATTGGCACTAAATTTCGTGAAGGAAAAAAATTCATGACTTCCTGAGCTATAACCTATTATTTTTTGTCATTTTTGGTCATTTTGAGCCCTTGGCAAATAATTTCGCAAAGGCCAAAATACAAGGTTTCCTTAGCTATAGCCCATGATTTTGGCTATTTTTGTCATTTCAATCCATTGTCAAATAATTTCAGAGGCCAAAATTCACGATTTTGTGAGCTATAACCCACGATTTTTGGCCATTTTAGTCATTTTGCCTCGTTGGCAAATGATTTTGCAGAGAGAAAAATTCACTATTTGATGAGCTCTAACCCTTGATATTGGACATTTTTAGTCATTTCAAACCCTTGGTAAATTTTTTTTAGAGTCTAAACTTCACAATTTCATGAGCAATAACACATAATGTTTGGCCATTTTTAGTTATTCGACCCGTTGGAAAGTAATTTCGTAGAGGCTAAAATTCACGATTTCATGAGCTATAACTCATGGTTTTTTTGACCAATTTCAGGATTTTTAGCCAATTTTAGTAATTACTAGACATTTTTTGTCGTTTCGAACCTTTGGCAAATAATTTTAGGGAGTCCAAACTTCCAATTTCGAGAGCTATAACCCATGATTTTTGGACATTTTTTGATTCAAGCCATTAGCAAATAATTTCAAGAAGGTAAAAATTCACAATTTTGTGAGCTATCACCCTCGATTTTTGGCCATTTTCACTTGTTTCCACATGTTGTCAAATAATTTCGCAGAGGCCAAAATTCTCCATTTCTGGGGCTATAACCCATAATTTTTTATCATTTTTTATCGTTTAGACTTGTTGTCAAATAATTTCACTGTGGACAAAATTCATTATTTTGTGAGCTATAACCCTCGATTTTTAACCATTTTTAATAATATCCACCCGTTGTCAAATAATTTTGTAGTGGCCAAAATTCACAATTTCGTGAGCTATAACCCTTAATTTTTTGCCAATGTTAGTCGTTTCAACCCACATGCATATAATTTCATGGAGGCCAAAGTTCATGATTTCGTAAGCCGTAATCTATGATTTTAGGCTATTTTTAGTAGTTTCGACCCACTGGCAAAATAATTCTGCGGAGACCAAAATTAAGGATTCCGTGAGCCGTCAAATTTTAAATTTGAGCTTTAATCTGCAAATTCTTTGAATAGCAAAACTCTTTATTGAAAATTTTATAAAAAATTCTTTCAATAAAGTTAGAATGGTAAAATTCTCTGCCTAAGCAATGTTCTTAAACTTCTGTGAAAGATTTTTTGGTTAGTTTCAAAATTTTGTCAAACAGCATCTAAATTGCAAACTAGTTTTTCTACGAAAACTTTTATCCATGATTTTTGGCAAGTAATTTTGCAAAGGCAAAATTTTATGAGCCACTAGCAAGTAATTTCGCGAAGGATAAAATTCACCATTTCCTTAGCTATAAACCACAAATTTTAGCCTTTATAGATGTTTTGACCCATTGTCTAATAATTTTGTGATTTTTAACAAATTTTAGTTGTTTTGCCCCATTGGCAAATAATTTTGCAGAGGCCAAAATTCACGATTTCATGAGCTATAACCGATGATTATTGCCAATGTTAGTCGTTTCAACCCACATGCATATAATTTCATGGAGGCCAAAGTTCATGATTTCGTAGTCGTAATCTATGATTTTAGGCTATTTTTAGTCTTTTTGACCCATTGGAAAATAATTGTGGGAAGGCCAAAATTAATGATTTCATGAGCTATAACCAATAATTTTTGGCAATTTTAGTCATTTTGACTTGTTGTCAAATAATTTTGTAGTGGCCAAAATTCACAATTTTGTGAGCTATAACCCTCGATTTTTAACCATTTTAATAATATCCACCCGTTGTCAAATAATTTCATGGTGGCCAAAATTTTATGAGCTATAACCAATAAGTTTTGGCAATTTTAGTCATTTTGACTTGTTGTCAAATAATTTTGTAGTGGCCAAAATTCACAATTTTGTGAGCTATAACCCATGATTTTTGGCAAGTAATTTTGCAAAGGCAAAATTTTATGAGCTATAACCCATGATTTTTGGCAAGTAATTTTGCAAAGGCAAAATTTTATGAGCCACTAGCAAGTAATTTCGCGAAGGATAAAATTCACCATTTCCTTAGCTATAAACCACAAATTTTAGCCTTTATAGATGTTTTGACTCATTGTCTAATAATTTTGTGATTTTTAACAAATTTTAGTTGTTTTGCCCCATTGGCAAATAATTTTGCAGAGGCCAAAATTCACGATTTCATGAGCTATAACCGATGATTATTGGACATTTTTAGTCATTTCAAACCCTTGGTAAATTATTTTGCGGAGTCTAAGCTTTAGGATTTTATGAGCAATAACTCATAAATTTTTACCATTTTTAGTCAATTCAACCTAATAGTAAATATTTTGGTGGAGGCTAAAATTCATGGTTTCATGAGATATAACCCATGATTTTTGGCTGATTTTTATCATTTTGGCCGATTGGCAGTTAACTTTTGAACAAGCTAAAATTTATGATTTCGTGAGCTATAACTTGTTGGCAAATATCATCGTGAGGCAAAAATTCACGATTTTGTGAGCTACATCCCAATATTTTTGGCTATTTTTAGTCTTTTTGACCCATTGGAAAATAATTTTGGAGAGGCCAAAATCACGATTTTATTAGCTATAATACATTATTTTTGGCCATGTTTAGTCGTTTTGATCCATTGGAAAATAATTGTGGGAAGGCCAAAATTAATGATTTCATGAGCAATTACCCATAATTTTTAGCTATATTTAGTCGTTTTGATCGGCTATAAAATAATTTTGGGGAGACCATAATTCACGGTTTCATGAGCTATAATCTATGATTTTTGGATATTTTTAATCATTTTGAATAATTGTTAAATAATTTCACGATTACCAAAATCACGATTTCATGAGCTATAACCAATAATTTTTGGCAATTTTTAGTCATTTCAGCCTATCGTCAAATAAATTCGCGGTGGCCAAAATACATGATTTTGTAAGCTATAACCCATGATTTTTTGCTATTTTTAGTCTTTTTGACCCATTGGAAAATAATTTTGGAGAGGCCAAAAATCACGATTTTATTAGCTATAACACATTATTTTTGGCCATGTTTAGTCGTTTCGATCCATTGGCAAATAATTGCGGGAAGGCCAAAATTAATGACAGGAGCAATTACCCATAATTTTTAGCTATATTTAGTTGTTTTGATCGGCTGTAAAATAATTTTGGGGAGACCATAATTCACGGTTTCATGAGCTATAATCTATAATTTTTGGATATTTTTAATCATTTTGAATAATTGTTAAACAATTTCACGATTACCAAAATCACGATTTCATGAGCTATAACCAATAATTTTTGGTAATTTTTAGTCATTTCAGCCTGTTGTCAAATAAATTCACGGTGGCCAAAATACACGATTTTGTAAGCCATAACCCATGATTTTTGGCTATTTTTAGTCTTTTTGACCCATTGGAAAATAATTTTGGAGAGGCCAAAAATCACGATTTTATTAGTTATAACACATTATTTTTGGCCATGTTTAGTCGTTTCGATCCATTGGCAAATAATTGCGGAAAGGCCAAAATTAATGACATGAGCAATTACCCATAATTTTTAGCTATTTTTAGTTGTTTTGATCGGCTGTAAAATAATTTTGGGGAGACCATAATTCACGGTTTCATGAGCTATAATCTATGATTTTTGGATATTTTTAATCATTTTGAATAATTGTTAAATAATTTCACGATTACCAAAATCACAATTTCATGAGCTATAACCAATAAGTTTTGGCAATTTTTAGTCATTTCAGCCTGTCGTCAAATAAATTCACGGTGGCCAAAATACACGATTTTGTAAGCCATAACCCATGATTTTTGGCTATTTTTAGTCATTTTGACTTGTTGTCAAACAATTTGCAGTAGCCAAAATTCACGATTTCGTGAATCATAGCCCATGATTTTTGACCATTTTTAGTTATTTTGACCAGTTAGAAAATAATTTCGTGTAGGCCAATGTTCATAATTTCCTGATCTATAACCAATGATTTTTTACCATTTTTAGTTAATTTAACCCGTTAGCAACTAATTTCGCAGAGGTTTAAATTGAAAATTTTCTAGCCATTTTTAGTCATTTCAACGGTTGTCAAATAATTTTGCGAAGACCAAAATTCACGATTATATGACCTAAACCCAAGATTTTTTGCCATTTGGTTTTATTTTGACCCGTTGTCAAATAATTTCATGGTGGCCAAAATTTTATGAGCTATAACCCTATAATTTTAGCTATTTTTAGTTATTTCCACCTGTTGTCAAAATAAATCATTTCACGATGACCAAAATTCACAGCTTTATAAGCAGTAACCCTTGATTTTTGGCTAGTTTTAGCATCTTGGCCTATTGACAAATAATTTCATGGTGGCCAAAGCTCACGATTTTGGGAGCTATTACCCATGTTATTTAGCCATTTTAAGCCCATTTGACCCGTTGTCAAATACATTTGTAGTTTCAAAATTCACGATTTTATGAGCTAAAGCCCGTGATTTTTGGCCAATTTTAATCATTTTGACCCAATGTAAAATAATTTTATAGTGGCCAAAATTCATGATTTCGTGATCTATAACCCCTGATTTTTAACCACTTTAGTCATTTTGATCCATTAGCAAATAATTTTGTGTAGTTCAATTAATGATCACGTGAGGTATAACCCATGATTTTTAGCCATTTTTAGTCGATTAGACCCATTAGCAAATAATTTCATGGAGCTAAAAATGCTTGACTTCATGAAATCTTGAGCTATGGCCTCCGCAAAATTGTTTGTCAGCGGGTCCAAACAACTAAAAATGGCTAAAACTCATGGGTAATAGCTCATGAAATCATTAATTTTGCTCTCTGCACACTTAATTGCCAATGGGTTGAAATGACTAGAAATGGCCAAATTCATATATTATAGCTAATGAAATCGTGAATTTTGATCGCCCCAAAGTTATTTGCTAACCGGTCGAAACTACTAAAAATAGCCAAAAATCGTGAGTTATAGCTCACAAAGTCGTGAATTTTTACCTCCGTTAAATAATTTGTCAATGGGTTGAGTCGACTAAAAAAGGAAAAATAAATTAACGATTATAGCTCATGAAATAATAAATTTTAGCCTCTGCAAAAGTTATTTGCCAATGGGTCGAAATGACTAAAATTGGCAAAAAATCATGAGTTATAGCTCATGAAATCATCAATTTTGGCCTCTACAAAATTATTTGTCAATGGGTCAAAATGATAAAATATGGCCAAAAATCGTGGGCTATTGCTTATGAAATCGAGAAATTTGAACCCTGCAAAATAATTTACCAAGGATCCAAAATGGAAAAAGTGGTAAAACATCGTGGGCTATAGCTCAAGAAATCATGAATATTTGCCTCCACAAAATTATTTGCTAATGAGTACAAACAACTAAAAGTGGCAAAAAATCACGAATTTATTAGCTAATGAGTTCAAATGACTAAAAAGGCCAAAAACCATGGCTTGTAGCTCAAAAATTGTGAACTTTAGTCTCCGTAAAATTATTTACCAATGGCTCAAAATGACAAAAAGTGGTGAAGAATCATGGGTTATAGCTCTGAAAATTATAACTTTTAGCCTCCACAAAATTTTTTGCCGATGGGTCGAAAAGTCCTAAAATGGCTAAAAATTGTGGTTTATAGCTCATGAAATCATGAATTTTCATCTCCGCGAAAATATGTGTCAATGGGTCAAATCGAATAAAAATGACCAAAAATCAAGGGTTATAGCTAGAGAAATAGTGAAATTTAGTCTCTTTGAAATTATTTGCTAATAGCTCAAAATGACTAAAAATGGTCACAAATCATGGGCTATAGCTCAGAAAATCATGAATTTTAGAAATCATGAATTTTCAAAAACTATTTTGCATTGTAGACCAAGTTTAATGAAATTTTGAAATTGACCAAACACTCTTCCACACAAGTTTATGAACTTTGTTTAGACAGAGAATTTTAGCATTCTAACATGATTGAAAGAAATTTTGATGAATTCTTGGATAAAGAATTTTGCTAGTCAAAGTATTTCCATTATAAACCTTGAATATAAAATTAGATGACTCACAAAATTGTGAATTTTGATTTTCATCGAATTATTTACCAACAGGTTGAAATGAATAAAATAGCCAAAAATAATAGATTCTGACTCACAAAATCGCGAACTTTGGCCTCCACGAAGTTATTTGCCAAAGGCTCAAAAATGACTAGAATTGGCCAAAAACCAAGTGTTATAGCTCACGAAATCATGAATTTTGGCTACCATAAAATAATTTAACAATAAGTTGAAATGACTAAAAATGGCTAAAAGTTAGCACAACAAATCGTGAATTTTTTCCACCCTGAAATTATTTTACAATGGGTTGAAACGACCAAAAGTGATAAAAACTCGTGGGTCATAGCTAAAGAAATTGTGAATTTTGGCCTTCGAGATATTATTTGACAATGGGTTGAAATGACTAAAAATAACCAAAAATTATCGGTTATAGCTATCAAAATCATGAATTTTAACTTCTGCGAAATTAATTGCCGATGGGTGAAAACAACTAAAAATGGCCAAAAATATGGGTTATAGCTCACAAAATCGTGAATTTTTGACATGGCGAAATTATTTTACAACAGATCGAAATGACAAGAAATGGCTAAAATTTGTGGGTTATAGTTCACGAAATAATGAATTTTCACCACAGCAAATTTATTTGATAACAAGTCAAAATGACTAAAAATGGCCAAAAGACATGGGCTATAGTTCACGAATTGTGAATTTTGGCCCCGCAAAATTTTTTTATAACGGGTCAAAATGACTAAAAATGTCCCAAGAATCATGGATGATAGGTCATGAAATCGTGAATTATTAACTCCACAAAATTATTTGACAACGGGTCGAAATGACTAAAAATGGCCGAAACTTGTGGATAATAGCTCATGAAATTGTGAATATTAGCCTATGCAAAATTATTTGACAATGGGTTGAAATGACTAAAATGGTAAAAAATCGGGGATTATATAGGTAATAAAATTGTGAATTTTGGATCTCTGAAATTTTTGTCAATTGATCAAAACGACTAAAAATAACCAAAAATCGTGGGATATAGCTCACAAAATCATGAATTTTGGCCACCATGAAAATATTTAATAACGGGTTAAAATGACTAAAATTGTCCAAAATCATAGGTTAGCTCATGAAATCATGAATTTTGGCATATGCAAAATTATTTGCCAATGGGTCAAAATGACTAAAAATGGCTAAAAGTGAATTTTAAAATGATTAAAATGGCCAAAAATCATGGGTTATAGCTCATGAAATCATGAATTTTGGCATATGCAAAATTATTTGACAATGGGTTGAAATGACTAAAATGGCCAAAAATCATGGGTTATAGCTCATGAAATTGTGAATTTTGGCCACCATGAAAATATTTAATAACGGGTTAAAATGACTAATAACGTCTAAGAATTATAGGAGATAGCTCGTGAAATAGTAAATTATTGCCTCTGCAAAGTTGTTTGACAGCAAGTTAAAACGACTAAAAATGGCCTAAACTTGTGGATAATAGCTCATAAAATCATTAACTTTGGCCTCCATGAAATTATTTGCCAATGGGTCAAAATGACTAAAATGGCCTAAAATCATGGATTATATAACTAATGAAATTGTGGAATTTAGCCACCATGAAATTATTTGACAATGGGTTGAAATGACTAAAAATAGACAAAGATCATAGGATATATCTCACAAAATCATGAATTTTGGCATATGCAAAATTATTTGACAATGGGTTGAAATGACTAAAAATAACCAAAAATCGTGGGATATAGCTCACAAAATCATGAATTTTGGCTAGTTTTAGCATCTTGGCCTATTGACAAATAATTTCATGGTGGCCAAAATTTTATGAGCTATAACCCTATAATTTTAGCTATTTTTAGTTATTTCCACTGTTGTCAAAATAAATCATTTCACGATGACCAAAATTCACAGCTTTATAAGCAGTAACCCTTGATTTTTGGCTAGTTTTAGCATCTTGGCCTATTGACAAATAATTTCATGGTGGCCAAAGCTCACGATTTTGGGAGCTATTACCCATGTTATTTAGCCATTTTAAGCCATTTTGACCCGTTGTCAAATACATTTGTAGTTCTAAAATTCACTATTTTATGAGCTAAAGCCCGTGATTTTTGGCCAATTTTAATCATTTTGACCCAATGTAAAATAATTTTATAGTGGCCAAAATTCACGATTTCGTGATCTATAACCCCTGATTTTTAACCACTTTAGTCATTTTGATCCATTAGCAAATAATTTTGTGTAGTTCAATTAATGATCACGTGAGGTATAACCCATGATTTTTAGCCATTTTTAGTCGATTAGACCCATTAGCAAATAATTTCATGGAGCTAAAAATGCTTGACTTCATGAAATCTTGAGCTATGGCCTCCGCAAAATTGTTTGGCAGCGGGTCCAAACAACTAGAAATGGCCAAATTCATAGATTATAGCTAATGAAATCGTGAATTTTGATCGCCCCAAAGTTATTTGCTAACCGGTCGAAACTACTAAAAATAGCCAAAAATCGTGAGTTATAGCTCACAAAGTCATGAAATTTTACCTCCGTTAAATAATTTGTCAATGGGTTGAGTCGACTAAAAAAGGAAAAATAAATTAACGATTATAGCTCACGAAATAATAAATTTTAGCCTCTACAAAAGTTATTTGCCAATGGGTTAAAACGACTAAAATTGGTAAAAAATCATGAGTTATATCTCATGAAATCGTGAATTTTGGCCTCTACAAAATTATTTGTCAATGGGTCAAAATGATAAAATATGGCCAAAAATCGTGGGCTATTGCTTATGAAATCGAGAATTATTACCTCCATGAAATTATTTACCAATGGCTCAAAATGACAAAAAGTGGTGAAGAATCATGGGTTATAGCTCATGAAATCATGAATATTTGCCTCCACAAAATTATTTGCTAATGAGTACAAACAACTAAAAGTGGCAAAAAATCACGAATTTATTAGCTAATGAGTTCAAATGACTAAAAGGCCAAAACCATGGCTTGTAGCTCAAAATTGTGAACTTTAGTCTCATAAAATTATTTACCAATGGCTCAAAATGACAAAAAGTGGTGAAGAATCATGGGTTATAGCTCTAAAATTATAACTTTTAGCCTCCACAAAATTATTTGTCAATGGGTCAAAAGGACTAAAATGGCCAAAAATCATGGGTTATAGCTCATGAAATCATGAATTTTAGAAATCATGAATATTTGCCTCCACAAAATTATTTGTCAATGGGTCAAATCGAATAAAAATGACCAAAAATCAAGGGTTATAGCTAGAAAAATCATGAAATTTAGTCTCTTTGAAATTATTTGCTAATAGCTCAAAATGACTAAAATGGTCACAAATCATGGGCTATAGCTCAAGAAATCATGAATATTTGCCTCCACAAAATTATTTGCTAATGAGTACAAACAACTAAAAGTGGCAAAAATCACGAATTTATTAGCTAATGAGTTCAAATGACTAAAAGGCCAAAACCATGGCTTGTAGCTCAAAATTGTGAACTTTAGTCTCATAAAATTATTTACCAATGGCTCAAAATGACAAAAAGTGGTGAAGAATCATGGGTTATAGCTCTAAAATTATAACTTTTAGCCTCCACAAAATTATTTGCCAATGGGTCAAAAGGACTAAAATGGCCAAAATTATGGGTTATAGCTCATGAAATCATGAATTTTCATCTCATGAAAATATGTGTCAATGGGTCAAATCGAATAAAAATGACCAAAAATCAAGGGTTATAGCTAGAAAAATCATGAAATTTAGTCTCTTTGAAATTATTTGCTAATAGCTCAAAATGACTAAAATGGCCAAAAATCATGGGTTATAGCTCACAAAATCATGAATTTTAGAAATCATGAATTTTCAAAAACTATTTTGCATTGTAGACCAAGTTTAATGAAATTTTGAAATTGACCAAACACTCTTCCACACAAGTTTATGAACTTTGTTTAGACAGAGAATTTTAGCATTCTAACATGATTGAAAGAAATTTTGATGAATTCTTGGATAAAGAATTTTGCTAGTCAAAGAATTTCCATTATAAACCTTGAATATAAAATTAGACAGCTCACAAAATTGTGAATTTTGATTTTCATCGAATTATTTACCAACAGGTTGAAATGAATAAAATAGCCAAAAATAATAGATTACAGCTCACAAAATCGCGAACTTTGGCCTCCACGAAGTTATTTGCCAAAGGCTCAAAAATGACTAGAAATGGCCAAAAACCAAGTGTTATAGCTCACGAAATCATGAATTTTGGCTACCATAAAATAATTTAACAATAAGTTGAAATGACTAAAAATGGCTAAAAGTTAGCACAACAAATCGTGAATTTTTTCCACCCCGAAATTATTTTACAATGGGTTGAAACGACCAAAAGTGATAAAAACTCGTGGGTCATAGCTTAAGAAATTGTGAATTTTGGACTTCGAGAAATTATTTGACAACGGGTTGAAATGACTAAAAATAACAAAAATCATCGATTATAGCTATCAAAATCATGAATTTTACCTCCATGAAATTATTTGCCAATGGGTCAAAACAACTAAAATGGCCAAAAATGTGGGTTATAGCTCACAAAATCGTGAATTTTTGACATGGTGAAATTATTTTACAACAGATCAAAATGACAAGAAATGGACAAAATTTGTGGTTTATAGTTCACGAAATAATGAATTTTCACCACAGCAAATTTATTTGATAACAAGTCAAAATGACTAAAAATGTCCAAAAGACATGAGCTATAGCTCACGAATTGTGAATTTTGGCCCCGCAAAATTTTTTTATAATGGGTCAAAATGACTAAAAATGTCCCAAGAATCATGGATGATAGGTCATGAAATCGTGAATTATTAACTCCACAAAATTATTTAACAACGGGTCGAAATGACTAAAAATGGCCGAAACTTGTGGATAATAGCTCATGAAATTATCAATTTTGGCCCTGCACGACGGGTTGAATTGACTAAAAATGGTAAAAAAAAATCAGGGATTATATAGGTAATAAAATTGTGAATTTTGGATCTCTGAAATTTTTTGTCAATGGATCAAAACAGCTAAAAATAACCAAAAATCGTGGGATATAGCTCACAAAATCATAAACTTTTGCCTCCGCGAAATTATTTGCTAACTGGTCAAAATGACTAAAATTGTCCAAAATCATAGGTTAGCTCATGAAATCATGAATTTTGGCATATGCAAAATTATTTGACTACAGGTCGAAATGATTAAAAATGGCTAAAAGTGAATTTTAAAATGATTAAAAATGGCCACTACGACATTATTTAACAATGTGTCGAAATGACTAGCTCATGAATAGTGAATTTTGGCCACCATGAAAATATTTAATAACGGGTTAAAATGACTAATAACATCTAAGAATTATAGGAGATAGCTCGTGAAATAGTAAATTATTGCCTCTACAAAGTTGTTTGACAGCAAGTTAAAACGACTAAAAATGGCCTAAACTTGTGGATAATAGCTCATAAAATCATTAACTTTGGCCCTACGCAATTATTTGCCGACATGTCAAAATTACTAAAAATGGCCTAAAATCATGGATTATATAACTAATGAAATTGTGGAATTTAGCCACCATGAAATTATTTGACAATGGGTTGAAATGACTAAAAATAGACAAAGATCATAGGATATATCTCACAAAATCATGAATTTTGGCCTTCGCGAAATTATTCGACAACAAGTTAAAATACTAAAATGGCCAAAAATTATTGGTTATAGCTCGTGAAATCATCAATTTTACCCCCACAAAATTATTTGCCAACAGGTCGAATCGACTAAAATGGCCAAAAATCATGGGTTATAGCTCATGAAATTGTGAATATTAGCCTATGCAAAATTATTTGCCAACGGGTTAAAATGACTAAAATGGCCAAACATTGTGGGTTATAGCTCACAGAATAGTGACTTTTGCCCACTGCGAAATTATTTGACAACAAGTCAACTTGACTAAAAATGGCCGGAAATTGTGGGTTATAGTTCACAAAATCATGAGTTTCGGCAACTGTGAATTTATTTGATAATGGGTTGAAATGACTGAAAATGGCCAAATATCATGGGTTATAGCTTAAGAATCATGAATTTCGGCCACCACGAAAATATTTGATGATGGGTCAAAATGACTAAAAATGTCCAAAAATTATGGGTTACAACTTATGAAATCGTAAACTTTGACCTCCACTAAATTATTTGTCAATAGGTCAAAACGATAAAAATGGCCAAAAATTGAGAGTTATAGCTCACGAAAATATAAATTTTGGCCACCATGAAATTATTTGACAACAAGTCAACTTGACTAAAATGGTAGGAAATTGTGGGTTATAGTTCACAAAATCATGAATTTTGGCATATGCAAAATTATTTGACAATGGGTTGAAATGACTGAAAATGGCCAAATATCATGGGTTATAGCTTAAGAATCATGAATTTCGGCCACCACGAAAATATTTGATGATGGGTCAAAATGACTAAAAATGTCCAAAAATTATGGGTTACAACTTATGAAATCGTAAACTTTGACCTCCACTAAATTATTTGTCAATAGGTCAAAACGATAAAAATGGCCAAAAATTGAGAGTTATAGCTCACGAAAATATAAATTTTGGCCACCGCGAAATTCTTTGACTACAGGTCGAAATGACTAAAAATAGACAAAGATCATAGGTTAGCTCACAAAATTATGAACTTTGTCCTCCGCAAAATTATAAGACAACAGGTCAAAACGACTAAAAATAGCAAAAAATTATCTGTTATAGCTCACAAAATTGTCAATTTTTACCACCACAAAATTATTTGCCAATGGATCAAATCAACTAAAAGTGGCTAAAAATCATGGGTTATAGCTCATGAAATCATGAATTTTGGCCACTACGAAATTATTTGACAACGGGTCGAAATAACTAAAAATGGCTAAAATCATGGATTATAGCTCACAAAATTATGAATTTTGGCCTCCATGAAATTATTTGACAACAGGTCAAAACGACTAAAAATAGCAAAAAATTATCTATTATAGCTCACAAAATTGTCAATTTTTACCACGACAAAATTATTTGCCAATTGATCAAATCAACTAAAAATGGCTAAAAATCATGGGTTATAGCTCATGAAATCATGAATTTTGGCCACTACGAAATTATTTGACAACGGGTCGAAATAACTAAAAATGGCTAAAATCATGGATTATAACTCACAAAATTATGAATTTTGGCCACCGCAAATTTATTTGATAATGGGTAAAAATGACTAAAATGTCTAAGAATCGTGGGTTATAACTCATGAAATCGAGAATTATTACCTCCGCGAAATTATTTGACTGCGGGTCGAAACGACTAAAAATGGCCGAAACTTGTGGATAATTACTCATGAAATCTTTGATTTTGGCCCTGCATAATTATTTGCCAACTGGTTGAAATAACTAAAAATGGCAAAAAAAATCATAGATTATATACCTAACGAAATCATGAATTTTGGCCTCTCTGAAATATTTTGCCAACGGATCGAAACAACTAAACATAACAAAAAATCATGAATTTTTGCCTCCGCGAAATTATTTGCCAACTGGTTGAATCGACTTAAAATGGCCAAAATTGAGAGTTATAGCTCACGAAAATATAAATTTTGGCCACCATGAAATTATTTGACAACGGTCGAAATAACTAAAATGGCCAAAAATCATGGGTTAGCTCATGAAATTGTGAATTTTGGCCTCCATAAAATTATAAGACAACAGTCAAAACGACTAAAAATAGCAAAAATTATCTATTATAGCTCACAAAATTGTCAATTTTACCACCACAAAATTATTTGCCAATGGATCAAATCAACTAAAAGTGGCTAAAAATCATGGGTTATAGCTCATGAAATCATGAATTTTGGCCACATAAATTTATTTGATAATGGGTCAAAATAACTAAAATGGCTAAAATCATGGATTATAGCTCACAAAATTATGAATTTTGGCCACCGCAAATTTATTTGATAATGGGTCAAAATGACTAAAATGTCTAAGAATCGTGGGTTATAACTCATGAAATCGAGAATTATTACCTCCGCGAAATTATTTGCCAATTGGTCAAAACGACTAAAATGGCCAAAATTATGGGTTATAGCTCATGAAATCATTAATTTTGGCGTCCACGAAATTATTTGCCAACTGGTTGAAATAACTAAAATGGCAAAAAAATCATAGATTATATACCTAACGAAATCATGAATTTTGGCCTCGCTGAAATATTTTGCCAACGGATCGAAACAACTAAACATAACAAAAAATCATGAATTTTTGCCTCCGCGAAATTATTTGCCAACTGGTTGAATCGACTTAAAATGGCCAAAAATTATGGGTTATAGCTCACAAAATAATGAATTTTAGCTCCACTAGATTATTTGCCAAATGGTCAAAATGACTAAAATTGGCTAAAAATCATGGGTTAGCTCATGAAATCATTAATTTTGGCGTCCACGAAATTATTTGCAAATGAGTCAAAATGACTAAAAATAGCCTAAAATCATGGGTTATTGGTCATGTAATAGTGAAATTTGGACTCCACAAAATAATTTACCAAGGGTTGAAGACGACCAAAATGTCCAATAATCGTGGGTTATAGCACTTTAAATTGTTAATTTCTACCTCAGTATAGCTTAGAAAATTACCAAAAATGACCAAAAATTATGAATTTTATAGCTAATTGGTCGCAGTGACTAAAAATGGCCAAACATCATGGGTTATAGCTTAGAAAATTATCAATTATGGTCTCTGCGAAATTATTTGACAATGAGTCAAAATGACTAAAAATGGCCAAATATTATGGGTTATAGCTAAGAAAATCATGAATTTTTACCTCCATGAAATTATTTGCCAATGGGTCAAAATAATAGAAATTAGCAAAAAATAGTGGGTAAAAGTTTTTAAAGAAATATTTGTTTGCAATTTTGGATAAAGATTTTTGCTAGTCAAAGAATTTGCAATTTAAACACCGAATTTAAAATTTGATGGATCACGAAATCGTTAATTTTAATTTTCACAGAATTATTTACCAATGGGTCAAAAGGACTAAAAATGGCCAAAAATCTTAGATTACAGCTCATTTAACCATGAACTTTGGCCTCCATGAAATTATTTTCCAATGGGTCGAAACGACTAAAAATGGCCAAAAATCACGGGAGCTCATGAAAGTTTAAACATTGGCCACCGCAAAATTATTTAACAATGGGTCGAAATGAATAAAAATGGCCAAAAATCATAGGTTATAACTCACGAAATCATGAATTTGGGCATCCACAAAATTCTTTGATAACGGGTCGAAATGACTAAAAATGGCTAAAAATTAATAGTTATAGCTCACGACATCGTGAATTTTTACCTCCACGAAACTATTTGCCAATTGGTCAAATTGACTAAAAATGACTATAAATCATGGGTCATAGCTCACGAAATCATGAACTTTTAACTCCATAAAATTATTTACCAAGGGTTCAAAATGACAAAAAATATCTAGTAATCGTGGTTTACCGCCCATGAAATCGTGAACTTTGGCCTCCCAAAATTCTTTGTCAATGGGTCGAAATGACTAAATAGCCAAAATTCACGGGTTATCGCTCATGAAATTATGAATTTTGGCCTCAGCAAATTTATTAGTTAATGGTCTAAAATGATTAAAAATAGCCAACAATCGTGGGTTATAGCTCACAAAATCGTGAATTTTGGCCTCTGCGAAATTATTTGACAATGGGCCAAAATCAATAAAATTTGCCCAAAATCATGGGATATAACTCAGAAAATTAGTATTTTTGGTCTACCCATAATTATTTGACAATGGGATGAAATAACTAAAAATAGTCAAAAATTGTGGGTTATAGCTCATGAAATCGTGAATTTTGGCCTCCCTGAAATTATTTATCAATGTATCAAAATGAAAAAAAGCCAAAACTCATGACTTGAAGCTTAGGAAATCATGAATTTTGGCCTTCGTAAAATTATTTGCTAATAAATCAAAACAACTAAAAAAGGCCAAAATTTGTTGGCTATATTTTGCAAAATCATGATTTTTTTGTCTCTGCGCAATTATTTACCAACGAGACAAAATGACTAAAAATAGCTAAAACTCATGTGTTATAGCTCACGAAATCGTGAATCTCAGTCTTATGAAATTATTTATAAAAAGGTTAAAATGACTAAAAATAGCCAAAAATAGTAGATTATAGCTCATGAAATTATCAATTTTAAACTCTGAATAATTATTTACCAGTGGTTCGAAACAACTAAAAATATTCAATAATCGTGCGTTATAAATCATGAAATCATGAATTGCAACTCCCACAAATTTATTAGCCAATGGATCAAAATGACTAAAACTAGCCAAAAATCGTGAGTTATAGCTCATGAAATAGTGAATTTTGGCCTCCATAAAATTATTTGCCAACAATGCGAAATGACTAAAATGGCCAAAATCATGGGTTATGGCTCATGAAATCATGAATTTTGACCTCGGCGAATTTATTAGCTAATGAGTCAAAATGATTAAAATGACCAAAAATCATGGGTTATAGCTCACAAAATCGTGAATTTTGGCCTTTGTGATATTATTTGACAACGGCTCGAAATAACCAAAAATAGTGGGTTATAGCTCATGAAATTGTGAGTTTTGGCCTCTGTGAAATTTTTAGACAATGCGTCAAAATGACTAAAAATAGCCAAAAATCATGGGTTATAGCTGATAAAATTATGAATTTTGGCCTGAACGAAATTATATACCAATAGGTGGAAACAACTAAAATGGGCTAAAAATCGTGTGTTGTATCTCACTAAATTGTGAAATTTGGCCTCTACAAATTGTTAACATGTCGAAACCACTTAAAATGGCCAAAATCATGGATAATAGGTCATGAAATCATGAATTTTAGCCCCCCTGAAATTATTTGCCAACAGACCAGAATGACTAAAAATGGCCAAATATCATGGGTTATATAGCTCATAGAATCGTGAATTTTAGACTCCACAAAATTATTTTCCAAGGCTCTAAATGACACAAAAAGGCTAAAAATCAGGGATTAATTGTTAATGGATCGAAAAGCCTAAAAATGGCAAAAAAAATTGTTGGTTACAACTTAGGAAATCGTGCATTTTAGCTTACTCAAAATTATTTTCTAAGGGTTCATAAAGACAAAAAATATCCAATAATCATGAACTTATTCGCCAATGGGTCAAAATAACAAGAAATAGCTAAACATCATGGGTTATAGCTCAGGAAATCATGAATTTTGGTCTCCCTGAACTTATTTGCCAACAATGCGAAATGACTAATAATGGCCAAAAATTGTGGGTTATAGTTCACATAATCATGAATTTTGGCATCCGCAAAATTATTTTTCAATGGATCAAAATAATTAAAATTGGCCAAAATTTGTGGGTTATAGCTCACGAATTCGTGAATTTTACCCTACACGAAATTGTTTGCCAACGAGTCAAAATGATAAAAAAATAATGGGTTATAGCTCACGAAATTGTGAATTTTGGCCACCGCGAATTTATTTCATATCGGGTCGAAGCAACTAAAAATGCCAACAATCATGGGTTATAGCTCACAAATCGTGAATTTTGGCCAACCATGAAAATATTCAATAACTAGTCAAAATGACTAAATATGTCCAAAACTCATAGGCTATAGCTAATGAAATTATGATCTTTGGCCTCAATGAAATTATTTGCCAATTGATCAAAATGACTAAAATGGCTATAAATCGAGGGTTATAGGTCATGAAATTGTGATTTTTGCCATCAAAAATTATATGACAACGGGTCCAAATGCCTAAAAATAGTCAAACATCAAAGGTCATAATAGCTCACAAATCGTGAATTTTGTCCTCGGGAAGTTATTTAACAACGGGTAAAATGGCCAAAATTATCGGTTATAGCTCATGAAATCATGAATTTTGGTCACCACAAAATTATTTGATGATGGGTCTAATCAATTAAAATGGCTAAAAATCATGGGTTATAGCTCATGAAATCATGAATTTTAGCCTCCACAAAATTATTTGCCAACCGGTCAAAATGACTAAAATGGTCAAAATTATGGGTTATAGCTCACAAATTTGAGAATTTTGGCCACTTGAAATTATGTGACAATCTTGAAATGACTAACAATAACTAAAAATCATGGGTTATAGCTTATGAAATCATGAAGATTTGGCACTACCAATTTATTTGATAACTAGCGAAATGACTAAAATGGCCAAAAATCATGGGTTATAGCTCACGAATCGTGAATTTTGGTCACCACAAAATTATTTGCCAATGGGTCAAAATGAATATCCAAAATTATGGGTTATAAGTCATGAAATCATGAATTATTACCTCCATAAAATTATTTAACAATGGTCAAAATGACTAATAATGACCAAAACTTGTGGATAATAGCTCATGAAATCATGAATTTTGGCATCCGCAAAATTATTTTCCAATTGGTCAAAATGACTAAAATGGCCAAAAATCATGGGTTATATAGCTCATAGAATCGTGAATTTTGGCCTCCATGAAATTATTTGCCAATGGGTCAAAATAACTAAAATGGCCAAAATTGTGGGTAATAGTTTACAAATTTGTGAATTGTTGCCTCTGTGAAATTATTTGCCAATGGGTCAAAATAACTAAAATGGCCAAAACTAGTGGGCTATAGCTCACAAATCGTGAATTTTGGCCTCCATGAAATTATTTGCCAATGGGTCAAAATGACTAAAATAGCCAAAAATCATGGGTTATAGCTAATGAAATTATGATCTTTGGCCTCAATGAAATTATTTGCCAACAATGCGAAATGACTAAAATGGCCAAAAATCATGGGTTATAGCTCACGAAATTGTGAATTTTGGCCTCCATGAAATTATTTGCCAACAATGCGAAATGACTAAAATGGCCAAAAATCATGGATAATAGGTCATGAAATCATGAATTTTAGCCTCCACAAAATTATTTGCCAATGGGTCAAAATAACTAAAATGGCCAAAAATCATGGGTTATAGCTCATGAAATCGTGAATTTTGGCCTCCACAAAATTATTTGCCAATGGGTCAAAATGACTAAAATGGCCAAAAATCATGGGTTATAGCTTATGAAATCATGAATCTTGGCGATAGTGAAATTATTTGCCTATGGGTCAAAATGACTAAAATGGCCAAAATTATCGGTTATAGCTCATGAAATTATGAATTTTGGCCTCCACAAAATTATTTGCCAATGGGTCAAAATGACTAAAATGGCCAAAATTATCGGTTATAGCTCATGAAATCATGAATCTTGGCGATAGTGAAATTATTTGCCAATGGGTCAAAATGACTAAAATGGCCAAAAATCATGGGTTATAGCTCATGAAATCATGAATTTTGGTCACCACAAAATTATTTGCCAATGGGTCAAAATGACTAAAATGGCCAAAAATCATGGTTTATAGCTCACGAATCGTGAATATTCACCACCGCAAAAATTTGATAACGGGTCAAAATGAATATCCAAAATTATGGGTTATAACTCATGAAATCGTGAATTATTACCTCCATAAAATTATTTAACAATGGTCAAAATGACTAAAATTGGCCAAAATTCATGGGTTATAGCTCATGAAATCATGAATTTTGGTCACCACAAAATTATTTGCCAATGGGTCAAAATGACTAAAATGGCCAAAAATCATGGGTTATAGCTCATGAAATCGTGAATTTTGGCCTCCACAAAATTATTTGCCAATGGGTCAAAATGACTAAAATGGCCAAAATTATCGGTTATAGCTCATGAAATCATGAATCTTGGCGATAGTGAAATTATTTGCCAATGGGTCAAAATGACTAAAATGGCCAAAAATCATGGGTTATAGCTCACAAAATCGTGAATTTTGGCCTCCATGAAATTATTTGCCAATGGGTCAAAATGACTAAAATGGCCAAAACTAGTGGGTTATAGCTCATGAAATTATGAATTTTGGTCACCACAAAATTATTTGCCAATGGGTCAAAATGACTAAAATGGCCAAAAATCATGGGTTATAACTCATGAAATCGTGAATTTTGGCCTCCACAAAATTATTTGCCAATGGGTCAAAATGACTAAAATTGGCCAAAATTCATGGGTTATAGCTCACAAAATCGTGAATTTTGGCCAACCATGAAAATATTCAATAACTAGTCAAAATGACTAAAATAGCCAAAAATCATGGGTTATAGCTCACGAAATTGTGAATTTTGGCCACCGCGAATTTATTTCACATCGGTCGAAGCAACTAAAAATGCCAACAATCATGGGTTATAGCTCAGAAATCATGAATTTTGGTCTCCACGAACTTATTTGCCAACAATGCGAAATGACTAATAATGGCCAAAATTATGGGTTATAGCTCAGAAATCATGAATTTTGACCTCGGCGAATTTATTAGCCAATGGATCAAAATGACTAAAATAGCCAAAAATCATGGGTTATAGCTCACGAAATTGTGAATTTTAGCTTACTCAAAATTATTTTTCAATGGATCAAAATAACTAAAATTGGCCAAAATTTGTGGGTTATAGCTCATGAAATCATGAATTTTGACCTCGGCGAATTTATTAGCCAATGGGTCAAAACGAAAAAAATGGCTAAAAATCATGGGTTATAGCTCATGAAATCATGAATTTTGGCATCCGCAAAATTATTTTTCAATGGATCAAAATAACTAAAATTGGCCAAAATTTGTGGGTTATAGCTCATGAAATTGTGAGTTTTGACCTCTGCGAAATTTTTAGACAATGCATCAAAATGACTAAAATGGCCAAAATTATGGGTTATAGTTCACATAATCATGAATTTTGGCATCCGCAAAATTATTTTTCAATGGATCAAAATAACTAAAATTGGCCAAAATTTGTGGGTTATAGCTCATGAAATCATGAATTTTGGCATCCGCAAAATTATTTTTCAATGGATCAAAATAACTAAAATTGGCCAAAATTTGTGGGTTATAGCTCATGAAATTATCAATTTTAAACTCAATAATTATTTACCGGTGGTTCAAACAACTAAAAATATTCAATAATCGTATGCTATAAATCATGAAATCATGAATTGCAACTCCCACAAATTTATTAGCCAATGGATCAAAATGACTAAAATAGCCAAAATCATGGGTTATAGCTAATGAAATTGTGAGCTTTGGCCTCAATGAAATTATTTGCCAATTGATCAAAATGACTAAAACTAGCCAAGCGTGAGTTATAGCTCTTGAAATAGAATTTTATCCACCGAAAAATTATTTCACAAAAGTTGAAACAAGTGAAAATGGAAAAAAAATCAAGGGTTATGCTCATGAAATCATGAATTTTGGCCAACCATGAAAATATTCAATAACTAGTCAAAATGACTAAATATGTCCAAAACTCATGGGTTATAGCTCACAAATCGTGAATTTTGGCCAACCATGAAAATATTCAATAACTAGTCAAAATGACTAAATATGTCCAAAACTCATGGGTTATAGCTAATGAAATTGTGAGCTTTGGCCTCAATGAAATTATTTGCCAATTGATCAAAATGACTAAAAAGCCAAAAATCATGGGTTATAGGTGATAAAATTATGAATTTTGGCACGAACGAAATTATATACCAATAGGTGGAAACAACTAAAATGGGCTAAAAATCGTGTGTTGTATCTCACTAAATTGTGAAATTTGGCCTCTACAAATTGTTAACATGTGAAACCACTTAAAATGGCCAAAATCATGGATAATAGGTCATGAAATCATGAATTTTGGCCAACCATGAAAATATTCAATAACTAGTCAAAATGACTAAATATGTCCAAAACTCATGGGTTATAGCTAATGAAATTGTGAGCTTTGGCCTCAATGAAATTATTTGCCAATTGATCAAAATGACTAAAATGGCTATAAATCGAGGGTTATAGGTCATGAAATTGTGATTGGCTAAATTACCAAATTGGCCTAAAAATTGACACACGGTTTTCAATAAGGCCTAAAAGTGATTCACTTAACCAATAAGGCCTACTCATTGAAATTTTTAAACTTACATTTTAGTCCTCTAAATTGTAATTCTTCTTTCTTTTTAACCCCTCCCTCCCTCCTCCATCTCTCTCTCTCTCCCCCATCGTTCCATCCTCCATCTCTCTTTCTCTCCCCCTCCTCCTCCCTCCATCTCTCTCTCTCCCCTTCCTCATTGTCTTCTTTCCTCCTCCTCCATCTCTCTCTCTCCCCTTCCTCATTGTCTTCTTTCCTCCTCCTCCATCTCTCTCTCTCCCCTTCCTCATTGTCTTCTTTCCTCCTCCTCCATCTCTCTCTCTCCCCATCGTTCCATCCTCCATCTCTCTTTCTCTCCCCTCCTCCTCCTCCATCTCTCTCTCTCCCCATCGTTCCATCCTCCATCTCTCTTTCTCTCCCCTCCTCCTCCTCCATCTCTCTCTCTCCCCTTCCTCATTGTCTTCTTTCCTCCTCCTCCATCTCTCTCTCTCCCCATCGTTCCATCCTCCATCTCTCTTTCTCTCCCCTCCTCCTCCTCCATCTCTCTCTCTCCCCTTCCTCATTGTCTTCTTTCCTCCTCCTCCATCTCTCTCTCTCCCCTTCCTCATTGTCTTCTTTCCTCCTCCTCCATCTCTCTCTCTCCCCTTCCTCATTGTCTTCTTTCCTCCTCCTCCATCTCTCTCTCTCCCCTTCCTCATTGTCTTCTTTCCTCCTCCTCCATCTCTCTTTCTCTCCCCTCCTCCTCCTCCATCTCTCTCTCTCCCCTTCCTCATTGTCTTCTTTCCTCCTCCTCCATCTCTCTCTCTCTCCCCTTCCTCATTGTCTTCTTTCCTCCTCCTCCATCTCTCTCTCTCCCCTTCCTCATTGTCTTCTTTCCTCCTCCTCCATCTCTCTCTCTCCCCTTCCTCATTGTCTTCTTTCCTCCTCCTCCATCTCTCTCTCTCCCCTTCCTCATTGTCTTCTTTCCTCCTCCTCCATCTCTCTCTCTCCCCTTCCTCATTGTCTTCTTTCCTCCTCCTCCATCTCTCTCTCTCCCCTTCCTCATTGTCTTCTTTCCTCCTCCTCCATCTCTCTCTCTCCCCTTCCTCATTGTCTTCTTTCCTCCTCCTCCATCTCTCTCTCTCCCCTTCCTCATTGTCTTCTTTCCTCCTCCTCCATCTCTCTCTCTCTCCCCTTCCTCATTGTCTTCTTTCCTCCTCCTCCATCTCTCTCTCTCCCCTTCCTCATTGTCTTCTTTCCTCCTCCTCCATCTCTCTCTCTCCCCTTCCTCATTGTCTTCTTTCCTCCTCCTCCATCTCTCTCTCTCCCCTTCCTCATTGTCTTCTTTCCTCCTCCTCCATCTCTCTCTCTCCCCATCGTTCCATCCTCCATCTCTCTTTCTCTCCCCTCCTCCTCCTCCATCTCTCTCTCTCCCCTTCCTCATTGTCTTCTTTCCTCCTCCTCCATCTCTCTCTCTCCCCTTCCTCATTGTCTTCTTTCCTCCTCCTCCATCTCTCTCTCTCCCCTTCCTCATTGTCTTCTTTCCTCCTCCTCCATCTCTCTCTCTCCCCTTCCTCATTGTCTTCTTTCCTCCTCCTCCATCTCTCTCTCTCCCCTTCCTCATTGTCTTCTTTCCTCCTCCTCCATCTCTCTCTCTCCCCTTCCTCATTGTCTTCTTTCCTCCTCCTCCATCTCTCTCTCTCTCCCCTTCCTCATTGTCTTCTTTCCTCCTCCTCCATCTCTCTCTCCCCTTCCTCATTGTCTTCTTTCCTCCTCCTCCATCTCTCTCTCTCCCCTTCCTCATTGTCTTCTTTCCTCCTCCTCCATCTCTCTCTCTCCCCTTCCTCATTGTCTTCTTTCCTCCTCCTCCATCTCTCTCTCTCCCCTTCCTCATTGTCTTCTTTCCTCCTCCTCCATCTCTCTCTCTCCCCTTCCTCATTGTCTTCTTTCCTCCTCCTCCATCTCTCTCTCTCCCCTTCCTCATTGTCTTCTTTCCTCCTCCTCCATCTCTCTTTCTCTCCCCTCCTCCTCCTCCATCTCTCTCTCTCCCCTTCCTCATTGTCTTCTTTCCTCCTCCTCCATCTCTCTCTCTCCCCTTCCTCATTGTCTTCTTTCCTCCTCCTCCATCTCTCTTTACACGCTAAGTTTCTGGCTTTGTCCTAACAATGCGTGACTCGTGAATACAAAGTATTAATCAGCACAAAAGTAAACGATTCACGGCAAGTTCCTAACAAACCAAATTTCTAAGGGAAACAAGGTCACTTGGCAGTGTCCGAAGATACATAAACGGCCACATCCGAATACATGAACCAAGACTTTCCCATCCCACGGTCTCAGGTAACTCAAGTCAACGATGCCGATATTAAACACGGGTTCACCTCCTAAGCATGGTCAACACACACATGTCACTAGGTCATGTTCATGACAACCAAATCCCTAAGTCATGAACTACTACGGTTCTGGACACAACAAGACTATGTATAACTGTAATTAACATGTCATATGTGCAATTACTCTAATGTGATCGTGGTCGTGTATCATGAACAAAGAATTTGAATAACTATCAACTTATTAATACGAAATGTGAAATAAGAGAAGTTAATCACATGAAATGACGCGGTTTTCAACATAAATTCCCATAAAAATCCTTTAAACTAATTCCCAACTTAATTATCCAATATTTCAATTAAAAATATACTTTTTCTCTTTAATATCATTTATAAACGATAACTATTTCTTTTCCATAAATCACCTCTATTTCTTTCCTTTTTCAACAAAACCTCTTAAAATATTTTAAAAATATTCTTTTCTCCCAAATAATTCCTTTAAATCATAACAATTACTTAAAAATACTTTTTATTCAAAGTAAATTATTTTCACCAAATAATTTCTTTAAAAATATTTTCATAATTATAATAAATACTAAAAATATCCTAAAAATACATTCTTGCTTCCAAATAGCACGAAATTAATCATAGATCAATTCTAACCTATCCAATCATCACGGATAATTTTATACCATCAATATTCACTGAAAATGTAAATGTTAATCACAAGATATGATATCAACCGTATTTAATCAACTATACATATACGAAATAATTCATAAACATAAATAAATGAGACAACGGCAAGAGGGATCTTGCACATAATAATTCATAAATAATCTAAAAATGTAATATATGAGTCAAAAGCAATGGGATCTTGCCTACGCCGAATCGATCGCGGCGATGGTCGACGCATCAGACGACGACGCCGCCGCGACGACATTCTCACCCGCACCGTGATCGCGACGATGGCTTCAGATCCGGTTGAGCTGCTACGGCAGTTCTGGGACGCCGATCGCAGGGAGGAGGCTAGGGCGAAGTCAGCGGGCGGTGAACGGGCGAGATAAATGAGGGAGAGAGGGGACATGGGGGCATGGTGGCTGGGCGGAGGGAGGATCTGGGGAGGCATGGAGGGAGGAGGCTGGAGGGATAATGGTGGAATGACCACAGATCTGAAGGGGAAGATGAAATGGGGAGGGGTGGACTGGGAGCATGGAGGGAAGGAAGGGATGGAAGATGGAAGGAAGGGAGGGAAATGGAGGATGAATGGAGGGAAGGGAATGGAGGAATGGATGGGTGGAGGGGGGTGGAGGGTGGAGGTGGAAGGGAAGGAAGGGGCTGGATCTAAGGAGAGACAGAGAGAGAGAGAGAGAGAGAGAGAAGAGAGAGAGAGAGAGAGAGAGAGAGAGAGAGAGAGAGAAGAGAGAGAGAGAAAGAGAAGAGAGAGAAGAGAGAGAAGAGAGAGAAGAGAGAGAAGAAGAAAGGGATGGTGATATGGGTACGGTTTTTGAAAATGATATATATATATATATATATATATATATATATATATATATATATATAGATGTAGGGTTAGGGTTAGGTTAGGCTATATTACAATATATAAATTAGAAAATTAATTATTATGATGATAAACGTAATTGCATAATGCAAGCTCAAGGTTTACACAATCATAAATAAAATCAATAATCAAGATTATGACCGGAAAGATTTAATCATTATTAAATTTATAATGTAGCTAAATCATAAACATAAATATAAAATTCTATTTTGAATTCGTAGAGAATCCTCGAAAATTTGAGAAAACATTAATAATACTTTTAGAAAATAATATTTAATTCTTAAATACTAAAAATAATATTTAATATTTAAATACCGTAAAATAACATTTAATATTTAAACACTAGAAAATAATATTTAACTTTCAAATACTAGAAAATAATATTTAATATTAGAAAAATAATATTAGAAGATAATGACGAAAAATATTAGGAAAATAATCAGAAAATACGCACCTAAAAATATAATATATGAGTCAAAAGCAATGGGATCTGCCTACTACCGAAATCGATCGGCGATGGTCGACGCATTGCACGACGACGCCGCACTATTGGCTCAACAAGCGCAATTGTGATCGGCAACGATTTACCGCAGATCTGGCCGACGGCGCAGTGCCCGGGATCTCGGGATCGCGAATGAGGAGGAGGCGAGGGCCAGTCAGCGTGAACGGGCGAGATAAATGAGGGAGAGGGACATGGGGCAGGTGGCTGGGCGGAGGAGGACGCGGGAATCGGTGGAGGAGGAGGCGGAAGGCTGGAAGTGATCGAAATGAGGGAAGGGAAAATGGAAGGTGAGGCAGGGAAATGGTCATGATGGTTCGATGAAAATGATCTGGCGGCATCAGGATGAGGAGCATAAGAAATGGTTTATGGTCATGAAGGCAGATCTGGATCGGCGATCCGGCAATGGATAGCCATGAGGATAACATGATCGATAAGGCGGAAGGGGCATGATGTTTATGATAAGATGATGCAAATCAAATGCATCGATAGCGATATCTATCGGAGATCAACATAATTATCAAATTAGAATATAGATATAAACAAATTATATAATAAGAAATTACAAACATATATCATAAATAGATAAATAGAAAATTAAATAGAGAAAATAGAAGAGAGGCGGATATGGGTACGGTTCTCTTGAAAAAAAATGATATATATATATATATATATATATATATATATATATATATATATATAGATGTAGGGTTAGGGTTAGGTTAGGCTATATTACAATATATAAATTAGAAAATTAATTATTATGATGATAAACGCACTGCATAATGGCTCAAGTTTACCAATCATAAATAAAATCAATAATCAAGATTATGACCGAAAGTATTTACCAAATTATTAAATTTATAATGTAGCTAAATCATAAACATAAATATAAAATTCTATTTTGAATTCGTAGAGAATCACGAAAATTTGAGAAAACATTAATAATACTTTTAGAAAATAATATTTAATTCTTAAATACTAAAAATAATATTTAATATTTAAATACCGTAAAATAACATTTAATATTTAAACACTAGAAAATAATATTTAACTTTCAAATACTAGAAAATAATATTTAATATTAGAAAAATAATATTAGAAGATCGTGTCGAAAAATATTAGGAAAATAATACTAGAAAATAATATTTAATTCTTAAATACTAAAAATAATATTTAATATTAGAAAAATACGTGTCGAAAATTCATGGGTGTTACAATCCTCCATCACTCTTTCTCTCTCCCTCCTCCTCCTTCTTATCTCTCTCTCCCCTTCCCCATTGTCTTCTTCCCACCTTCTCCATCTCTCTTTTTCTCTCCCCCCATCCCTCCATCCTCCATCTCTGTTTCTCTCTCCCCACCTCCTCCCTTCATCTCTCTTTCTCTTCCTCCCCGCTTCCTCATTTTTTTGGAGGAGGGGATGGAGGCAATGAGGAAGGGGGAGAGAGAGGTGGAGGGGAGAGAGATGGAGGATGGAGGGAGGGGGAGAGAAAAGGAGAGATGGAGGAGGGAATGAGACAATGGGGAAGGGGAGAGAGAGAGAGAGAGATATGGAGGGAGGAGGAGGGGAGAGAGAAAGAGAGATGGAGGATGGAGGGAGGGGGGAGAGAGAAAGAGAGATGGAGGAGGAGGGAGAGAGAAAGAGAGATGGAGGGAGGAGGAGGGAGAGAGAAAGAGAGATGGAGGGAGGAGGAGGGGAGAGAGAAAGAGAGATGGAGGATGGAGGGATGGGGGAGAGAGAAAGAGAGATGGAGGAGGGAGGGAGGGGGTAAAAAGAAAGGAGAATTAAAATTTAGAGGACTAAAATGTAAGTTTGAAAAATTCCAGTCGCCGGAGTAGGCCTTATTGGTTAAGTGAGTCACTTTTTAGGCCTTATTATCGCCTGAGTCAATTTTTAGGCCTTATTGAAAACCATGTGTCAATTTTTAGACCAATTTGGTAATTTAGCCAATTGTGATTTTTGGCCATCAAAAAATTATATGACAACGGGTCCAAATGACTAAAAATAGTTAAAGATCAAAGGTCATAGCTCACAAAATCGTGAATTTTGTCCTCGGGAAAGTTATTTAACAATGGGTCAAAACGACTAAATATGGCCAAAAATTATCGGTTATAGCTCATGAAATTATGAATTTTGGTCACCACGAAATTATTTGATGATGGGTCTAATCAATTAAAATGGCTAAAAATTGTCGGTTAAAGCTCATGAAATCGTTAATTTTTACCTATGCAAATTATTTTCCAACCGGTCAAAATGACTAAAAATGATCAAAAATTATGGGTTATAGCTCACAAATTTGAGAATTTTGGCCACTTGAAGTTATGTGACAATGCGCCGAAATGACTAACAATAACTAAAAATCATGGGTTATAGCTTATGAAATCGTGAAGATTTGCCACTGCCAATTTATTTGATAACTGGCGAAATGACTAAAATGGCCAAAATCATGGGTTATAGCTCACGAATCGTGAATTTTCACCACCGAAAAATATTTGATAACGGGTCAAAATGAATATCCAAAATAATGGGTTATAGCTCACGAAATTGTGAATTTTGGCCACCGCGAATTTATTTCATATCGGGTCGAAGCAACTAAAAATGCCAACAATCATGGGTTATAGCTCACAAATCGTGAATTTTGGCCAACCGTGAAAATATTTAATAACTAGTCAAAATGACTAAATATGTCCAAAACTCATAGGCTATAGCTAATGAAATTATGATCTTTGGCCTCAATGAAATTATTTGCCAATTGATCAAAACGACTAAAATGGCTATAAATCGAGGGTTATAGGTCATGAAATTGTGATTTTTTGCCATCAAAAAATTATATGACAACGGGTCCAAATGCCTAAAAATAGTCAAACATCAAAGGTCATAATAGCTCACAAAATCGTGAATTTTGTCCTCGGGGAAGTTATTTAACAACGGGTAAAAATGGCCAAAAATTATCGGTTATAGCTCATGAAATCATGAATTTTGGTCACCACAAAATTATTTGATGATGGGTCTAATCAATTAAAATGGCTAAAAATTGTCGGATAAAGTTCATGAAATCGTTAATTTTTACCTATACAAATTATTTGCCAACCGGTCAAAATGACTAAAAATGGTCAAAAATTATGGGTTATAGCTCACAAATTTGAGAATTTTGGCCACTTGAAATTATGTGACAATGCGCCGAAATGACTAACAATAACTAAAAATCATGGGTTATAGCTTATGAAATCATGAAGATTTGGCACTACCAATTTATTTGATAACTAGCCGAAATGACTAAAAATGGCCAAAAATCATGGTTTATAGCTCATGAAATCATGAATTATTACCTCCGCAAAATTATTTAACAATGGGTCAAAACGACTAAATATGGCCAAAATTATCGGTTATAGCTCATGAAATCATGAATTATTACCTCCATAAAATTATTTAACAATGGTCAAAATGACTAATAATGACCAAAACTTGTGGATAATAGCTCATGAAATCATTAATTTTGACCATGCGCAATTATTTTCCAATTGGTCAAAATGACTAAAATGGCTAAAATTGTCGATTATATAGGTAATGAAATCATGAATTTTTGCCTACCTAAATTTTTGCCAACGGATCGAAACAACTAAACATAACCAAAAATTGTGGGTAATAGTTTACAAATTTGTGAATTGTTGCCTCTGAAATTATTTGCCAACCGGTCAAAATGACTAAAATGATCAAAATTATGGGTTATAGCTCACAAATTTGAGAATTTTGGCCACTTGAAGTTATGTGACAATGCGCCGAAATGACTAACAATAACTAAAAATCATGGGTTATAGCTTATGAAATCGTGAAGATTTGCCACTGCCAATTTATTTGATAACTGGCCGAAATGACTAAAAATGGCCAAAAATCATGGGTTATAGCTCACGAATCGTGAATTTTCACCACCGAAAAAATATTTGATAACGGGTCAAAATGAATATCCAAAAATTATGGGTTATAAGTCATGAAATCATGAATTATTACCTCCGCAAAATTATTTAACAATGGTCAAAATGACTAATAATGACCAAAACTTGTGGATAATAGCTCATGAAATCATTAATTTTGACCCCGCGCAATTATTTTCCAATTGGTCAAAATGACTAAAAATGGCTAAAAATTGTCTACCCTAAATTTTTTGCCAACAGATCGAAACAACTAAACATAACCAAAAATTGTGGGTAATAGTTCACAAAATTGTGAATTGTTGCCTCTGCGAAATTATTTGCCAACTGGTTGAATCAACTAAAAATGGCCAAAACTAGTGGGCTATAGCTCACAAAAATCATGAAATTTATTCTCCGTGAAATTATTTGCCTATGGGTCAAAATGACTAAAATTGGCCAAAATTCATGGGTTATAGCTCATGAAATCATGAATCTTGGCGATAGTGAAATTATTTGCCAGCGGATGGAAATAATTAAAAATGGCTAAAAACCATTGGTTATTAGTCATCTAATCGTGAAATTTGGACTTAGCAAAATAATTTACCAAGGGTTCAAGATGACTAGAAATGTCCAATAATTATGGTTTATAGCTCATGAAATAGTGAATTTTGATCTCTAAGAATTTATTTGCCAGCTGGTCAGAACAAACTATAGCCCTCGATTGTTGAACATTATTAGTCATTTTGAACCATTGGTAAATAATTATGCGGATTCCAAACTTCAAATTTTATTAGATAAATAACCCATGATTTTTGGTCATTTCTAATCATTTTAACCAATTGGCAAATAATTTCAAGGAGACCAAAATTCAAGATTTTTTGTGGTTTTAAGTCATTGGCAAATAATTAAGTAGACACTAAAATTCATGATTTGGTGAGCTATAAGCCACGATTTTTGGTAGCAGACACCAAAAATTCATGATTTGGTGAGCTATAGGCCATGATTTTTGGTCTCTTTTAATTGGTTTGACCCATTAGCAAATAATTTTATAGAGGCCAAAATTCACAAAGTGGTGAGCTATAACCTATGATTTTTGGATATTTTAGTCATTTTGACCCGTTGGCAAAAAAATTCACGGAGGGCAAAACACGATTTCATGAGGTATAACTCACGATTATTGTACATTTTTAGTTATTTTGAACCCTTGGTAAATAATTTTGTTGAGTCCAAACTTCATGATTTCATGAGCAATGACTCACGATTTTTGCCCAATTTAGTCGTATCGACCTATTGGTAAATAATTTCATAAAGGCTAAAATTCACAGTTTTATTAGCTATGACCCATGATTTTTTTGATATTTTCAATTGTTTCTATCCATTGGCAAATAATTTAATGCAGGCCAAAATTCAAAATTTTATGAGCTATAACCAATTAGTTTTGGAAATTTTAGTCATTATGGTCCATTGGTTAATAGTTTCACGAAGGCCAAAATTCACCATTTTATGAGCTATAACCAATGATTTTTGACCATTTTTAGTCATTTCAACTTGTTGGCAATTAATTTACGAAGGTCAAAATTCATGATTTCCTGAGTTTTAACACATGATTTCTTATTATTTTTAGTCGCTTCAACTAATTGGCAAGTAATTTTACAAAGGCCAAAATTCATGATTTTATGAGTTATAACCCACAATTTTGGCCATTTCTAGTCATTTCGACTGTTGGAAAATAATTTTACGAAGGCTAAAATTAACGATTTCATGAGCTATAACCCATGATTTTTGCCTATTTTTAATCATTTTGACCCATTGGCAAGTAATTTCGCAGAGGCTAAAATTCACGATTTTATGAGCCATAACCCACGAATTTTGGCCATTTCCAGTTATTCCGCCCTGTTGGAAAATAATTTTACGAAGGCTAAAATTAACGATTTCATGAGCTATATAACCCATGATTTTTGGCACTTTCTAGATGTTTCGACCCTATAGCAAATAATTTCACGTAAACAAAAATTCACGATTAGATGAGCTATTAGCAATAATTTTTGGCTATTTTCTATCATTTCAACCAGTTGTTAAATAATTTTGCAGAGGCAAAAAGTCACGATTTTGTGAGCTATAACCCCCAATTTTTGCCCATTTTTAGTCATTTGACCCGTTGGAAAATATTTTCTTGGAAGCTAAAATTCAAGATTTTATGAGCGATAACCCATGATCGTTGAATATTTTTAGTCATTTTGAACAATTAGTAAATAACTTTTCAGAGTCCAAGCTTCAAATTTCAAGAGATAAATAACCCATGATTTTTTGCTATTTTTAGTCGTTTCAACTAATTGGCAAGTAATTTTGCAAAGGCCAAAATTCATGATTTGGTGAGCTATAGGCCATGATTTTTGGTCTCTTTTAATTGTTTTGACCCATTAGCAAATAATTTCACGGAGACCAAAATTCAAGATTTTATGGCGATAACCCATGATCGTTGAATATTTTTAGTCATTTTGAACCATTGGTAAATAATTATGGATTCCAAACTTTAAATTTTATTAGATAAATAACCCATAATTTTTGGTCATTTCTAATCATTTTAACCAATTGGCAAATAATTTCACGTAAACAAAAATTCACGATTTGATGAACTATTAGCAATAATTTTGGCTATTTTCTATCATTTCAACCAGTTGTTAAATAATTTTGCGAGGCAAAAGTCACGATTTTGTGAGCTATAACCCCAATTTTGCCCATTTTAGTCATTTGACCCATTGGAAAATATTTTCTTGGAAGCTAAAATTCAAGATTTTATGAGCGATAACCCATGATCGTTGAATATTTTTAGTCATTTTGAACAATTAGTAAATAACTTTTCGTGAGTCCAAGCTTCAAATTTCAAGAGATAAATAACCCATGATTTTTTGCTATTTTTAGTCGTTTCAACTAATTGGCAAGTAATTCTGCAGAGACCAAAAATTCACAATTTCGTGAGCTATAAACCATACTTTTTGGCAAATTTTAGTTATTTCGACCCAATGGCAAATGATTTAACGGATGAAAATATTCATTATTTCCAAACTATATCCCATGAATTTGGGTAATTTTAAGTCTGTTTCTAGCTTTAATTATTGCCCATAATTTTCATTTCGATCCATTGGAAAATAATACAAAAATTCACAATTTTGTGAGCTATAGCAAATAATTTTTGGCCATTTTTAGTTATTTCAACCTATTAAACCAAATAATTTTGCAAATGTTAAAATTCACAATTTCGTGAGTTATGTAACCCATAATTTTTAGCTATTTTTATAATTTTGACCCATTGGCAAGTAATTTTACAAAGGCCAAAATTCATGATTTTATGAGTTATAACCCACAATTTTAGTCATTTTTATTTATTTCAAATTGTTAGCAAATAATTTTGATGAGGCAAAAATTCACGATTCAAGAGCTATAATCTAGGATTATTGGACAATTTTAGGTGTTTTAGAACCCCTGGTAAATAATTTTGGGTGAGTTAATACTTCACAGTTTTATTAGCAATGACCCATGAGTTTTTCTATTTTTAATCATTTTGACCCATTGGCAAACTATTTTGCGGAGGACAAAATTCATGATTTCAAAAGATATTACCCATGATTTTTGCCTATTTTTTAATCATTTCGACCCATTAGAAATTAATTTCACAAATGCTAAAATTCATAATTTCGTTAGCGATAACCCACCACTATTCAACATTTTAAGTCACTTCGAACCATTGGTAATAATTTTGCGAAGCCCAAACTTCATGATTTCGTGAGCTATATAACCCACTATTTTTGGCTATTTTTTGTCATTTTGACCCATTGGCAAATAATTTCATCGAGGCCAAATTTCAGGATTTCATGAGCTATAACCAACAATTTTTAGCCATTTTTTCATTTCAACCCATTTCGATATAAATCCGCGGAGACAAAAATTCTGGATATTTTTAGTCATTTAGACTTATTGGCAAATCATGGAGGCCAAAATTCATGATTTTCTGAGCTATAACCCACGATTTTGAATATTTTTAGTCGTTACAACTCGTTAGCAAATAATTCTGCTGAGGCAAAATTCACAATTTCCATAGCAATAACCCAAGATTTTTGACCATTTTTAGTCATTTTGACATGTTGACAAATAATTTTACACGTGCCAAAATTAACGATTTTATGAGCTATAACCCATAATTTATCGCCATTTTTAGTCATTTCAACCCATTGATAAATAATTTTGTTGAGGCCAATTATCACGATTTCATGAGCAATAAACCACGATTTTTGTCCATTTTTAGCCATTGGCAAATAATTCTACGAAAACCAAATTTCATGATTTTGCACGCTATAACCCATGATTTTTTCTCATTTATATGTGTTTCAACCCATTGCCAAATAATTTTATGGAGGCTAAAATTAAAATTTTCATGAACTATAACCCATAATGTTTGGCCATTTTTAGTCACTTTGACCCAAAGGCAAATAATTTCATCGAGGCCAAATTTCAGATTTCATGAGCTATAACCCATGATTTTTGCCTATTTTTAATCATTTTGACCCATTGGCAAATAATTTCATCGAGGCCAAATTTCGTGATTTCATGAGCTATAACCAACAATTTTAGCCATTTTTCATTTCAACCCATTTCGATATAAATCCGCGGAGACAAAAATTCTGGATATTTTTAGTCATTTAGACTTATTGGCAAATCATGGAGGCCAAAATTCATGATTTTCTGAGCTATAACCCACGATTTGGATCTTTTTAGTCGTTACAACTCGTTGGCAAATAATTTCATCGAGGCCAAATTTCAGATTTCATGAGCTATAACCCAAGATTTTTGACCATTTTAGTCATTTTGACATGTTGACAAATAATTTTACACATGCCAAAATTAACGATTTTATGAGCTATAACCCATAATTTATCGTCATTTTTAGTCATTTCAACCCATTGATAAATAATTTTGTTGAGGCCAATTATCACGATTTCATGAGCAATAAACCACGATTTTTGTCCATGTTTAGCCATTGGCAAATAATTTCATCGAGGCCAAATTTCAGATTTCATGAGCTATAACCCACGATTTTTTCTCATTTATATGTGTTTCAACCCATTGCCAAATAATTTTATGGAGGCCAAAATTAAAATTTTCATGAACTATAACCCATAATGTTTGGCCATTTTTGATCACTTTGACCCAATGACAAATAATTTTGCGACGGCCAAAATTCACGATTTCATAAGCTATAACCAATGATTTTTTTAATATTTTTAGTTGTTTTGACCTATTGGCAAATAATATCCAGGAGACTAAAATTCATTATTTCATGAGCTATAACCCAAGATTTTTGGCTATTTGTTTTATTTCAACCCATTGACAAATAATTTTATAGAGACCAAAATTCAGGGTTTCATGAACAATAACCCACAATTTTTTGCCATTTTTGGTCATTTCAACCCGTTGGCAAATAATTTCATGAAAACCAAAATTTATAATTTTATGAGCTATATCCAATGATTTTTTGCTATTTTTAGCCATTTCGACCCTTGGCAAAAAATTTTGCGAAGGCCAAAATTCAGGATTTCATGAGATATAACCATAAATTTTGGCCATTTTTTCGTTTTAACCCATTAGCAAATAATTCATTGGAGACCAAAACTTACAATTTTGTGAACTTAACCTATGATTTTGATCATTTTTAGTAATTACGATCCATTGCTAAATAATTTTGTAGAGGCCAAAATTAACGATTTTCTAAGCTATAACCCATGATTATTAGACATTTTAGTTATTTGGAACCCTTGGCAAATAATTTCGTAGAAACCAAGATTAATTATTTAATGAGCTATAACCAATGATTTTTAGCTATTTTTGTTGTTTCAACCCATTAGCAAATAATTTTGATGAGGCAAAATTCACGATTCCATGAGCTATAATCCATGATTTTTGCCTTTTTAATTGTTTCAATCCATTAGCAAATAATTTCATGTAGGAAAAATTTATGATTTCGTGAACTATAACCCATGATTTTTCAGCATTTTTAGTCATTTCAACTCGTTGGCATATAATTTCATGGAGGCTAAAACACACGATTTCATGTGCTTAACCCACGATTATTGGACATTTTTGGTAATTTTGAACCACTGGTAAATAATTTTGTAGAGGCCAAAATTAATGATTTTCTAAGCTATAACCCATGATTATTGGACATTTTTAGTTATTTGGAACCCTTGGCAAATAATTTCGTAGAAACCAAGATTAATTATTTAATGAGCTATAACCAATGATTTTTAGCTATTTTTGTTGTTTCAACCCATTAGCAAATAATTTTGCGATAACTGAAATTCACGATTCCATGAGCTATAATCCATGATTTTTGCCTTTTTAATTGTTTCAATCCATTAGCAAATAATTTCATGTAGGAAAAAATTTATGATTTCGTGAACTATAACCCATGATTTTTCAGCATTTTTAGTCATTTCGACTCGTTGGCAAATAATTTCATGGAGGCTAAAACACATGATTTCATGTGCTTAACCCACGATTATTGGACATTTTGGTAATTTTGAACCAGCGGTAAATAATTTTGTAGAGGCCAAAATTAATGATTTTCTAAGCTATAACCCATGATTATTGGACATTTTGGTAATTTTGAACCACTGGTAAATAATTTTGTAGAAACCAAGATTAATTATTTAATGAGCTATAACCAATGATTTTTAGCTATTTTTGTTGTTTCAACCCATTAGCAAATAATTTTGCGATATCTGAATTCATGATTCCATGAGCTATAATCCATGATTTTTACCTTTTTAATTGTTTCAATTCATTAGCAAATAATTTCGAGTAGGAAAAAATTTATGATTTCGTGAACTATAACCCATGATTTTTCAGGATTTTTAGTCATTTCGACTTCGTTGGCATATAATTTCATGGAGGCTAAAACACATGATTTCATGTGCTTAACCCACGATTATTGGACATTTTTGGTAATTTTGAACCACTGGTAAATAATTTTTAGTCATTTTGACCTGTTAGCAAATAATTTCATGAGCAGTGACCAACGATTTTTGGCCATTTTTAGTCATTTCGACCTGTTAGCAAATAATTCTACGGAGACCAAAATTCGTGATTTCATGAGCTAACCCATGATTTTTACCTATTTTTAGTCATTTCAACCCGTTAGCAAATAATTTTGCTAAGACCAAAATTCATGATTTCATGAGCTATTATCCACGATTTTTGGCTATTTTTAGTTATTTTGACCCATTGTCATATAATTTAGCAAATGCTAAAATTCACGATTTCGTGACATATAAGCCATGACTTTAGGCTATTTTTATTTTTTTCAACCCATTGGCAAATAATTTCACTGAGACCAAAATTAATGATTTCTTAAACTATAACCCGTAATTTTTGGCTATTTATTCATTTCGACCCATTGGCAAATAATTTCACGGGAATAAAAATTAACGATTTCGTGAGCCATAACCCACGATTTCGGCCATTTTTAGTCATTGCAGCCTATTGGCAAATATTTTTGCAGAGGCTAAAATTCTCAATTTTGTGAGCTATAACCTATATTTGTTTTCTATTTTTAGGAGGCTAAATATTTTTGCAGAGCCATAACTCACGATTTCGGCCGTTAGCAAAGAATTTTAAGGAGGCCAAAATTCACAATTTTATCAGCTTTAACCCACGATTTTGGTCATTTTTGGTCATTACGATCCGTTGCTAAATAATTTTAAGGAGACCAAAACACACGATTTCATGAGCTATAACCCAATATTACTGGACATTTTTAGTTATTTTGAACCCTTCGTAAAAAATTTCACAAAGTTCAAACTTCACAATTTCATGAGCAATGAGCCATGATTTTTGGCCAGATTTAGTCGTTTAGACCCGTTAGTAAATAAGTTTGTGGAGGCTAAATTTCATGATTTCATTAGCTATGACCCACGATTTTGTACCATTTTTAGTTGTTTCGACCCATTGACAAATAATTTTGTAGAGACCAAAATTCATGATTTCATGAGCTATAATCCATGATTTTTACCTATTTTTAGTTATTTTGACCCATTGTCATATAATTTACCAAATGCTAAAATTCACGATTTCATGAGCTATAACTAATGATTTTTGACCATTTTTAGTCATTTTGACCCGTTGGCAAATATTTTCACGGAGATCAAAATTCACAATTTTGTGAGTTATAACCAACATTTTTGGCCATTTTTAGTCGTTTCAACCCGTTGGCAAGTATTTCGCTAAAGCTAAAATTTCGTTTTCATGAGCTATAAACCACGATTTCATGGAAGCCCAAATATCACAATGTGTGGGCATTTTTAGTCGTTTTGACATGTTGGCAAATAATTTCACATAGGCCAAAATTCACGATTTCATGAGTTATTACTCATGATTTTTGGCTAATTTTAGTCATTTCAACCTGTTGGCAAATTATATTGTTGAGGCTAACTATCACGATTCCATGAGCCATATACCATGATTTTTGGCCATTTTTAGTCATTTTAACTATTAGCACATAATTCTAGGGAGAATAGAATTCATAATTTTGCGAGCTATAACCCATGATTTTTTGCCATTGTTAGTCATCTCGACCGGTTGGCAAATAATTTTGTGAATGTTAAAATTCACGATTTCATGAGCTATAACCCATGATTTTTGGCCATTTATAGTCGTTTCAATTGTTGGCAAATAATTTCACAAAGGCCAAAATTAAAGATTTCATGAGCTATAATCCATGATTTTTACCTATTTTTAGTCATTTCAACCCGTTGGCAAATAATTTCACAAAGGCCAAAATTAAAGATTTCATGAGCTATAACCCAAGATTTTTGGCTATTTTTAGTCATTTCGACTCGTTGGCAAATAATTTTGTAGAGACCAAAATTCATGATTTCATGAGCTATAACCCATGATTTTTGGCTATTTTAGTCACTTTGACCCAAAGGCAAATAATTTCACTGAGACCAAAATTCATGATTTCATGAGCTATAACCAATGATTTTTTAATATTTTTAGTTGTTTTGACCCGTTGGCAAATAATATCCAGGAGACTAAAATTCATGATTTCATGAGCTATAACCCAAGATTTTTGGCTATTTGTTTTATTTCAACCCATTGACAAATAATTTTGTAGAGACCAAAATTGTGGTTTCATGAACAATAACCCACAATTTTGCCATTTTTGGTCATTTCAACCCGCTGGCAAATAATTTCATGAAAACTAAAATTTATAATTTTATGAGCTATATCCAATGATTTTTGCTATTTTTAGCCATTTCACCCATTGGCAAATAATTTCACATAGGCCAAAATTCACGATTTCGTGACATATAAGCCATGATTTTAGGCTATTTTTATTTTTGAACCCATTGGCAAATAATTTCACTGAGACCAAAATTCATGATTTCATGAGCTATAACCCATGATTATTGGACATTTTGGTAATTTTGAACCACTGGTAAATAATTTTGTAGAGGTCAAAATTAACAATTTTCTAAGCTATAACTCATGATTATTGGACATTTTAGTTATTTGGAACCCTTGGAAAATAATTTTGTAGAAACCAAGATTAATTATTTAATGAACTATAACCAATGATTTTTAGCTATTTTTGTTGTTTCAACCCATTAGCAAATAATTTTGCTAAGACCAAAATTCATGATTTCATGAGCTATAATCCATGATTTTTGCCTTTTTAATTGTTTCAATCCATTAGCAAATAATTTCATGTAGGAAAAATTTATGATTTCGTGAACTATAACCCATGATTTTTCACCATTTTTAGTCATTTCGACTCGTTGGCAAATAATTTCATGGAGGCTAAAGCACACGATTCCATGTCCTTAACCCACGATTATTGGACATTTTTGGTAATTTTTGATGGGTAAATTTTGAGTGATTACCTCCTAAGTTGCAAGTATACAACCTTTATCAAGTTATAGTATATAAGATTATCGATCCAACGAGGAACAGGAAGAGTTTTGTTCAAGTTTTGTTCTCAAATTATGCACATGACAATTAGGAGTTTATGTACATGGTGAAAGTGATCATGATGAGGTTAGAGAGTGGGTTGTGGATTATGTGCAAAATAAATGAAACGAGGAAGAAAATGTGTTGTGGAGAGATTGAGATTGTGAAGGTGAATAAGTGAAATTAAAGGCAAAATGAAAGTGAGAAAATGGGGAGATTAGAGAATGAAACAGAGTAATGCTAATAAACCAAAATGAGGATGAGAGAATGTGAGAAGTAAAAAGAAAAGAAATCAAGAGAGGAGAAAGACAATTAAAGAAAAATAAACAAATGAAAAACAAGGATAAGTGCAAAATCAAGAATGTAAAGTATGGAGGGTTAGTTAAAGATATGAGGAATCTAGAGTAGATCCACTTAGCTTATCTCAATCTCACATGAATGAGTTGGATTTGTTAGCTAGTTTCAAACAATCTCTAGGGATCCCACAAGTATTAGCTCCACACTTAAAAAAGGGGTAATTTCCTAGAGGGTTCTAGCCTCAAGGTGAATTAAAGAAAAGAAAAAATCTATTCTAGAAAGTAAATACAAGAATTAAATACATTGCATGAAAGTAAATTGCATGAAATTAAATTGCATGAAAGTAAATCTAAGCTACAAAGCAATTAAATGAACAAGAAAGAAAATGAAAAGAAATAAAATAGAAACCAACAACTCCTGATCTTAATCTAATCCTCCTTTGGTCCTTGGATTAGAAGAAGAGAAAGGAAATTGAAGGTGAAAATTTTCATTTATTGTGTAACAAAAGTTATAATTTTGGAAGGTTTTCTCAATTAAGAGTAACCCTCCTCTCCAAATGGAGTTTTTACAAAATATTTCACAATCTCAAGCCCTCACTCTACCCTCTATTTATAGATAACAAGAATCTCTCACAACCTTTGGATTTGCCTTGGCCCCAAGTAACACTCACAACCATAGGATTTAGGTTAGCTCTAAACAACCCTCATAGCCATAGATCTCTCCAAATAATCTAGACCATTGATTTAATCCTTGAGAGATGGGCTTTGTGGGCTTTATTTCTTTTATATTTAATTCCTTTAAGACTCTTGGGCTTCTCTTAAATGTTCTTGGGCTTCTTAGAATTTAACTTGGCCTTTAAATAATTGAATATATATCACTTAAATTTAGATTTCTATCATAATCTGCTGCTACTGATGAAATTTTGAGAATCTGGTAATTTGATGGCTCCATCTCACGAGATAGGCGATTTTATATATAATATGTTGAATTCTCTTCCTGAGAGAGATATACTTTTCTTTGCGGTTGACCATCCCGAGCACGAATTTGACTTTATTTTTTCCATATTTGATTTGATTCTCAATTGTAAGCCAAGTTATTAATAATTGACCAAAAATTGATGTGTGTTGAGATTTTGCTTCTAAACTTAGTCGTGGGCTTTGGATTTAGGCATTCTGGGCTTCATTAGAGATCTTTTGGGCTTGAAATAATCTTCATTTGGGCTCTTATTCAATAATACTCTATTAGACTGCAAATTAAGATAAAACAGCTTATTAGTAATATCTTTATTCATATAAAATAGGTAATGAGGGTATAAATTTGTAATTAAAATGTGATAATCAATTTTGAACCACTGGTAAATAATTTTATAGAGTCCAAACTTCACAATTTCATGAGCAGTGACCAACGATTTTTGGCCATTTTTAGTCATTTCGACCTGTTAGCAAATAATTCTACGGAGACCAAAATTCGTGATTTCATGAGCTAACCCATGATTTTTACCTATTTTTAGTTATTTCAACCCTTTAGCAAATAATTTTGCTAAGACCAAAATTCATGATTTCATGAGCTATTACCCATGATTTTTGGCTATTTTTAGTTATTTTGACCCATTGTCATATAATTTACCAAATGCTAAAATTCACGATTTCGTGACATATAAGCCATGATTTTAGGCTATTTTTATTTTTTTGAACCCATTGGCAAATAATTTCACTGAGACCAAAATTCATGATTTCTTAAACTATAACCCGTAATTTTTGGCTATTTATTCATTTCAACCCATTGGTAAATAATTTCACGGGAATAAAAATTAACGATTTCGTGAGCCATAACCCACGATTTCGGCCATTTTTAGTCATTGCAGCCTATTGGCAAATATTTTTACAGAGGCTAAAATTCTCAATTTTGTGAGCTATAACCAATAATTATTTTCTATTTTTAGGAGGCTAAATATTTTTGCAGAGCCATAACTCACGATTTCGGCCGTTAGCAAAGAATTTTGAGGAGGCCAAAATTCATAAGTTTATCAGCTTTAACCCACGATTTTGGCCATTTTTGATCATTACGATCCGTTGCTAAATAATTTTAAGGAGACCAAAACACATGATTTCATGAGCTATAACCCAATATTATTGGACATTTTTAGTTATTTTGAACCCTTCGTAAAAAATTTCACAAAGTTCAAACTTCACAATTTCATGAGCAATGAGCCATGATTTTTGGCCAGATTTAGTCGTTTCGACCCGTTAGTAAATAAGTTTGTGGAGGCTAAATTTCATGATTTCATTAGCTATGACCCACGATTTTGTACTATTTTTAGTTGTTTCGACCCATTGGCAAATAATTTCTCGGAGGCCAAAATTCACGATTTCATGAGCAATGGTCAATGATTTTTGGCAATTTCAGTCATTTTGGTCCATTAGTAAATAGTTTCACAGAGGCCAAATTTACTATTTCATGAGCTATAACTAATGATTTTTGACCATTTTTAGTCATTTTGACCCGTTGGCAAATATTTTCACGAAGATCAAAATTCACAATTTTGTGAGTTATAACCAATATTTTTGGCCATTTTTAGTCGTTTCAACCCGTTGATAAGTATTTTGCTAAAGCTAAAATTTCGTTTTCATGAGCTATAAACCACGATTTCATGGAAGCCCAAATATCACAATGTGTGGGCATTTTTAGTCATTTTGACATGTTGGCAAATAATTTCACATAGGCCAAAATTCACGATTTCATGAGTTATTACTCATGATTTTTGGCCAATTTTAGTCATTTCAACCTGTTGGCAAATTATATTGTTGAGGCTAACTTTCACGATTCCATGAGCCATATACCATGATTTTTGACCATTTTTAGTCATTTTAACTATTAGCACATAATTCTGGGGAGAATAGAATTCATAATTTTGCGAGCTATAACCCATGATTTTTTGCCATTGTTAGTCATCTCGACCGGTTGGCAAATAATTTTACGAATGTTAAAATTCATGATTTCATGAGCTATAACCCATGATTTTTAGCTATTTATAGTCGTTTCAACTCGTTGGCAAATTATATTGTTGAGGCTAACTATCACGATTCCATGAGCCATATACCATGATTTTTGGCCATTTTAGTCATTTTAACTATTAGCACATAATTCTAGGGAGAATAGAATTCATAATTTTGCGAGCTATAACCCATGATTTTTTGCCATTGTTAGTCATCTCGACCGGTTGGCAAATAATTTTACGAATGTTAAAATTCATGATTTCATGAGCTATAACCCATGATTTTTAGCTATTTATAGTCGTTTCAACTCGTTGGCAAATAATTTCACAAAGGCCAAAATTAAAGATTTCATGAGCTATAACCCATAATTTTTTGCCATTTATAGTCACTTCGACCCAATGGCAAATAACTTACAATTTCATTAGCTGTAACCCTAGATTTTTAGCTATTTTTAGTCATTTCGATCCATTGACAAATAATTTTGTGGAGTCCAAAATTCAATATTTCATGAGATATAACTCATGATTTTGGCTATTTTTAGTCCTTTTGACCTGTTAGTAAATAATTTCAGGAGGCAAAAATTTACGACGTTGTGACATGTAACCCCTAAATTTAGGCCATTTTTAGTCAACTCAACCACTTGGCAAATAATTTTGCATTGGCCAAAATTCATGACTTCATGAGCTATATCCCATAAATATTAAACATTTTTAGTCGTTTTGAAAATCTTAGCAAATAATTTCAAGCAGGCCAAAATTCATGATTTCATGAGCTATTACATGCCATTTTTTGCCATTATTAGTCACTTCAATCGGTTGGCAAATAATTTTTTTGAGGCCAACAGCACGATTTCTCTAGCTGTAAACCCAAATTTTTGGCCTTTTTAGTTATTTCGACCAATTAGTAAATATATTTATGAGCAAAAATCCATGAGTTTTCGCCCTTTTTAATCATTTCATCCCATTAGCAAATAATTTTGAAGAGGCCAAAATTCACGATTTCAAAAGCTATATAACTCATGATTTATGGCCATTTTAGCCATTTTGACCAGTTAGCAAATAATTTCATGGAGGCCAAAAATCATGATTTCGGGAGCTATAAGCCTTGATATTAACTATTTTTAATCATTTTGAATCATTAGAAAATACTTTTTAGTGTCCAAACTTCACAACTTCATGAGCTACCCATTGTTTTTGGTCATTTTTAGTCTTTTTGACCCACTGGCAAATAATTTCGCCAAGGCCAAAATTCACGATTTCAAGAGCTATAAGCCACGATTTTTTGCCATTTTTTAGTCATTTTGACCCATTGGCAAATAATTTTGTAGAGGCCAAAATTCACGATTTAATGAGCTATAACCATGATTTTTGGCCCTTTTTTTTCGTTTCCACCCATTGGAAAGTAATTCCTTTGAGGCCAAATTTCACAATTTCGTGGGCTTTTAACTCACGATTTTGGCCTTTTTAGTCATTACAACCCGTTGATAAATAATTTTGCAGAGCCCAAGATTCATGATTTCATGATTTTTAGCCATTTTTAGTCATTTCATCCCTAACAAATCATTTTATGGAAACCAAAATTAACGATTTCATGAGCTATAACCAACGATTTTTGGCTATTTTTTGTTGTTTCAACCCTTGGCAAATAATTTTGTGAAACCAAAATTCAGGTTTTCGTGAATTGTAACCCATGATTTTTGGCCCTTTTAAATTGTTTCAACTCATTAGTAAATAATTTCGCAGAGGCAAAGTTTACGATAACCCGCGACTTTTGGTCATTTGTAGTAATTTTGACCTGCTGGCAAATAATTTCATGGAGGCCAAAACACAATATTTCATGAGCTATAACCAAAGATTATTGGATATTTTTAGTTATTTTGAACCCTTGGTAAATAATTTTGCAGAGTCCAAACTTCACAATTTCATGATTAATGACCCGTGATTTTTTGCCATATTTTGTCGTTTCGACCGGTTGACAAATAATTTCACGGAGGCCAAAATTCATAATTTTGTGAGCTATAACCAATGACTTTTTATATTTTTTGTCATTTCTACCGGTTGGCAAATAATTTTGTTGAGGCCAAAATTCATGATTTCATGAGCTATAATCCATAATTTTTTCCCATTTTTAATCATTTCAACTCATTGGCAAATAATTTCATGAAGAATAAAATTTACGATTTTATGAGCTATAACCCACGATTATTAGACATTTTCACTCATCTTGAAACATGGGTAAATAATTTTGCAAAGTCCAAACTTCATAATTTCATGAGCTATAACCCGTTGTATTTGGCCATTTCTAGTCTTATCGACCAATGGGCAAGTCATTTTGCCAAGGCTAAAATTCACAATTTCATGAGCTATAACCAATAATTTTTGGATATTTTTAGTTTGCCCATTATCAAATAATTCAGCGGCAACAAAAGTCACATTTTGTAGGCCATAACCGATGATTTTTAGCTATTTTTAGTCATTTGAACAATTGGCTAATAATTTCACAGAGGTCAAGTTCGTGATTTTTTAATATAACTTACGATTTTGGCCATTTTAGTCATTATGACCCATTGGCAAATAATTCATAAAGGCCAAATTCATGATTTCATGAGCTATTTCCCATGATTTTTACATTTTTTTCATTTCTACCGGTTGGCAAATAATTTTGTTGAGGCCAAATTCATGATTTCATGAGCTATAATCCATGATTATTTCCCATTTTTAATCATTTCAACTCATTGGCAAATAATTTCATGAAGAATAAAATTTATGATTTTATGAGCTATAACCCACGATTATTAGACATTTTCACTCATCTTGAAACATGGGTAAATAATTTTGCAAAGTCCAAACTTCATAATTTCATGAGCTATAACCCGTTGTATTTGGCCATTTCTAGTCTTATCGACCAATGGGCAAGTCATTTTGCCAAGGCTAAAATTCACAATTTCATGAGCTATAACCAATAATTTTTGGATATTTTTAAGTTCGCCCATTATCAAATAATTCCGCGGCAACAAAAAGTCACATTTTTGTAGGCCATAACCAGTGATTTTTAGCTATTTTTAGTCATTTCGAACAATTGGCTAATAATTTCACAGAGGTCAAGTTCGTGATTTTTTTAAATATAACTTACGATTTTGGCCATTTTTAGTCATTATGACCCATTGGCAAATAATTCCGCAAAGGCCAAATTCATGATTTCATGAGCTATTTCCCATGATTTTTAGCCATTTTTAGTTCTTTCATTCCGTTAGCAAATAATTCTGCAAACGCCATTTTTAGTCATTTTGACTGTTGGCAAATAATTTTGCGGAGAGCAACATTCACGATTTTACAAGCGATAAGCCATGATTTTTTATCATTTTTAGTCGTTTTGACCAGTTGGAAAATAAATTTGCAAGGCCAAAATTCACGATTTCATGAGCTATAACCCATGATTTTTGCTATTTATAGTCATTTTGACCGTTGGCAAATAAGTTTGTGGAGGCCAAAATTACAAATTTCATGAGCTATGAACCACGATTTTTGGCCATTTTAGTCACCGACACAATAGCAAATAATTTATATTTATGGAGTGTGACCCTAATTTTTAGCTAATTTTAGTAGTTTCAATCTATTGGTAAACAATTTCGCGGTGGTCAAAATTCAATATTTCATGAAGTATAACCATGATTATTTGTCATTTTTACTCCTTTCGACCCGTTGGCAAATAATTTTACGGAGGGCAAAATTTACCATTTTGTGACCTATAGCCCATGATTTTTGGCTATTTTTAGTCATTTCAACCAATTGGCAAATAATTTTATGGAGGAAAAAATTCAAGACTTCATGAGCTATAACCCACGATTATTGAACAATTTTAATCATTTCGAACATGTTGGCAAATAATTTCACGCAGACCAAAACTCACGATTTCATGAGCTATTATCCATAGTTTTTGGCCATTTTTAGTCATTTCAATCTGTTGGCAAATAATTTTATGAGCAATAGCCCACGAGTTTGTACCCTTTTTAGTCATTTCGATCCATTGGCAAATAATTTCACGGAGGCCAAATTCATGATTTCATGAGCTATAACCCATGATTTTAAGTAATTTTAGCCATTTCGACCAGCTAGCAAATAGTTTCACGGAGGCCAAAATTCATGATTTCATGATCATAACCCATGATTTCTTACCATTTTTAGTAGTTTCGACCTGTTGGCAAATAATTTCGCAGAGCCCAAAATTCACGATTTCATGAGCCATAACCACGATTTTTGGCAAATTTTTTCGTTTCAACCCATTAGCAAATAATTCCTTGGAGACCAAAATTTATGATTTCATGAGCATTAAGCCACGATTTTGGCTACTTTTAGTCGTTACGACCTGTTGCTAAATTCATGATGTCATAAGTTATAACCCATAATTTTTAGCTAATTTTAGTCATTTCAACCCATAGGTAAATAATTTCATGAAAACCAAAACCCACTATTTCATGAGCTATAACCAATAATTTTTGGCTATTTTTTATTATTTCGACTTGTTGGCAAACAATTTCAAAGAAACTAAAATTCATGCTTTCGTGAGCTATAACAAATAATTTTTAGCCTTTTTGTGGGCTATGACCCATAATTTTGGCCATTTTAGTCATTTCGACCGATTGGCAAATAATTTCACTGAGGTCAAAACACACAATTTCATGAGCTAAAACCACATTATTTCATGAGCTATAACGCACTATTATTAGATATTTTAGTTATTTCGAACCCTCAGAGAATAATTTTACGGAGTCCAAACTTCACAATTACATGAGCAATGACCCATGATATTTGGTCATTTTTAGTCACTTTGACCCGTTGACAAATAATTTAACGGGGGCCAAAATTCACGATTTCATGAGCTCTAACTCATGATTTTTGCCCATTTTTAGTCATTTGGACCCTTTGACAAATAATTTCGTGGAGAACAAAATTCACGATTTCATGAGCTATTACCCACGATTTTTGACCGTTTTTAATTGTTTCGACCCGTTGTTAAATACTTTAGCGAATGCCAAAATTCACGATTTCGTGACCTTCAACCCATGATTTTAAGTAATTTTAGTCATTTCGATCCATTGGCAAATAATTTCATGGAGGAAAAATTCAAGACTTCATGAGCTATAACCAATAATTTTGGATATTTTTAGTTTGCCCATTATCAAATAATTCCGCGGCAACAAAAAGTCACATTTTTGTAGGCCATAACCAGTGATTTTTAGCTATTTTTAGTCATTTCGAACAATTGGCTAATAATTTCACAGAGGTCAAGTTCGTGATTTTTTAATATAACTTACGATTTTGGCCATTTTTAGTCATTATGACCCATTGGCAAATAATTCCGCAAAGGCCAAATTCATGATTTCATGAGCTATTTCCCATGATTTTTAGCCATTTTTAGTTCTTTCATTCCGTTAGCAAATAATTTTACGGAGGGCAAAATTTACCATTTTGTGACCTATAGCCCATGATTTTTGGCTATTTTAGTCATTTCGACCGATTGGCAAATAATTTTATGAGAGCAACATTCACGATTTTACAAGCGATAAGCCATGATTTTTTATCATTTTTAGTCGTTTTGACCAGTTGGAAAATAAATTTGCGAAGGCCAAAATTCACGATTTCATGAGCTATAACCCATGATTTTTTGCTATTTATAGTCATTTTGACCCGTTGGCAAATAAGTTTGTGGATGCCAAAATTATAAATTTCATGAGCTATGAACCACGATTTTTGGCCATTTTTAGTCACTTCGACACAAAAGCAAATAATTTATATTTATGGAGCTGTGACCCCTAATTTTTATCTAATTTTAGTAGTTTCAATCTATTGGTAAACAATTTCGCGGTGGTCAAAATTCAATATTTCATGAGGTATAACCATGATTATTTGTCATTTTTACTCCTTTCGACCCGTTAGCAAATAATTTTACGGAGGGCAAAATTTACCATTTTGTGACCTATAGCCCATGATTTTTGGCTATTTTTAGTCATTTCAACCAATTGGCAAATAATTTCATGGAGGAAAAAATTCAAGACTTCATGAGCTATAACCCACGATTATTGAATAATTTTAATCATTTTGAACATGTTGGCAAATAATTTCACGCAGACCGAAACTCACGATTTCATGAGCTATTATCCATAGTTTTTGGCCATTTTTAGTCATTTCAATCTGTTGGCAAATAATTTTATGAGCAATAGCCCACGAGTTTTTACCATTTTTAGTCATTTCGATCCATTGGCAAATAATTTCTTGGAGGCTAAAATTCACGTTTTCAAAAGCTATAACCCATGATTTTTAAGTAATTTTTAGCCATTTCGACCCGCTAGCAAATAGTTTCACGGAGGCCAAAATTCATGATTTCATGATCATAACCCATGATTTCTTACCATTTTTAGTAGTTTCGACTTGTTGGCAAATAATTTCGCAAAGCCCAAAATTCACGATTTCATGAGCCATAACCACGATTTTTAACAATTTTTTTTCGTTTCAACCCATTAGCAAATAATTCCTTGGAGACCAAAATTTATGATTTCATGAGCATTAAGCCACGATTTTGGCTACTTTTAGTCGTTACGACCTGTTGCTAAATTCATGATGCCATAAGTTATAACCCACAATTTTTAGCTAATTTTAGTCATTTCAACCCATTGGTAAATAATTTCATGAAAACCAAAACCCACTATTTCATGAGCTATAACCAATAATTTTTGGCTATTTTTTGTTATTTCGACTTGTTGGCAAACAATTTCAAAGAAACTAAAATTCATACTTTTGTAAGCTATAACAAACAATTTTTAGCCTTTTTGTGGGCTATGACCCACAATTTTTGGCTATTTTTAGTCATTTCGATCGATTGGCAAATAATTTCACGGAGGCCAAAACACACAATTTCATGAGCTAAAACCACATTATTTCATGAGCTATAGCACTATTATTGGATATTTTAGTTATTTGAACCCTCGATGAATAATTTTACAGTCCAAACTTCACAATTACATGAGCAATGACCCATGATATTTGGTCATTTTAGTCACTTTGACCCGTTGACAAATAATTTAACAGGGCCAAAATTCACGATTTCATGAGCTCTAACTCATGATTTTTGCCCATTTTAGTCATTTGGACCCTTTGACAAATAATTTCGTGGAGAACAAAATTCACGATTCCTTGAGCTATGACCCACGATTTTTTATCATTTTTAGTAGTTTCGACTTGTCAGCAAATAATTTCGCGGAAGCTAAAATTCACAATTTTGTGAGCTATAACTCATTATTTTTGGCCATTTTAGTTCTTTCATTCCGTTAGCAAATAATTACGCAAGCGCCATTTTAGTCATTTTGACTGTTGGCAAATAATTTTGCGGAGAGCAACATTCACGATTTTACAAGCGATAAGCCATGATTTTTTACCATTTTTAGTCGTTTCGACCAGTTGAAAAATAAATTTGCAAAGGCCAAAATTCACGATTTCATGAGCTATAACCCATGATTTTTTGCTATTTATAGTCATTTTGACCCGTTTGCAAATAAGTTTGTGGAGGCCAAAATTACAAATTTCATGAGCTATGACCCACGATTTTTGGCCATTTTTAGTCACTTCGACACAATAGCAAATAATTTATATTTATGGAGCTGTGACCCCTAATTTTTAGCTAATTTTAGTAGTTTCAATCTATTGGTAAACAATTTCGCGGTGGTCAAAATTCAATATTTCATGAAGTATAACCATGATTATTTGTCATTTTACTCCTTTCGACCGTTAGCAAATAATTTTGTTGAGGCCAAAATTCACAATTTTGTGAGCTATAACCCATGATTTTTGGCTATTTTTAGTCATTTCGATCCATTGGCAAATAATTTTGCAAAGTCCAAACTTCATAATTTCATGAGCTATAACCAATAATTTTGGCTATTTTTAGTCATTTCGATCGATTGGCAAATAATTTTGTTGAGGCCAAAATTCATGATTTCATGAGCTATAATCCATAATTTTTTCCCATTTTTAATCATTTCAACTCATTGGCAAATAATTTCATGAAGAATAAAATTTATGATTTTATGAGCTATAACCCACGATTATTAGACATTTTCACTCATCTTGAAACATGGGTAAATAATTTTGCAAAGTCCAAACTTCATAATTTCATGAGCTATAACCCACGATTATTGAACAATTTTAATCATTTTGAACATGTTGGCAAATAATTTTGCGAGTCCAAACTTCACAATTTCATGAGCTATGAACCACGATTTTGGCCATTTTAGTCATTTGAACAATTGGCTAATAATTTCACGGAGGCCAAAATTCACAATTTTGTGAGCTATAACCCATGATTTTTGGCTATTTTTAGTCATTTCAACCAATTGGCAAATAATTTTATGGAGGAAAAATTCAAGACTTCATGAGCTATAACCCACGATTATTGAACAATTTTAATCATTTTGAACATGTTGGCAAATAATTTCACGGAGGCCAAAATTCACGATTTCATGAGCTATTATCCATAGTTTTGGCCATTTTTAGTCATTTCAATCTGTTGGCAAATAATTTTATGAGCAATAGCCCACGAGTTTGTACCCTTTTTAGTCATTTCGATCCATTGGCAAATAATTTCTTGGAGGCCAAAATTCACGTTTTCAAAAGCTATAACCCATGATTTTTAAGTAATTTTAGTCATTTTGACCCGTTGGCAAATAGTTTCACGGAGGCCAAAATTCATGATTTCATGATCATAACCCATGATTTCTTACCATTTTTAGTAGTTTCGACTTGTTGGCAAATAATTTCACGGAGGCCAAAATTCACGATTTCATGAGCCATAACCACGATTTTTGGCCATTTTAGTCATTTCAACCAATTGGCAAATAATTTCTTGGAGGCCAAAATTCATGATTTCATGAGCATTAAGCCACGATTTTGGCTACTTTTAGTCGTTACGACTGTTGCTAAATTCATGATGTCATAAGTTATAACCCATAATTTTTAGCTAATTTTAGTCATTTCAACCCATAGGTAAATAATTTCATGAAAACCAAAACCCACTATTTCATGAGCTATAACCAATAATTTTGGCTATTTTTGTTATTTCGACTTGTTGGCAAACAATTTCAAAGAAACTAAAATTCATACTTTCGTGAGCTATAACAAATAATTTTTAGCCTTTTTGTGGGCTATGACCCATAATTTTTGGCCATTTTTAGTCATTTCGACCGATTGGCAAATAATTTCACGGAGGCCAAAACACACAATTTCATGAGCTAAAACCACATGATTTCATGAGCTATAACGCACTATTATTAGATATTTTTAGTTATTTCGAACCCTCAGTAAATAATTTTACGAAGTCCAAACTTCACGATTACATGAGCAATGACCCATGATATTTGGTCATTTTTAGTCACTTTGACCCGTTGACAAATAATTTAACAGGGGCCAAAATTCACGATTTCATGAGCTCTAACTCATGATTTTTGCCTATTTTTAGTCATTTGGACCCTTTGACAAATAATTTCGTGGAGAACAAAATTCACGATTTCATGAGCTATTACCCACGATTTTTGACCATTTTTAATTGTTTCGACCCGTTGTTAAATACTTTAGCGAATGCCAAAATTCACGATTTCGTGACTTTTAACCCATTGGTTAATAATTTCGCGGGAACAAAAATTCACGACTTCATGAGCTATTACCCACGATTTTTGGCCATTTTGTAGTCAATTCAATCCATTGGAAAATAATTTTGTTGAGGCCAACTATTACGATTTCATGAGCTGTAACCCCTAATTTTTTGTTACTTTTAGTCATTCTGACCAAGTGGCAAGTAATTTTGTGAGCAATAACCCATGAGGTTTTACCATTTTTAGTCGTTTTGACCAATTGGCAAATAAATTCTCGGAGGCCAACATTCACGATTTTGTAAGTTTTAACCCACAATTTTGGCCATTTTTAGTCGTTACGACCTGTTGGCAAATAATTTTGTCAAAATTCATGTTTTTTGAGCTATAACCCATGATGTTTTGCTATTTTTGTTCATCTTGACCCATTTGCAAGTTATTTTGTGGAAAACCAAAATTCACGATTTTGTGAGCTATAACCCATGATTTTTGGCCATTTAGTCATTTCGACCCGTTGACAAATAATTTTGCAAAGGCTAAATTCATAATTTCATGAGTTGTAACCCACAATCATTGGACATTTTAGTTGTTTTGTACCTTTGATAAATAATTTTGCAGAGTCCAAACTTCACAATTTCATGAGCAAAAGCCACCATTTTTTGCTATTTTTAATCGTTTCGAACCGTTGGCAAATAATTTTGTGGAGACCAAAATTAATGAAATCATGATCTATAACCCACAAATATTAGACATTTTTAATAGCTTCGAACCATTGGTAAATAATTTTACGGAGTCTAAAGTTAACGATTTCATAAACTATAACCCGCTTTTTTTTAGCCATTTTTATTTTTTTTCCGACCCATAGGAAAGTAATTGCATGGAGGCCAAAATTCATAATTTCATGAGCTATAACCCATGATTTTTGCTTTTTTTTGTTTCCACCCATTGGCCAATATTTGTGCATAGATAAAATTCATAATTTTGTGAGCCATAACCCATAATTTTGCCATTTTTAGTCATTTTGACCCATTGACAAATAATTTCGTGGAAACCAAAATTCATAATTTTATGAGCTATAACCCATGATTTTTGATATTTTAGTCATTTTGACCCATTGACAAATAATTTTGCGAGTCCAAACTTCACAATTTCATGAGCAAAAGCCACCATTTTTGCTATTTTTAATCGTTTGAACCGTTGGCAAATAATTTTGTGGAGACCAAAATTAATGAAATCATGATCTATAACCCACAAATATTAGACATTTTAATAGCTTGAACCATTGGTAAATAATTTTGCGAGTCCAAACTTCACAATTTCATGAGCTATAACCCATGATTTTTAGCCATTTTTATTCATTTTGACCCATTGGCAAATAATTTCATGGAGGCCAAAATTCATAATTTCATGAGCTATAACCCATGATTTTTGCTTTTTTTTGTTTCCACCCATTGGCCAATATTTGTGCATAGATAAAATTCATAATTTTGTGAGCCATAACCCATAATTTTGCCATTTTTAGTCATTTTGACCCATTGGCAAATAATTTCGTGGAAACCAAAATTCATAATTTTATGAGCTATAACCCATGATTTTTCAGAATTTTTAGTCTTTTTGACCTGTTGGCAAATAAATTTGCGGAGGCAAAAAATTCACGATTTCATGAGCTAAAACCCATGATTTTTTGATATTTTAGTCATTTCGACCCGTTTGCAAATAATTTCATCAAGGTCAAAATTCATGATTTTTTAGTTATAACCCATGATTTTTTACCATTTTTATCCATTTCAATCTGGTCACAAATAATTTCATGCAGCCTAAAATTCATAATTTCATGAGTTATAACTCATAACTTTTTGGTCATTTAGTCATTTCGACTTGCTAGCAAATAATTTTGCTAAGGTCAAAATACACGATTTTGTGACCTATAACCCACGACATCTCGACCCCATTGGCAAATAGTTTCACGGAGGACAAAGTTTGTGATTTTAGGAGCTACAACCCAAGATTCTTAGCCATTTGTAGTCATTTCGACCCATTGGCAAATATTTTCTCGGAGCCCAAAATTAAAGATTTCATGTGCTATAGCCCATAATTTTTAGCCATTTTTAGTCGCTTCGACTGAATGGAAAATAATTTCTTGTAGGCCAAAATTCACGATTTCATGAGCTATTACCCATGATTTTTGGTCAATTTTATTCATGAGTTATAGCTTATGAAATCGTGAAATTTGGCCTCCGCAAAATTATTTGCCAATGGGTCGGAATGACTAAAAATAACCTAAAATTGTGAGATATAGATCATGAAATTGTGAATTTTAGACTCCGTAAAATTATTTGTCAATGGGTCGAAAGAACTACAAATGGCTAAAAATTGGGCCTTATATCTCATGAAATCATGAATTTTTGCCAAATAATCATGCATACAAAGAATTGTGGCATATTAATCATGCTATAACCCACGATTGTGGGTTGTCACTCATGAAATGACTAAATATTATTTACCATTTTTAGTCATTCGACCCATTGGCAAAAATTTTACGGAGGCCAAAATTTACAATTTTGTGAGCTATAACCCATTATTTTTGGCCATTTTTAGTCGTTTCAACTCATTGGCAAAATAATTTCGTGGTGGCCAAAATATCACGAGCTATTACCCACTATGTTTTGGTCATTTTTAGCTCATGAAATTGTGAAGTTTGGACTCTGAAAATTACTTTCCAATGAATCGAAACGATTTATGGTAAAAAAGTAATGGGTTACAGCTCATGGAATAGTGAAATTTAGCCACTGCTAAATTATTTGCCAATGGGACGAAACGATAAAAAATATAAAAATCGTGGTTTATATCTCATAAAATCGTGAAATTAGCCTTCGCGAAATTTTTTGCCAATGGGTCGAAATGAATAAAAATGGATAAAAATTGTGGATTATACATCATGAAAAGGTGAATTTTGGCCTCCGCAAAATTATTGGCCATGGGTCGAAACAACTCAAAATGACCAAAAATCTTGGGTTATGTAGCTCATGAAATCATGAATTTTTGCCTCCGCAATTTTTTTTGCCAAGGGGTCGAAACGTCTAAAAATGGCTAAAATCGTAGGTTATAACTCATGAATCGTGAATTTTGGCCTATTATTCATGTAATTTCTCATTCATTGAGTATAATCATCGGTTATAGCCCATGAAAATCATGAAATTTTTTTATGCATGATTATTGCCATTGGGTTATAGCTCATGAAACGATTTTCATGTGCTATAACCAATGATTTTTATAATTTTCATTCATTGACCAAATAACAAATAAGTATGTGTAGCTTAAAATTCATAATTTCATGGGCTTTAACCCACAAACTTTAATTTCTATTTTTTACTATTTTAGCCTAATGGCAATTAATGAAGCGCACACTTCAAAGTTCACAATTTTTATGAGTTATAAACCACCATTTTTGGGCATTTTCATTTCTTTCGACCCAATTGTAACAACTTATGTGTACTACATAATCGCGAGTTTTATGGGATATGATCCATGATTTTAATTAATTTTTATTCGTTTTGATCCAATAACAAATTAGTAGGCGTAGCTTAAAATTCATAATTTCATGAGCTATAACCCATGATTTTTGGCCATTTTAGTCATTTTGACCCAATAGCAATTAACTAAGCAAATTTGCGATTTCATGGGCTAACCCACTATATTTGCTTATTTTCGTTCATTTCGACCCAATGACAATCAATCATGCATGTGTACCAAAATATTGTGCTTTTATGGGTTTGTGCAATTTGCAAAATTTAACATTCTCCTATATGAATTGAAGATTCTAATTTGAAACGATAATTATGTATATTGTTGTTATACTAAGCTTGATAGTACATTGCGGAATTAAAATTTTAAATTAATGGAAATTATATGCTGCAATGTATATACACATCTACGTGACTTGGGTTCATGTATGCATGTCTAATAAGATTTCATGATTATACAGTAGGAAAGTTGCAAATCTTAGTTTCCAGATTTTTTGTTTTCGCCACATCTATGCAATGCATATTTTGCAATGTAAGTTAGCTATAAATTGAGAGGGAGAGACAAGAAAATACTATGAGAAACATTTATTTTGGATTCCTTTTTTTCATGTTTTTGTGCTTTTTGAGTTTGCAAAACGTTTCATCAACTGGCAAAGTTTCCTATTCTCGGTGGTGCAGGAGGATGAGAATTGGCCTTGTTCTTCTTCTGAAGCTCAGAGTTCAATCCCAACGGTAACTTTTTTTATTTTAAACTGTGTCTAGGCATTAAAGATAAAAGATTGTTTCTCTGATAAAAATATCAAACATATTTTTCTTAGTTTATTATGCACCGAAATTGTGTTAGAATTTCTTTCATTATTTGATTTTCTTCTTTCTTTTATTGGCTTTTTAGGGTGTCATCTCCAAATCCAACCCCCACCCCAACAACCCCACTTCTCTCACCCACACACGCACGTACACACCCATCATTTTTTTTCTATTAATAAACTGTTTGTTAAATCACCCAAAAGTTCAAGAAAAAGTTTAATGAGAAATAAGAAAGGGGGCATGAACCAAATTTATCACATTTGCAATTCATCATAACAACATAGGTCAATTTAGTTTCTCTCTCTCTCTCATCTTCTTTTGCCAATGCAGCCTTCTTTTATGACTGCAGATTTGGGGTGTTTTCTGCAATAAATAGAAGAAGCAGCCGCAAACACCAGAAACACCAACACCATCAAAAGAAACTGCATTATTTATCATGATCTTTGACTACAGAGGTCTATCCGCAATTATTCCAATATTACCAAAAGAAACTGCATTATTTATCATGATCTTTGACTACAGAGGTCTATCCGCAATTATTCCAATATTACCAAAAGAAACTGCATTATTTATCATGATCTTTGACTACAGAGGTCTATCCGCAATTATTCCAATATTACCAAAAGAAACTGCATTATTTATCATGATCTTTGACTACAGAGGTCTATCCGCAATTATTCCAATATTACCAAAAGAAACTGCATTATTTATCATGATCTTTGTGTACAGGGGTCTATCCGTAATTATTCCAATATTACCAAAAGAAACTGCATTATTTATCATGATCTTTGTGTACAGGGGTCTATCCGTAATTATTCCAATATTACCAAAAGAAACTGCATTATTTATCATGATCTTTGTGTACAGGGGTCTATCCGTAATTATTCCAATATTACCAAAAGAAACTGCATTATTTATCATGATCTTTGACTACAGAGGTCTATCCGCAATTATTCCAATATTACCAAAAGAAACTGCATTATTTATCATGATCTTTGACTACAGAGGTCTATCCGCAATTATTCCAATATTACCAAAAGAAACTGCATTATTTATCATGATCTTTGACTACAGAGGTCTATCCGCAATTATTCCAATATTACCAAAAGAAACTGCATTATTTATCATGATCTTTGACTACAGAGGTCTATCCGCAATTATTCCAATATTACCAAAAGAAACTGCATTATTTATCATGATCTTTGTGTACAGGGGTCTATCCGTAATTATTCCAATATTACCAAAAGAAACTGCATTATTTATCATGATCTTTGTGTACAGGGGTCTATCCGTAATTATTCCAATATTTTTCTCCTGTAAACTGTAAAATGTGTTTTTTATAACCCAGCTCGAAATGGAACCCAAGACTGTGGGAGCCATATTGGAACCTCCCACCTGTTCGAGTCAGCTGCAGTGAGTTGATATTATTTTTTATCAAGGATCTTACACTGTAAACAATGATTAATATATGTTTGTGAAGCCCCCAATGTTTAGTCCCACATCTGGGAAATAAAGAGAAATTTGATGGTTTAAATAGTCAATTTAAGGATCCAAGTGTAGCATCGACTAGTTGATTTTGGCCGTGGTTTGAGCCAAACAACGCGCTACACTCAGTGGATCTCACGGCTTACATCATGCCAACAGGCTCGAGGGCCAGGGCGTGACAATGTTCATGTGTCCAATTGCGTGTAATCTTTTTCTTTTGAATAAATTTCTTTCTTTCTTAATGATTTATTGCTTGTTCATGAAAAGAGCTAACTGAACCATCCAAAAATATACAGATAAATTAAGTACTATCTCTTAATCCGTCTTAATTATTAAAATGGATTTGGTTTCCTCCTCTATATCATTAACTTGACCATTATGGGTTTCTTGTGCATGAGGGGCTCTTCAACTATCCTCTAATACAATTTTAAAATGAAAAGAACTCATGTGCCTTATTTTTATGATAACTACTTTGACTCTCCATTAGACTTGGAAACAAAGTCACAGTGCTGGTGAATCATTAGGTAAGAACATATTACTTTACACAAAAATCTCAATATGGCCATGTCCAGTCTTGGTGTAGTATGAATATATTCTAGAGTCAATGCAAATTCATTGAGTTACAGAAGTTTGTCAGAGCATCAAGTACATCTTGTCACGCCCTCAAGGGTCCGCTGGCTGATGTAAGTTAGCTATAAATTGAGAGGGAGAGACAAGAAAATACTATGAGAAACATTTATTTTGGATTCCTTTTTTTCATGTTTTTGTGCTTTTTGAGTTTGCAAAACGTTTCATCAACTGGCAAAGTTTCCTATTCTCGGTGGTGCAGGAGGATGAGAATTGGCCTTGTTCTTCTTCTGAAGCTCAGAGTTCAATCCCAACGGTAACTTTTTTTATTTTAAACTGTGTCTAGGCATTAAAGATAAAAGATTGTTTCTCTGATAAAAATATCAAACATATTTTTTCTTAGTTTATTATGCACCGAAATTGTGTTAGAATTTCTTTCATTATTTGATTTTCTTCTTTCTTTTATTGGCTTTTTTTAGGGGTGTCATCTCCAAATCCAACCCCCACCCCAACAACCCCACTTCTCTCACCCACACACACGCACGTACACACCCATCATTTTTTTTTCTATTAATAAACTGTTTGTTAAATCACCCAAAAGTTCAAGAAAAAGTTTAATGAGAAATAAGAAAGGGGGCATGAACCAAATTTATCACATTTGCAATGCATCATAACAACATAGGTCAATTTAGTTTCTCTCTCTCTCTCTCTCTCTCTCTCTCTCTCTCTCTCTCTCTCCATCTTCTTTTGCCAATGCAGCCTTCTTTTATGACTGCAGATTTGGGGTGTTTTCTGCAATAAATAGAAGAAGCAGCCGCAAACACCAGAAACACCAAACACCAGAAACACCAACACCACCAAAAGAAACTGCATTATTTATCATGATCTTTGTGTACAGGGGTCTATCCGTAATTATTCCAATATTACCAAAAGAAACTGCATTATTTATCATGATCTTTGACTACAGAGGTCTATCCGCAATTATTCCAATATTTTTCTCCTGTAAACTGTAAAATGTGTTTTTTATAACCCAGCTCGAAATGGAACCCAAGACTGTGGGAGCCATATTGGAACCTCCCACCTGTTCGAGTCAGCTGCAGTGAGTTGATATTATTTTTTATCAAGGATCTTACACTGTAAACAATGATTAATATATGTTTGTGAAGCCCCCAATGTTTAGTCCCACATCTGGGAAACAAAGAGAAATTTGATGGTTTAAATAGTCAATTTAAGGATCCAAGTGTAGCATCGACTAGTTGATTTTGGCCGTGGTTTGAGCCAAACAACGCGCTACAATCAGTGGATCCCACGGCTTACATCATGCCAACGGGCTCGCGGGCCAGGGCGTGACAATGTTCATGTGTCCAATTGCGTGTAATCTTTTTCTTTTGAATAAATTTCTTTCTTTCTTAATGATTTATTGCTTGTTCATGAAAAGAGCTAACTGAACCATCCAAAAATATACAGATAAATTAAGTACTATCTCTTAATCCGTCTTAATTATTAAAATGGATTTGGTTTCCTCCTCTATATCATTAACTTGACCATTATGGGTTTCTTGTGCATGAGGGGCTCTTCAACTATCCTCTAATACAATTTTAAAATGAAAAGAACTCATGTGCCTTATTTTTATGATAACTACTTTGACTCTCCATTAGACTTGGAAACAAAGTCATAGTGCTGGTGAATCATTAGATAAGAACATATTACTTTGCCCAAAAATCTCAATATGGCCATGTCCAGCCTTGGTGTAGTATGAATATATTCTAGAGTCAATGCAAATTCATTGAGTTACAGTAGTTTGTCAGAGCATCAAGTACATCTTGTCACGCCCCGGGCCCGCGGGCCCGTTGGCGAGATGTAAGTCCTGGGACCCACGGAGTGTAACACGTGGTTTGGCTCAATCCACTGCCAAAATTGTCTAGCCAATGTTATACTTGACTCTCAAGACCCATCATTTAAACCATTCAATCACTCAATCAATATCCGATGTGGGACTAAATCTTGGGGTATAACACATCTGATATAGATAAACATACAGAAGATATCACACTCATGAACCAACATTCAGCCTTGTTCAGAAAGATACATAATCCATTCAAACTAAAGGGATTGAGTTCAAATTGATCAAAATGCAGCATAAAAGTTTATGCCTACCCTTTACACAAACCCATTTGAAGGGTGAAGAATTCAATCATTATTACATCAATTTCAAGAGAACTCTTCTTCACTGTCTTTTGCCATTGTTTGGATAAGAAAAGCCTTTCTCCTACAAGAGAGATGCCATGATGTTTAGTAGGTGACTCATGAATCAATAATAAACAAGCAAAGTTTACCTTCTCACAAGGAACAAGATTGTGCCTCAACCTAAAGTTTCATGTCATTGCGTCATATGCATAAACAATGATATTGGTACAAATATGCAAAGGGACTTTATAACTATAGACCAAAACTCTAGTTATATGTAGCATTCTTGTTCCAATTTAGGTGTGTTCCATAGCTTCACTTGTTGACATGACCAAAATTCAAAAGCCGCCATTGAATATTTGAACATAATAGAAATAGTAACACGAGGAAAAAAAATTCAACTACACCGTCAACCATATTAAGTATGAATTGAAATGCATTTTCAGATAAATTTCTGATTCTTTTGACCAATATTTACTGTTAGGCTGTTTCAGCTGGATATTTTGCTTTGAATATTTGTTCAATTATATCTGTTTATTATAATGTTGACGATTTTGAAAACTTTGGTTTACAGCACATGGAAAAAAGGAGTAGAGAGATGTGTAATCAAGGTTCTTAACATGGTTTCATCACTTTGGAATGTTTCGTTCCTGTAAAAATGACACGAAAATGGATGGCATAAGCAAAAGAAATCCTGACCAATTCTTAAAAATAAGACATCAACAAAAAAATATTGTAAACATATGAAAAGTTAATGCATACTAAATGAAGACTTTGTTACTGTGACATTCTTTGTTTTCCCATTTTCTCACTTGTATGCTCTACTCGTGGATTATGTACCAAGACAAATATCGATGGCTTGAACACTAGAAACAGAACTGCAGCTACCCCGTCAACCATTATACGTATGAAACTGAAATGGAAGTTAGCAGAACTTCCTGCTCTAATAGAAGGTTAATTTCAAATTTCTATACTTCCAATTGCTGCATCTGATTTTGTCTGCTCGTTCATAATGTTGAACATGGTGATAAGGTTATACCTACAAAGAATAAGCTAGTGATTCAATCTAAAGTTCCTTGTCATTGTGCCATGTGTAAACAAAAAGATATTGGTGTTAATATAAAGATGAACTTACAAGATCAAAAGTTATTTAATGTATAATATTTTTGTTTCCCAGTTTTTGTGTGTCCTATATGATTTACTTCTTCACAAACCAAAGTTCACTCGTCTCCATTAGATATCTGAAAAACAGTATGCTGCAACTACAATGTTTACAACAATAAATATAAATGGACTGCATGTTCGGATAAATTCATGATCTTTGACCAATATTCTGGTATTCAACTGTATCTGCTTGTTAATAATGTTGATAATGCTGAAAAGGTGCAACTGATAACACGATATAATAATCATAATTAGGTAAGTGCATACGCCATTATATAGCAAGAGTAATTACTTTGAGTATTTGTTTGTTTGATTGATATATATTTGTCATAATATCGAAGACTCTGAAAAGTTTGTTTATGAGCACATGGTTAAAGGAGTAGGTAGATGGTGCGTAAACAAGGTTCCTAGCCTCGATTTACCGCTTTAGAATGTTTCGCTTCCATAAGAATGAAAATGGATGTCATAAGCAAAGTTCATGCATATATAATTAGATTCACCATATGAAAAGTTCATGTGCATAACTAGATCAAGAGTTTGATTAATGTAACATTATCATTTTCCTATTTTTTGTCTGTGGGATGCTCTCTTTCTTTCAGTGATCATGGTCCAAAGGCAGCCTTGGAAACATCTGACCTAGAATAAATTGTTTCAACGAAAAGTAGAATTGCAACTACATCATCAACCATTGTAAATATGCAACCGAAGTAGAATTCAGGGAAATTGATTACCTTTGGAAGGTTTCAAATTTTATAGTATGACATTCAACTGTATCTGCTTGTTAATAATGTTGATAATGCTGAAAAGGTGCAACTGATAACACGATATAATAATCATAATTAGGTAAGTGCATACGCCATTATATAGCAAGAGTAATTACTTTGAGTATTTGTTTGTTTGATTGATATATATTTGTCATAATATCGAAGACTCTGAAAAGTTTGTTTATGAGCACATGGTTAAAGGAGTAGGTAGATGGTGCGTAAACAAGGTTCCTAGCCTCGATTTACCGCTTTAGAATGTTTCGCTTCCATAAGAATGAAAATGGATGTCATAAGCAAAGTTCATGCATATATAATTAGATTCACCATATGAAAAGTTCATGTGCATAACTAGATCAAGAGTTTGATTAATGTAACATTATCATTTTCCTATTTTTTTGTCTGTGGGATGCTCTCTTTCTTTCAGTGATCATGGTCCAAAGGCAGCCTTGGAAACATCTGACCTAGAATAAATTGTTTCAACGCGAAAAGTAGAATTGCAACTACATCATCAACCATTGTAAATATGCAACCGAAGTAGAATTCAGGGAAATTGATTACCTTTGGAAGGTTTCAAATTTTTATAGTACATCTGTTTGTTCATAATGTTTGAACATGCTCAAAAGTTGGGCAATTGTGCAAAAGGCGGAGAGGATTAGGTAGATGCTTACGCCATTTTGTATAAATGATAATTACATAATATGGGTCTGGTAACTTTGGTTGATTACGCCTGTTTATAATCATAATGTCTATGAAACTGAAAGTTTTGTTACCTCGGAAACAGTAAAAGGTAGAAAAAATTGGTTCTTCACTGATAAATTACTCAGATGTCTCTTACATAAATATAATAGATAAATGGATGAGTACGTAGGAAAGAGAATTACGATCATTATCGTCTAAGACAATATAAATTCAACAAAGGTGACAAAAGTTTTGTTGCAAGCCAAGGAAAAATAATAAAGTTGAGATTTAATTTGGTCAATAATAAAGTTGAGATTTAATTTGGTCAATAATAAAGTTGATATTTAATTTGGTCAATAATAAAGTTGAGATTTAATTTGGTCAATAATAAAGTTGAGATTTAATTTGGTCAATCAAGAACAAATATAAAGGATCAAGATAGAGAATGTCATTCAATTTCTGACAATCCTTGCATTTAAATTTTTGCAGTTTAATTGTTGTTTCCATTTTTCAGACAAACATGATGCAATACACATTTGTCAAATAATTACTTCTTATGTATTATCATAAAGCCAGCTACACTAATTAGAAGTATACAATTCACAACAAATCTCATGACATTAATATACAGTTAAATTCAGTATAAAACTCATGATATAAGTATCTTATATTTCTGACCATTTAGGATGTCAAGCAAGCGACTAATCAGCTTCAAGAGTGTATGGTGAAATGTTTACTCGAGCAGCTTCTAAAGACATATACAAGTCCTAAATGCTTCTTCTCATCCGTTGAAAAGAAGAAAGAGTTTTCGCTCTAAATTTCAAGCTCCCAATTATAAGGAATTAGAGTTTTCATTTTGTCTCCCGACTTTTTTACGAGCTTTAACTTAGAAAAGTATGAGAAACTTGGTTATTTCTTCAGTCAAAGGCATGTAAACAATTCTATAAATAGTTTCCTAGTAAGCAATTGGAAGGTAAAAGTGAAGGAAAGTAAATCTGCCATGCAATGCTCCATCACTCCACAAGGCATGATTTTCTCGATTATTAGATTCAAACAGATGTGAAACCACAGCTATCTCCTAAATTTTATAATTCATTAATGATTTTATTGGTAATTCTCTAATCTCTACATGCATCTCTATGAACTAGTTCTTCATAGTTTGATCACAACAAGTGGTATCCTTTTACGTAGGTTGATCAAACAAGGCCAAATTAATTGTAGAGAACAAGATTATTGAGAGCACGATATTAACGGACAATAGATAAATAGAGATCAGTGAAAACACTTCGATACAATTCAACCAAGTTTCAGCAAAACCAATATTTTCCGCAAATAACAAGTTTAAACAAAATTAACGGGCGATAATGGACAAAAGTCGTGGGTTAATAGCCCATGAAAATACAAATTTTAATGTATACTTATTTGTCATTGGGTCGAAGAACGAAAATTAACAAAAATTATGGATTATAGTCCATGAAAATCTTGAATTTTGAAGTTTGTATAATTAATTGTTATTGGGTCAAAATAAATAAAATTGACAAAAATCATGGGTTATAACACATGAAATTTCAAATTTTGAAAATCGTGGGCAATAGTCCATGAAAATCTTGAATTTTGAAGTTTGTATAATTAATTGTTATTGGGTCAAAATAAATAAAATTGACAAAAATCATGGGTTATAGGCTTATAGCCCATGAAAATACAAATTTTAATGTATACTTATTTGTCATTGGGTCGAAGAACGAAAATTAACAAAAATTATGGATTATAGTCCATGAAAATCTTGAATTTTGAAGTTTGTATAATTAATTGTTATTGGGTCAAAATAAATAAAATTGACAAAAATCATGGGTTATAACACATGAAATTTCAAATTTTGAAAATCGTGGGCAATAGTCCATGAAAATCTTGAATTTTGAAGTTTGTATAATTAATTGTTATTGGGTCAAAATAAATAAAATTGACAAAAATCATGGGTTATAGGCTTATAGCCCATGAAAATACAAATTTTAATGTATACTTATTTGTCATTGGGTCAAAATAAATAAAATTGACAAAAATCATGGGTTATAACACATGAAATTTCAAATTTTGAAAATCGTGGGCAATAGTCCATGAAAATCTTGAATTTTGAAGTTTGTATAATTAATTGTTATTGGGTCAAAATAAATAAAATTGACAAAAATCATGGGTTATAACACATGAAATTTCAAATTTTGAAAATCGTGGGCAATAGTCCATGAAAATCTTGAATTTTGAAGTTTGTATAATTAATTGTTATTGGGTCAAAATAAATAAAATTGACAAAAATCATGGGTTATAACACATGAAATTTCAAATTTTGAAAATCGTGGGCAATAGTCCATGAAAATCTTGAATTTTGAAGTTTGTATAATTAATTGTTATTGGGTCAAAATAAATAAAATTGACAAAAATCATGGGTTATAACACATGAAATTTCAAATTTTGAAAATCGTGGGCAATAGTCCATGAAAATCTTGAATTTTGAAGTTTGTATAATTAATTGTTATTGGGTCAAAATAAATAAAATTGACAAAAATCATGGGTTATAGGCTTATAGCCCATGAAAATACAAATTTTAATGTATACTTATTTGTCATTGGGTCGAAGAACGAAAATTAACAAAAATTATGGATTATAGTCCATGAAAATCTTGAATTTTGAAGTTTGTATAATTAATTGTTATTGGGTCAAAATAAATAAAATTGACAAAAATCATGGGTTATAGGCTTATAGCCCATGAAAATACAAATTTTAATGTATACTTATTTGTCATTGGGTCGAAGAACGAAAATTAACAAAAATTATGGATTATAGTCCATGAAAATCTTGAATTTTGAAGTTTGTATAATTAATTGTTATTGGGTCAAAATAAATAAAATTGACAAAAATCATGGGTTATAACACATGAAATTTCAAATTTTGAAAATCGTGGGCAATAGTCCATGAAAATCTTGAATTTTGAAGTTTGTATAATTAATTGTTATTGGGTCAAAATAAATAAAATTGACAAAAATCATGGGTTATAACACATGAAATTTCAAATTTTGAAAATCGTGGGCAATAGTCCATGAAAATCTTGAATTTTGAAGTTTGTATAATTAATTGTTATTGGGTCAAAATAAATAAAATTGACAAAAATCATGGACTATACCATGAAAATCACAAGTTTTGAATTACACATACTTATTTGTTATTGGATTGAAGAGTGAAAATTGACAAATATCGTGGGAAGTCCTTGAAAATCACGATTTTTATGAAAAAATTTAATTGTCATTGGGTCGAAGAACGAAAATTAACAAAAATTATGGGTTACATGGAATAAAATTATTTGTTATTTGGTCGATATAGACAAAATGGACAAAATACATGGAATAAAGACCATGAAAATCACAAGTTTTGAATTACACATACTTATTTGTTATTGGATTGAAGAGTGAAAATTGACAAATATCGGGAAGTCCTTGAAAATCACGATTTTTATGAAAAAATTTAATTGTCATTGGGTCAAAATAAATAAAATTGACAAAAATCATGGGTTATAACACATGAAATTTCAAATTTTGAAAATCGTGGGCAATAGTCCATGAAAATCTTGAATTTTGAAGTTTGTATAATTAATTGTTATTGGGTCAAAATGGACTAAAATAAGCAAAATCATGGGTTATAGCCCATGAAAATTGCAACTATTTAGGTTCGCAGAATTAATTGCAATTGGCTCGAAACAAACAAAAATTGTGAACTACAGCCCATGAAAATACAAATTTTAATGTATACTTATTTGTCATTGGGTCGAAGAACGAAAATTAACAAAAAAATTATGGATTATAGTCCATGAAAATTAAGATTTTTTATGCGAAATTTTAATGGTCACTGGGTCGAAACTAACAAATATAGACAAAAATTTGTGGGTTACAACCCATGAAAATCTCAAATCTTTTTGTGCGCATGATTAATTGACATGGGGTAGAAATGAACGAAATGAGCAGATATCATGGGTGCCCATGAAATTGCTAATTTTTGAAGTACGCATAATTTGTTGCCATTAGGTCGAATGAAAATGCACAAAATCATGAGTTATAACTCATTAAGCGAATTTTGAAGTGAACACCTAATTAATTGGGGTTAAGTCGAGATAAATAAACGTGGAAAAAATTTGTGGGTTAAAGGCATGTTTCGTTGTCAAGAAAACCAAGAAAAAATGATTATAGGAAGTTGATTTCCTATGACCATTTCCCTTCCTTTTTGTGGTTGAGGAAAAAAAGGACAGTAAAAATGTCTATGTAGGACCCACCTCTAGACATGTAAATAGTGCATCGGGTCCCAAACAAGGAAACCCATTCCCCGGAAAAAAAGCACCAGAAATGGGCTTCGAAAAGGAAAAATGGGTCCCACAACCCATTTTCCATAGGTCATTTCAAAGAATTAGATTTTTGGGAAATAGGTCAAAACTGGACGAATTTTGAGCGTTAAAACCTATGAAAATCATTAAAATTTGAAAATCGTGATTTTTGAAAAAAAATTGAACAAATTGTTGGTTAAAGCCCATGAAAATCGCAATTTTTAATTAAAAACGTAATTGCCATTGGATTAAAATGGACTAAAATAAGCAAAATCATGGGTTATAGCCCATGAAAATCGCAATTTTTAATTAAAAACGTAATTGCCATTGGGTCAAAATGAATAAAAATTGTGGATTATAACCAATGAAATTCGTGAAATTTGAAGCACGATAAATTTTTTGGGTTCAAACAACTGAAAATTAACAAAATTATGGGTTACATGGAATAAAGACCATGAAAATCGTGAATTTTAAGGTATGCATTCTTATTTGACATTGGGTCAAAGTGCGAAAATTGATAAAATCATTGGTTAGAGCCCATGAAAGTAGCAAATATTTCAAATTAACTATTTAATTCAATGGAAATTATAAGGTGCGATGTACATACACATGTAAATGGCCCAGGTTCATGAACATATATATAACAGTATTTCATGATTATACACTAGAAAGGTTGCCGATTCTGTAGACTCTAGATTCATTGTTTTTGCCCAAGTACACTCATCTAGTAAAGCATTTGACAAGGGATTTTAACTATAAATTTAAATGGAGGCACAATACTCTCAGAAACAATTTTTTAGGGACCTTCATTAATGTTTTTGTGCATTTTGGATTAGCAAGATGTTTCAACAAGGGGAAACAGTTGTAGATGTTGGTGATGCCGAAGGATGGAGGATGAGAAGTTGGTTTTTCGTCCTTCTGATGCTCAGAGTTCAATCCCAATAGTGATGCAGGCATTTAATGAGGTATCAAAAGTTTTCAAAAATAATTTTAGTATTATTTTAATTTTCTAGATATTATAATTGTTTATATAAACATTGTTTCTCAGGAAAAAAATATAAAGCAAAGTTTTTCTTAGCTCGTTATGAACTGAAAACTATATCAAAAATAAGTAACATGGATTGGCATCGGTTTGAATTGCAATTTCAAAGAAAAAGTTTTGTTTAGAATTAAAGAGGTGTCATACAATCATAAATGTCCAGTGCAGTACACGTGTCTGGATAGATCTACTTCTAAGGATTTTTATGAAGTTCAATGGGATAACTTCTTTGGCAATTTTGTAAAAATCATTATGATCAAATAACTGATTCAGTATTTTGGATTAAAAACTGTGCCAGTTCCTTTTTCTAATCTGAAGGATTTATCTTAACAATTCAGTACTTAATAACTTGTGGTGGAGTTGTAACATTCAAACAAATTTATTGGGCTATAATTCTGTTCATTCTTAGACAAACGATAGAACCAATAATCTGAAAGATTGACATCCCTAAATAAATGATAGAGATCCAACGGTAGATTAAACCTTCTCATGCCATTTTCCGTTATCGATATGTCTGAAAGGGTTAATACCGAAACCTAACACCTTCACCTAAACGTGTGTATCCATGTGAGTTTATTGTGCATGATGGGGTATTCGGGTATCATGTCATTTCAATTTCATAAACAAAGAAAAGAATTGTCCTTTATTTTAATGATAACTAATTTAACTCCACATTGGACCCAGAAACAAAAGTCCGAAACTAACAGTATAATGTACCCATATAACCACCCAAAAACCATGAAATAGAAAAAAAAAAAAAAAAAAAAAAAAAAAAAAAAAAAAAAAAAAAAAAAAAAAAAAAAAAAAAAAAAAAAAAAAAAAAAAAAAAAAAAAAAAAAAAAAAAAAAAAAAAAAAAAAAAAAAAAAAAAAAAAAAAAAAAAAAAAAAAAAAAAAAAAAAAAAAAAAAAAAAAAAAAAAAAAAAAAAAAAAAAAAAAAAAAAAAAAAAAAAACTATAAACAAACCACAGAAAATTAACAAAATTATGGGTTACATGGAATAAAATTATTTGTTATTTGGTCGATATAGACAAAATGGACAAAATACATGGAATAAAATTATTTGTTATTTGGTCGATATAGACAAAATGGACAAAATACATGGAATAAAGACCATGAAAATCGTGAATTTTAAGGTATGCATTCTTATTTGACATTGGGTCAAAGTGCGAAAATTGATAAAATCATTGGTTAGAGCCCATGAAAGTAGCAAATATTTCAAATTAACTATTTAATTCAATGGAAATTATAAGGTGCGATGTACATACACATGTAAATGGCCCAGGTTCATGAACATATATATAACAGTATTTCATGATTATACACTAGAAAGGTTGCCGATTCTGTAGACTCTAGATTCATTGTTTTTGCCCAAGTACACTCATCTAGTAAAGCATTTGACAAGGGATTTTAACTATAAATTTAAATGGAGGCACGATACTCTCAGAAACAATTTTTTAGGGACCTTCATTAATGTTTTTGTGCATTTTGGATTAGCAAGATGTTTCAACAAGGGGAAACAGTTGTAGATGTTGGTGATGCGGAAGGATGGAGGATGAGAAGTTGGTTTTCGTCCTTCTGATGCTCAGAGTTCAATCCCAATAGTGATGCAGGCATTTAATGAGGTATCAAAAGTTTTCAAAAATAATTTTAGTATTATTTTAATTTTCTAGATATTATAATTGTTTATATAAACATTGTTTCTCAGGAAAAAAATATAAAGCAAAGTTTTTCTTAGCTCGTTATGAACTGAAAACTATATCAAAAATAAGTAACATGGATTGGCATCGGTTTGAATTGCAATTTCAAAGAAAAAGTTTTGTTTAGAATTAAAGAGGTGTCATACAATCATAAATGTCCAGTGCAATACACGTGTCTGGATAGATCTACTTCTAAGGATTTTTATGAAGTTCAATGGGATAACTTCTTTGGCAATTTTGTAAAAATCATTATGATCAAATAACTGATTCAGTATTTTGGATTAAAAACTGTGCCAGTTCCTTTTTCTAATCTGAAGGATTTATCTTAACAATTCAGTACTTAATAACTTGTGGTGGATTTGTAACATTCAAACAAATTTATTGGGCTATAATTCTGTTCATTCTTAGACAAACGATAGAACCAATAATCTGAAAGATTGACATCCCTAAATAAATTATAGAGATCCAACGGTAGATTAAACCTTCTCATGCCATTTTCCGTTATCGATATGTCTGAAAGGGTTAATACCGAAACCTAACACCTTCACCTAAACGTGTGTATCCATGTGAGTTTATTGTGCATGATGGGGTATTCGGGTGTCATGTCATTTCAATTTCATAAACAAAGAAAAGAATTGTCCTTTATTTTAATGATAACTAATTTAACTCCACATTGGACCCAGAAACAAAAGTCCGAAACTAACAGTATAATGTACCCATATAACCACCCAAAAACCATGAAATAGAAAAAAAAAAAAACTATAAACAAACCACAGAAGCACATTTTAACAAAGCATATTAATATGAAATTCACCTGTCAAAGTATTCCATGGGAAAGGGAGAAAGGCAAAAAGTGTAGGACCTCATCCCAATTTCTCTACTTCTTCCTCATGGTCGCAACTTTCAGTGCATTGCTTCAACTTTTCATCATCAGCTCCCACAGCTGAACCTGAACCGTCTTCTTGCTCTTTGTGAACCAAACTCCATAAGAAATCTGTTAACATCGTCTCATAGCCTGGCAACTTCTCATATCCTGGGAAGTAATTTATATCAATTATATGGTAATGATTCCCAATCCCCTCATCCCTAATCATATCAAAGTTAAAGAGATTCAATCCCATAGCACTCCTCAACCCTCTCGCTATCTCAGTGACAAAGTTCTCAGGTGGCATTTTCGTCACATCTACCCCGTTTTCAGCCACTGTCATGTTCGATATCTGGGAAAATGACACTGACCCCACTTGTTCAAATGTTGCCAATCTCTCACCGGAGAGATCAGGTATGGAATTCCTCTTGACGCACTTTGTATAATCTCCAGCGACATAAACCTTGAAGACAACTCCGCCATGGTTGACAAATTCTTGAAGGACAAGAGGCGGGTTTTGTTTCAAGAGGCCCTCGTGATTAAAGACGAGGGCCATCTTGTGGGATTCGCTGCTTCCATCAGCGGCGAGGGGCTTGGCAATGACAGGGAACTGCAGACCAGAAAGAATAGCAGGGTCGTTAAGAGTAGCTGTATCGTGGACAGTGATTTGCTTGGGGATTCCGAAGGTGCAGGGGTGCTGATTCTGGAGTTGGAGATCAGAATTTACCTGCGCGGAGAGGAAGGTAAAAGATCCCACATTGACCATTATACATGTTAAGAAATGAAAATTAAAAGAAACTTTAATACACTTCTACTTAACAAGGAGACATAAAATCAAAATATGAATTAACAATAAATTTCATTTACTGAAAAAGAAAAATCAAACAAGTTTTTTCTAAATAGTATGTGTACGGGCTCAAAGACAGAACACACTGACCAGTAGGGATGGCAAATTTGTAAAAATCATTATGATCAAATAACTGATTCAGTATTTTGGATTAAAAACTGTGCCAGTTCCTTTTTCTAATCTGAAGGATTTATCTTAACAATTCAGTACTTAATAACTTGTGGTGGATTTGTAACATTCAAACAAATTTATTGGGCTATAATTCTGTTCATTCTTAGACAAACGATAGAACCAATAATCTGAAAGATTGACATCCCTAAATAAATGATAGAGATCCAACGGTAGATTAAACCTTCTCATGCCATTTTCCGTTATCGATATGTCTGAAAGGGTTAATACCGAAACCTAACACCTTCACCTAAACGTGTGTATCCATGTGAGTTTATTGTGCATGATGGGGTATTCGGGTGTCATGTCATTTCAATTTCATAAACAAAGAAAAGAATTGTCCTTTATTTTAATGATAACTAATTTAACTCCACATTGGACCCAGAAACAAAAGTCCGAAACTAACAGTATAATGTACCCATATAACCACCCTAAAACCATGAAATAGAAAAAAAAAAAAACTATAAACAAACCACAGAAGCACATTTTAACAAAGCATATTAATATGAAATTCACCTGTCAAAGTATTCCATGGGAAAGGGAGAAAGGCAAAATGTGTAGGACCTCATCCCAATTTCTCTACTTCTTCCTCATGGTCGCAACTTTCAGTGCATTGCTTCAACTTTTCATCATCAGCTCCCACAGCTGAACCTGAACCGTCTTCTTGCTCTTTGTGAACCAAACTCCATAAGAAATCTGTTAACATCGTCTCATAGCCTGGCAACTTCTCATATCCTGGGAAGTAATTTATATCAATTATATGGTAATGATTCCCAATCCCCTCATCCCTAATCATATCAAAGTTAAAGAGATTCAATCCCATAGCACTCCTCAACCCTCTCGCTATCTCAGTGACAAAGTTCTCAGGTGGCATTTTCGTCACATCTACCCCGTTTTCAGCCACTGTCATGTTCGATATCTGGGAAAATGACACTGACCCCACTTGTTCAAATGTTGCCAATCTCTCACCGGAGAGATCAGGTATGGAATTCCTCTTGACGCACTTTGTATAATCTCCAGCGACATAAACCTTGAAGACAACTCCGCCATGGTTGACAAATTCTTGAAGGACAAGAGGCGGGTTTTGTTTCAAGAGGCCCTCGTGATTAAAGACGAGGGCCATCTTAGGGATTCGCTGCTTCCATCAGCGGCGAGGGGCTTGGCAATGACAGGGAACTGCAGACCAGAAAGAATAGCAGGGTCGTTAAGAGTAGCTGTATCGTGGACAGTGATTTGCTTGGGGATTCCGAAGGTGCAGGGTGCTGATTCTGGAGTTGGAGATCAGAATTTACCTGCGCGGAGAGGAAGGTAAAAGATCCCACATTGACCATTATACATGTTAAGAAATGAAAATTAAAAGAAACTTTAATACACTTCTACTTAACAAGGAGACATAAAATCAAAATATGAATTAACAATAAATTTCATTTACTGAAAAAAAAAAAAAAAAACTATAAACAAACCACAGAAGCACATTTTAACAAAGCATATTAATATGAAATTTACCTGTCAAAGTATTCCATGGGAAAGGGAGAAAGGCAAAATGTGTAGGACCTCATCCCAATTTCTCTACTTCTTCCTCATGGTCGCAACTTTCAGTGCATTGCTTCAACTTTTCATCATCAGCTCCCACAGCTGAACCTGAACCGTCTTCTTGCTCTTTGTGAACCAAACTCCATAAGAAATCTGTTAACATCGTCTCATAGCCTGGCAACTTCTCATATCCTGGGAAGTAATTTATATCAATTATATGGTAATGATTCCCAATCCCCTCATCCCTAATCATATCAAAGTTAAAGAGATTCAATCCCATAGCACTCCTCAACCCTCTCGCTATCTCAGTGACAAAGTTCTCAGGTGGCATTTTCGTCACATCTACCCCGTTTTCAGCCACTGTCATGTTCGATATCTGGGAAAATGACACTGACCCCACTTGTTCAAATGTTGCCAATCTCTCACCGGAGAGATCAGGTATGGAATTCCTCTTGACGCACTTTGTATAATCTCCAGCGACATAAACCTTGAAGACAACTCCGCCATGGTTGACAAATTCTTGAAGGACAAGAGGCGGGTTTTGTTTCAAGAGGCCCTCGTGATTAAAGACGAGGGCCATCTTAGGGATTCGCTGCTTCCATCAGCGGCGAGGGGCTTGGCAATGACAGGGAACTGCAGACCAGAAAGAATAGCAGGGTCGTTAAGAGTAGCTGTATCGTGGACAGTGATTTGCTTGGGGATTCCGAAGGTGCAGGGTGCTGATTCTGGAGTTGGAGATCAGAATTTACCTGCGCGGAGAGGAAGGTAAAAGATCCCACATTGACCATTATACATGTTAAGAAATGAAAATTAAAAGAAACTTTAATACACTTCTACTTAACAAGGAGACATAAAATCAAAATATGAATTAACAATAAATTTCATTTACTGAAAAAGAAAAATCAAACAAGTTTTTTCTAAATAGTATGTGTACGGGCTCAAAGACAGAACACACTGACCAGTAGGGATGGCAAATTTGACCAAATCTATTTGCCCATCCATACCCACCCACTAAATGGACCATCTAAACCCACTCATTAAGTTAAATGGGTCATAAATGGGTGTGTATTGTTTATTAAAGATAAATGGGTCATAAATGGGTGTGTATTGTTTATTAAAGATAAATGGGTCATAAATGGGTGTGTATTGTTTATTAAAGATAAATGGGTCATAAATGGGTGTGTATTGTTTATTAAAGATAAATGGGTCATAAATGGGTGTGTATTGTTTATTAAAGATAAATGGGTCATAAATGGGTGTGTATTGTTTATTAAAGATAAATGGGTCATAAATGGGTGTGTATTGTTTATTAAAGATAAATGGGTCATAAATGGGTGTGTATTGTTTATTAAAGATAAATGGGTCATAAATGGGTGTGTATTGTTTATTAAAGATAAATGGGTCATAAATGGGTGTGTATTGTTTATTAAAGATAAATGGGTCATAAATGGGTGTGTATTGTTTATTAAAGATAAATGGGTCATAAATGGGTGTGTATTGTTTATTAAAGATAAATGGGTCATAAATGGGTGTGTATTGTTTATTAAAGATAAATGGGTCATAAATGGGTGTGTATTGTTTATTAAAGATAAATGGGTCATAAATGGGTGTGTATTGTTTATTAAAGATAAATGGGTCATAAATGGGTGTGTATTGTTTATTAAAGATAAATGGGTCATAAATGGGTGTGTATTGTTTATTAAAGATAAATGGGTCATAAATGGGTGTGTATTGTTTATTAAAGATAAATGGGTCATAAATGGGTGTGTATTGTTTATTAAAGATAAATGGGTCATAAATGGGTGTGTATTGTTTATTAAAGATAAATGGGTCATAAATGGGTGTGTATTGTTTATTAAAGATAAATGGGTCATAAATGGGTGTGTATTGTTTATTAAAGATAAATGGGTCATAAATGGGTGTGTATTGTTTATTAAAGATAAATGGGTCATAAATGGGTGTGTATTGTTTATTAAAGATAAATGGGTCATAAATGGGTGTGTATTGTTTATTAAAGATAAATGGGTCATAAATGGGTGTGTATTGTTTATTAAAGATAAATGGGTCATAAATGGGTGTGTATTGTTTATTAAAGATAAATGGGTCATAAATGGGTGTGTATTGTTTATTAAAGATAAATGGGTCATAAATGGGTGTGTATTGTTTATTAAAGATAAATGGGTCATAAATGGGTGTGTATTGTTTATTAAAGATAAATGGGTCATAAATGGGTGTGTATTGTTTATTAAAGATAAATGGGTCATAAATAGGCTGGCTATTACGCCCATTTGCCCATTTAGATGGGTATTCTTTCAAAACACCATCAAAAGTTTCAACAATTGCAAAAAAATTTAAAGTTCAAAATTACATAACTATAGGTAAACTAACAACCAACACAAATAAAATCATAAAATTACTAGCAGCCCTTAAAAATTTTAAATTTATAAAAAAACCTCAAAGTTTAAAAATTATAAAAACACCCTCAAAAGTTAAAAATTACAAAAATTCTCAAAGATTTCTAACCTCACAAATGACATATGAAATCATGAAATTTCCAAGAGACCCTATAAATTAAAATTTTGCAAATAACACCCTCAACGTTTTAAAAATGAGAAAACACCCTCAAGGGTTTAGAATTACAAAAATCACCCTAAATTTTCAAAACCTAAATATGACACATGAAATCTGAAAATTTCCAATAGCCCACTATAAATTTAAAATTTACAAAAACACCCTCATAGTTTAAAAATTACAAATAACACCCACAAGAGTTCAAAATTATAGAAAACTCTCATAATTTTCTAAACTTCTAAATGATACTTGAAATCTGGAAATTTCTAGCACCCCTGTAAAATTTACAAAAACACCCTTAAAAGTTTAAAAATACCAATAAACACCCTCAAGCGTTTAGAATTCTAAAACCACCCGAAATTTCAAACCTACAAATGACACATGAAATCTAAAATTACGAGATGCCACTTGTAAATTTGGAATTTCCAAAAAAACACCCTCAAAGTTTAAAAAATTGCAAAAAAACACCCTCAAGAGTTCAAAATTATTTCGGAACTTTCTAAACTTATAAATGACACATGAAATCTGAAAATTTCCAATAGCCCACTATAAATTTAAAATTTACAAAAACACCCTCAATGTTTTAGAAAATGAGAAAACAATCTCAAGGGTTTAAAAATTAGTAAAACCACCTTACAATTTTAAAACCTGCAAATTACACATGAAATCTAGAACCTGCCTCTAGTCTCCTGTAAATTTGAAAATTGCAAAAACACCCTTAAGTTTAAAAATTGTGAAAAACACCCTTAAAAGTTTAGAACTTACAGAAAAGTCTTCAAACCTACATATCATAAATTGAAAACTAGTATTACAAACAGCCCCTTGAAATTTTAGAATTTGCAAAAAACCCTAAAACTTTCAAAAGTTGCAAAACTACCTTCTAAATTTGAAATTTACAAAAAAATACCAAGAGAATTTCAAACCTACAACCAATATGCTGAAAATCTACGAATTATAAGCAGCACCCTAAAAATATTGACTTTGAGAAAACACCCTAAAAGTTATAAAATTGCTAAAACTCCTCAAAATTGAAATTATAAGAAAACAACTCTCTGCAATTTTTACCTTTTCAGGTAGTTCCTTGTAAATGTCAAAATTTTTAGGGTATTTATTATAATTTTGAAAGTTTTAGGGTGTGTTTTATAAATTCTAAAATTTTCAAGGGGCTGTTTGTAATCCTAGATTTTCAATTTACTGTTTGCAGTTTAAACATTTTCAAAGAGTTTCTAGAAAATTTTGCATTTTAGGGTGGTTTTTCACACTTTTGAAAGTTTTAGGGTGTTATTTGCAAATCAAAAATTTACAGGGGCTATTTGTAATTCTTAAAATTTTCAGTGTACTATTATTGGTTTGATGTCGCTCTTATTGCAAATTTTGAATTTTTGAGGGTGTTTTTGTAAGTTTTAAGTGTTTTAGGGTTTGTTATGCAAATCCCAAAATTTTTGGGGGCTATTTGTAATTTTAAGATTTTCAATGTACTATTTGTAGATTTGAAATATTCACAGATGTTTTTATAAATTTTGAATATTTGAGGGTGTTTATCGCAACATTGAAAGTTTAGGGTATTTTTTGCAAATTCTAAAATTTTAGGGGTTGTTTGCAGTTCATATTTTTCAGTTTTCTATTTTAGGTTTGAAATTTTCAAGCTTTTTCTCAAGTTTTAAATTTTTAGGGTGTTTTGTCAAATTTTAAAAGTTTTGTGTGTTTTTGCAAATTCTAAAATATTTGGGGTCGTTTGTATTTCCCGATTTTCATTAAAATATTTTAGATATGAAATTTTTAGTTTATTTTTAAATTTGGTTTTGAGGGTATATTTGTAATTTTCAAAATTTCGGGATGTTTTCTATAAATTTGAAAATTTTAAGGCATTTCTTGTAAGGTTTTAAACTTTCGTGTTATTTGTATGTTTTGAATTTATAGGATGTTTTACAATTTTTGAAAATTTTGAGGCTTTTTTTAGTTTTGAAATTGTTGGGTGTTGTTTGTAATTTTTGTTTTACAAGGGATATTTATGACCCATACTCACACATTTAACATCCCTACTGACCAGAAATCTAAAATAAATACAGAATATTTAAGGTCCCACAATGGTCAAAATCTATGAATTGAACATAAAAAGAGACAACAAAAACCAATGGAAATGCCAAGAACTTGCAAGGTAAAACTTGGAGCTAGGGGTGCTAAACCGTATCAGTATCAGAAAATATCAGAATCAGTATCCTAGGATACTGGATATGGTTACTCAATTCTATAACATATAGGATATGGTTACGGATATAATTTTATAGTGAAATATCCGGATCCGTATCCGAAATATCCGAATACATATTAGTCATACTCTTTCGATAGTTTTAATTCTTAGATTATGGATTTGTGGTTAGTTTTGATGATCAAGATGACTAATCTTAGCTTTTTCAGTTATAATGAACATATTAACGAACTCTTTTGTATCACATGAACTATATTTTTCTCAATACTATATAGTTTTCTCTTATCCGTTTGTATCCGCATGCATATCCGCTATATATCCGCATGTATATCCGTGAATCAGATCCGATTTTAGCATATATGGATATGAATTTTTCTTACCGAGATATATCCGTATCCATATACATATCCGAGATGGGTAAGTAGATATGGATATGGTAAGTATCATATTCGAGCCGTACCCGGACCGAATGCACCCCTACTTGGAGCTCATAGCAAAATGCAAGCCGCAAAAATAGATTCATACTTTATTTCATAGCTCAAAAAATAAGACGCACTAATAACCAGAAATAGAAGATGGTGCAGAGTTAAAAGAACAAAATCTGTCTCAAAACCATCGTTTTTCTCATCTCACCACCTAGAGAGATCCTAGAAACGAAAGCCCGTCTCCAAAAAAATCAAACTTTGACAGCTCCAACAGCAAAAAAACGCAAACTTTACCTCTCGATTCGATGGAATCTTCGGCTCAGAAAGAATAGCAGGGTCGTTAAGAGTAGCTGTATCGTGGACAGTGATTTGCTTGGGGATTCCGAAGGTGCAGGGCTGCTGATTCTGGAGTTGGAGATCAGAATTAACCTGCGCGGAGAGGAAGGTAAAAGATCCCACATTGACCATTATACATGTTAAGAAATGAAAATTAGAAGAAACTTTAATACACTTCTACTTAACAAGGAGACATAAAATCAAAATATGAATTAGCAATAAATTTCATTTACCGAAAAAAGAAAAATCAAACAAGTTTTTTTTCTAAATAGTATGTGTACGGGCTCAAAGACAAAACACACTGACTAGGGATGGCAAAATTGATCCAAACCTATTTGCCCATCCATACCCACCCACTAAATGGACAATCTAAACCCACTCATTTAGTTAAATGGGTCATAAATGGGTGTGTATTATTTCTATTAAAGATAAATGGGTCATAAATAGGCTGGCTATTACCCGCTCATTTGCCCATTTAGATGGGTATTCCTTCAAAAACACCCTCAAAAGTTTCAACAATTGCAAAAAAAAATTTTAAAGTTCAAAATTACATAACTATAGGTAAACTAACAACCAACACAAATAAAATCAGGAAATTACTAGCAACCTCTTAAAAATTTGAAACTTGTAAAAAACACCTCAAAGTTTAAAAAATTATAAAAAAACACCCTCAAGAGTTAAAAATTCTCAAAAATTTCTAACCTCACAAATGACACATGAAATCATGAAATTTCCAGTAGACCCTATAAATTAAAATTTGTAAATAACACCCTCAATGTTTTAGAAAATGAGAAAAACACCCTCAAGGGTTTAGAATTACAAAAATCACCCTAAATTTTCAAAACCTAAATATGACACATGAAATCATGAAATTTCCAGTAGACCCTATAAATTAAAATTTGTAAAAACACCCTCTTAGTTTAAAAATTGCAAATAACACCCTCAAGAGTTTAAAATTACAAAAACTCTCAGAATTTTCTAAACTTCTAAATGACACTTGAAATCTAGAAATTTCTAGCAGTACCCTGTAAATTTAAAATTACAAAAATATCCTTAAAATTTTAAAAATGCCAAACAAACACCCTCAATGGTTTAGAATTACAAAACCACCTGAAATTTAAAACCTACAAATGACACATGAAATCTAAAATTACCAGATGCCACCTGTAAATTTAGAGTTTATAAAAACTCCCTCAAGTTTAAAAATTGCAAAAACACCCTCAAGAGTTCAAAATTATATAAACTCTGAACTTTCTAAACTTATAAATGTCACATGAAATCGAAAATTTCCAACAGCCCACTATAAATTTAAAATTATGAAAAATACCCTCAATGTTTTAAAAATGCTAAAATAACCTCAAGGGTTTAAAAATTTGTAAAACCACCTTAAAATTTTAAAACCTACAAATTACACATGACATCTAGATACTGCCACCAGTCTCCTGTAAATTTGAAAATTGTAAAAACACCCTTAAAGTTTAAAATTATGAAAAACACCCTCAAAAATTTAGAACTTACAGAAAAGTCTTCAAACCTACATATCGTAAATTGAAAACTAGTATTACAAACACCCCTTGAAAATTTTAGAATTTGTAAAAACACCCTAAAACTTTCAAAAGTTGCAAAAATACCATGATAATTTCAAACCTACAACAAATATGCTGAAAATCTAGGAATTATAAGCAGCACCCTAAAAATATTGAAATTAGAATTTGTAAAAACACCCTAAAAGTTTTAAAATTGCTAAAACCTCCCTCAAAATTGAAATTAGAAGAAAACCACTCTCTGTAATTTTTACCTTTTCAGGTTGTTCCTTGTAAATGTCAAAATTTTTAGGGTATTTATTGCAATTTTGAAAGTTTTAGGGTGTTTTTATAAATTCTAAAATTTTCAAGGGCAATTTGTAATCCTAGATTTTCAATTTACTATTTGAAGTTTAAACATTTTCAAAGAGTTTCTAGAAAATTTTGCATTTTAGGGTGCTTTTTCAAACTTTTGAAAGTTTTAGGGTGTTATTTGCAAATCAAAATTTGCAGGGGCTATTTGTAATTCTTAAATTTTTCAGTGTCCTGTTCTTGGTTTGATGTCAGGTTCTTATTGCAAATTTTGAATTTTTGAGGTTGTTTTTGTTAGTTTTAAGTATTTTTGAGTTTGTTATGCAAATCCCAAAATTTTTAGAGGGCTATTTGTAATTTTAAGATTCTCAATGTACTATTTGTAGATTTGAAATATTCACAGATGTTTTTATAAATTTTGAATATTTGAGAGTGTTTATCTAACATTGAAAGTTTAGGATGTTTTTGCAAATTCTAAAAATTTAGGGGCTATTTGCCGTTCATAGATTTTAGTTTTCTATTTTAGGTTTAAAATTTTCAAGCTTTTCCTGCAAATTTTAAATTTTGAGGGTGATTTTGTCAAATTTTAAAAGTTTTGGGGTTTTGCAAATTCTAAAATATTTGGCGCTGTTTGTATTTCCCTAGTTTTCATTGAAATATTTTAGATTTGAAAATTTTCAGTTTCTTTTTTAATTTGGTTTTGAGGGTATTTTGTAATTTTCAAAATTTCACGGTGTTTTTGTAAATTTGAAAATTTTAAGGCATTTCTCGTAAGGTTTTAAACTTTCGTGTTATTTGTATGTTTTGAATGTGTTATTTGTATGTTTTGAATTTATAGGATATTTTTATAATTTTTAAAACTTTGAGGCTTTTTTAGTTTTGAAATTGTGAGGTGCTGATTGTAATTTTTTATTTTATAAGGGATGTTTGTAATTATTTTCATTGTTGGGGCTTTTGGTAAGTGTGATATTTTTGGTCAAATTGCAAGGAGCCCCTAATTGTTTGCAAAAGACCCTTGAAAGTTTATATATACCAAACTATTATAATTAAATGGGCAAATGGACGCTCCGCTTATTAAATAAATGCAGAATATTTAGGTCCCACAATGGTCAAAATCTATGAATTGAACAAAAAGAGACAACAAAACCAATGGAAATGCCAAGAACTTGCAAGGTAAAACATGGAACTCATAGCAAAATGCAAGCTGCAAAATAGATTCAAACTTCATTTCAGAGCTCAAAAATAAGACACATTAATAACCAGAAATAGAAGATGGTGCAGCGTTAAAAGAACAAAGTCTGTCTCAAAACCATCGTTTTTCTCATCTCGCCACCTAGAGATCCCAAAAATGAAAGCCCATCTCAAAAAAATAAAATAAAATAAAATAAAATAAAATAAAATAAAATAACCCAAGCTTTACCTCTCGATTCGATGGAATCTTCAGCTCAGCAACGAACCTAGCCATCGAAATCCGATCCTGAATCCTCTTGATCAATTCTGGAGGATCAATGATCAGCACAGAGGGGTTCTCAGATGCAAACTTGTCAAGATTAGAGACCCAAACATCATCGTAGAGCTTGTGGATGACGATATCGAGGTGCTGAGATTGGGAAGAGATGGGCATCGAGGGGTCAATGGGGATGAGATTGAGGCCGCGAGAGGAGGCGAGGGAGAGGAGAGAGGGGTTGGTGATGGTGTGGTTCTTTGAGGAGAAAGCATAGCCAATTGTGAATTGGGTTTCTTTGGTGGATGATGCCGCCATTGATGAGAGAGTGAGAGAGAGAGAGAGAGAGAATGGAAAACGTACCAAGAGCTAGGTTTGATCCATGATCAAATATTCCCCGCCTTTTTGTGGTGGTGAGCAAGTGTACTTTATTATAGGAATGAGAGGAATAAAGTACAATTCAAAGGAATAAAAGTAGCTTACAACTTCGGTGCTACTTTGGAGTACCGATGGCATCCTATGTACCGATGGCATCCTATGTACCGATGGCATCCTATGTACCGATGGCATCCTATGTACCGATGGCATCCTATGTACCGATGGCATCCTATGTACCGATGGCATCCTATGTACCGATGGCATCCTATGTACCGATGGCATCCTATGTACCGATGGCATCCTATGTACCGATGGCATCCTATGTACCGATGGCATCCTATGTACCGATGGCATCCTATGTACCGATGGCATTCTATATTATAGGATACGTGATTTAGTTGGTAAATAACTCCAACTTCTAAGATAGGAATAAGGGTATGTTAGGAATTAAAAATAATAATATAAACAGATTTTAAGATCACTTATAAATCTATAGATTTTCCTCCTAATTTTTATTTTTCTTTCCTTTTACTTCCGTATGACAATATTCTGTAGATTTTGTTTTACTTTTCTCTGAAAAATATCGCACATAAATTTGGGTAGGTATCTTTCTCCTTTCTTTTAACTCCCAGCCTTCATGGTGGGATGGGGTAGTCGAAGCAAGAAAATAGGAAGGCGGGATGGGGGTGTCGAAGCATGAAAATAGGAAGAAAAGTAACGGATTGGCAAAACAGAATAGAAGATAAAAAAACAAATGTTTTTATAGGAAGACAATATTGTCCTTCCTAATTTTTAGCCTATTTCCTATTTTCTACAGATTTTAAATTTGTTAAAATTTTTATTTTCGAGCAAGGAAGCATTGCTCATAAAAGTATGTATATAAAATAAATTGAAACAGTTTTAGACATTAAAATAGATGAATATAGTTAAAATAATTAGCTTCATGATATTTTTTATTTTATAAGGGATGTTTGTAATTATTTTCATTGTTGGGGCTTTTGGTAAGTGTGATATTTTTGGTCAAATTGCAAGGAGCCCCTAATTGTTTGCAAAAGACCCTTGAAAGTTTATATATACCAAACTATTATAATTAAATGGGCAAATGGACGGCCCGCTTATTAAATAAATGCAGAATATTTAAGGTCCCACAATGGTCAAAATCTATGAATTGAACAAAAAGAGAGAACAAAACCAATGGAAATGCCAAGAACTTGCAAGGTAAAACATGGAACTCATAGCAAAATGCAAGCTGCAAAAATAGATTCAAACTTCATTTCAGAGCTCAAAAATAAGACACATTAATAACCAGAAATAGAAGATGGTGCAGAGTTAAAAGAACAAAGTCTGTCTCAAAACCATCGTTTTTCTCATCTCGCCACCTAGAGATCCCAAAATGAAAGCCCATCTCAAAAAAATAAAATAAAATAAAATAAAATAAAATAAAAACTTCCAAACTTTACCTCTCGATTCGATGGAATCTTCAGCTCAGCCACAAACCTAGCCATCGAAATCCGATCCTGAATCCTCTTGATCAATTCTGGAGGATCAATGATCAGCACAGAGGGGTTCTCAGATGCAAACTTGTCAAGATTAGAGACCCAAACATCATCGTAGAGCTTGTGGATGACGATATCGAGGTGCTGAGATTGGGAAGAGATGGGCATCGAGGGGTCAATGGGGATGAGATTGAGGCCGCGAGAGGAGGCGAGGGAGAGGAGAGAGGGGTTGGTGATGGTGTGGTTCTTTGAGGAGAAAGCATAGCCAATTGTGAATTGGGTTTCTTTGGTGGATGATGCCGCCATTGATGAGAGAGTGAGAGAGAGAGAATGGAAAACGTACCAAGAGCTAGGTTTGATCCATGATCAAATATTCCCCGCCTTTTTGTGGTGGTGAGCAAGTGTACTTTATTATAGGAATGAGAGGGAATAAAGTACAATTCAAAGGAATAAAAGTAGCTTACAACTTCGGTGCTACTTTGGAGTACCGATGGCATCCTATGTACCGATGGCATTCTATATTATAGGATACGTGATTTAGTTGGTAAATAACTCCAACTTCTAAGATAGGAATAAGGGTATGTTAGGAATTAAAAATAATAATATAAACAGATTTTAAGATCACTTATAAATCTATAGATTTTCCTCCTAATTTTTATTTTTCTTTCCTTTTACTTCCGTATGACAATATTCTGTAGATTTTGTTTTACTTTTCTCTGAAAAATATCGCACATAAATTTGGGTAGGTATCTTTCTCCTTTCTTTTAACTCCCAGCCTTCATGGTGGGATGGGGTAGTCGAAGCAAGAAAATAGGAAGGCGGGATGGGGGTGTCGAAGCATGAAAATAGGAAGAAAAGTAACGGATTGGCAAAACAGAATAGAAGATAAAAAAACAAATGTTTTTATAGGAAGACAATATTGTCCTTCCTAATTTTTAGCCTATTTCCTATTTTCTACAGATTTTAAATTTGTTAAAATTTTTATTTTCGAGCAAGGAAGCATTGCTCATAAAAGTATGTATATAAAATAAATTGAAACAGTTTTAGACATTAAAATAGATGAATATAGTTAAAATAATTAGCTTCATGATATTTTTTATTTTTATCTTTTTAGTAATGATTCTATTACATAGCATCAAGTAGAATTTAATTACGATAAAGTTTGGACCATTTCGGGCATCCGAGAAAGAGGTGCATTTAACCCGCTTGGGTGGCACACATGGCTAGCGGGTGTGTGTCCAGGGTGGGGGCAAGCCGGGTAACCCGGGTTCGAGCCCTTGCGCCTGCAAAAATCTCAACGGGCTAGAGGAGGGCCTTTCCGCTCTCAAGCCTCGAATCACAGATTAGCCACTTGCGAAGCAAGTGTGTGAACCGGGGTATACCAAAAAGAGGTGCATTTGTATCTGCAAGCATATTGAGTTAAAAGGTGTGCACAAGAGTTACCCGAACGACGAACATGACTAACATAAGAAGAATTGAAAGTCTTAAACAGAGCCTAACATTCACCAAAGATTGATGACAGGTGTTGCGGGTGAGAGATGACCCGTGCAACATGACCACAAGGTCTAAAAAATCAGATTCTAAAATAATATTCAACCAACCATGAGTAAGGGCGAGGCGAAGGCCAGCAAGTAAGGCTTGAACTTCAGCTTTAAAGGGCGGTAGAGGAGGCCCAAAAGTGCAATATGAGATAATATGATGGCCAAGATGATCACGAACAATAATCCCAACAACACCACAATCGATCTTCGAGGCTGCATCAACATTAATTTTAACCACGTTAAGGGGTGGTGCTGACCAAGAAGAGGGCGAGCAGATCTTGAAGAGTGATCCAGAAGTTGTCATGCCTGAAGAATGCAAACGAGTATAAAACTCTACAAGAGTAAGTGTAGCTATCGGAGACAGTTTAGAACCCTTGAATATAGCTTCGCATCTGACTTTCCAAATGAACCAACGAGTGGTTGTCGCAAACACTATAGCAGGATCATTAAGGATTGGGGAATTGTAAGGGAATTTCAACTACTGATCCAACCAAACAGCAAAGGAAGAGGGGGTGGGATCATACATTTGACTTGACCAAATTAGTGAGTACTGACAAGTGATTTAGGAGGTGATCCAAGGTCTCATTCTCTCGGCCAGACGAAGGGCAAAGGGGATCAGTCAACATGCCACGCTTCACTAGAATATCTTTGGAGGCAAGCTAATTGTTAAGGCTCTCCAAGTGAATATTCTCACACGAGGTGGAATGGCTTTAACCTTAAGAATTTTATGACAGTCCTTCACACATAGATAGGGAATTTTCAAGTGGGAGTGTTCCATATAGAAGATTGTAAATAGATTTGGTAGTGAAAGAGGGAGTGAAAAGTCCTTTCCAGACAAGAAGTCATCATGTTCGGCGTGCAAAGGATGGTCTCCGCAGCGGCTTGGTCGAAACTCGCAGAGATCAAATCAATATTCCCAGAGTTCGAGGCAACATCGACAAGGTCCGCAACCACGGAGATATCGAAGGGGGAACATCCGGTTGGGAGATGAGAGATGACTGATTCACAAACCAAAGATCATTGAAAATAGATATGCTACAACCATTGCCATAGTTCATGAACAACCCAACTTAATCAACTTTCCTACCATTCAAAATGATGTGCCACATAGCAGATGCAGATGGTTTGGCCAATGTGCACCAGAAATTATTATTTTGGAGGTATTTATCGGAAAGAATCTTGGTTCAAATAGCCTCCTTGTCGGTGACAAACTGCCATGTTAAGTTTGCTTTGAAGAGCCAAGTTCGTTTCATGAATGCTTTGAATCCCTAAACGCCAAGAAACTTAGGGTTTTGGACATTCCTCCAACTAATTAAATGAGCTTTTCTTTGAGATGAGTCGTGATTCCACCAAAAATATCTATATGTTGTTGTAACAAACCCAGGGCCCAATAGAGCAGAGTTGCAGCTAAAGTATTGCAGAAGTAATAAAGAACACACAGATTTACGTGGAAAACTCCCTAAATGAATTTGGGGTAAAAACCACGGGCAAAGATAGAAAAATTCACTATGAGGAAAAACTTAGAAGATTACAATCTCTCTTTACAAGGAGATACTTTCTCTATTTTTCTCTCACTTCTATATGTAGAGGAGTTGTTGTTTCTGGGATGGGATTTTTGGGATGATTTGAACTTAACGTCCGAGGGGCTATTTATAGCTGCGTTTGTGGTAGGTGAACACTGTTGCTACATTGTTTTGCTACAGTATCACTACAGTGGCGGTAGGTGAATCTGCGGTTGGTAGGTACTGTAGCTGATAGGTGGCACTGTAGCAATTGCGGCTACTGTAGCTATTGCGGCTTTTCTAACAATCTCCCACTTGAAGATTTGATTGAGTATCAATCATATCTTCACATTATTCTTTCTATCTTGCCATCTTTATGTTGCTTACGTCTCCGTTAGGCCACAGGAGGATCGACACCAAATGAACTTGTCAGTGCTGACTGCCTTCGTCAAAAAATTGCTAGGTTGTCCTTTGTGTGAATCTTCTGCATATCCACTGTTCCTTCTTCCACTTTCTCACGAACGAAGTGGTACTGAACTCGAATGTGTTTGGTCTTTGAATGAAAGGCTGGATTTCTTGTCAAATACAAAGCACTCTGACTATCACAAAAGAGAGAAATCTTCTTTTGTTCATGGCTGAGTTCTTCCAGCACCATCTTCAACCATATCGCCTCTTTACTAGCTTGTGTAGTCGCTACATATTCTGCTTCTGTTGTTGAAGTAGCCACAACTGACTGCAGTTTTGAAACCCAGCTTACAGCTCCGCCCAAGTGCAAACATATAGCCTGTGGTGGATTTGCTATTATCACGATCACCTGCATAATCAGAATCAACATATCCACTGACAATAAAATCAGATCCCCCATAACATAATACAACATTTATGGTCCCTTTGATGTATCTTAGAACCCTCTTTACAGCATTCTAATGCTCTTTACCAGGATTCGCCATGTATCGACTAACCACTCCCACTGCTTGTGCAATGTCTGGTCTTGTACAAATCATAGCAAACATCAAACTTCCCATCACGATGTATACGATTTTCGAGACATCTCCATCCTCTCTTCTTCACTGCTAGGACACATATTGGAGGATAAATTGAAATTAACAGGAAGTGGGGTAGAAATTGGCTTACAATCTTGGATGTTGAAACGCCGCAAGATTTTCTTCAAATAATTCTTTTGAGAAAGCCATATCTTCCTATTATTTCTGTCTCGGTAAATTTGCATCCCTAGAATCTTATTTGCGGATCCTAAATCCTTCATTTCAAATTTCCTAGCCAATTGAGCCTTCAATTTTTTGATACGATCTTTGTTGGGGCCTGCAACCAACATATCGTCAACATACAATAATAAAATAATAAAGTTATTTTCGCCAAACCTCTTGAAATATGCACAAGGGTCTGAATTGAGTCTGTTGTATCCAAGGCTCATGATGAATGAATCAAATCTCTTGTACCAACACCTCGGCGCCTGTTTTAGACCGTACAGAAATTTGTTTAACCTGTAAACCAAGTTCTCTTTTCCTTTTTCTTCAAAACCTTCTGGTTGGAGCATATAAATTTTTTCTTTAAGATCTCCATGAAGAAATGTTATTTTTACATCTAACTGTTCTAGATGTAAGTCAAATACAGCGCTCATCGCCAGGACTATTCGAACTGTTGTAAGTCGAACTACAGGAGAAAATATTTCATTAAAGTCAATACCTTCTTTCGAGCATATCCTTTGATCACCAATCTAGCACGATATCGCTCCACTTGATCATCGTCATTTCGCTTGATCTTGTAGACCCATTTGTTTTCAATGGTCTTCCTTCCTTGTGGTAGTGACACAAGTTTCCAAGACTTGTTCTTCTGGAGAGCTTCGATCTCTTCCTGCATTGCTGTCATCCACAAAGATGCGTCTGTACTGCTTACAGCTTCATGAAAAGTTGATGGCTCTCCATCCTCCGTTAGAAGATAATATGCAACGTTACTCTCCATAATATACTCCGAGTGCCAAGCCGGTGGTCTCCTCTCACGAGTTGACCTTCAAACTTCTGGATCCTCGGCTTTGAGTGGTTCTTGTACATCATGCTCGGTCTTTGCTTTAGAAGAATCTTGATCATTTTCTACCGAATATATACCGAGTCCTTCCTCGAAGCCGCTTTCTTTGCAATTGGTTCTCTACAAAGATAACATCTCTGCTGATGATAACCTTGTGGGTAGTGGGATCCCACAGGCGATACCCCTTCTCTCCATCAGCATACCCTAAGAATATATATTTTCTGGATTTTGAATCTAGCTTTGTAATTTTTTGGCCGTACATTACGCATTAATCGGACTTCCAAATATATGGAGGTTGGAATAATCAGCTGGCTTGCCAGTCCACATCTCTATCGGTGTCTTTAACTGTATTGCGGTTGATGGAGATCGATTCACCACATAATAGGCGGTTTTTACTACTTCCGCTCAAAAGACTTTCTCCAGATTTACAGTAGCCAACATTGCTCTGGTTCTTTCCAACAGAATTCTGTTCATCCGCTCTGCTACTCCATTTTGTTGTGGAGCATACCGCATCAATTGTCTTTTGATGCCTTCTTGCTTGCAGAATGCGAGAAATTCACCGTCCGTGTATTCTCCTCCATTATCTGACCTCAAACACTTGATCTTCTTATCAGATTCAAGCTCGACTCGCGCTTTGTAGGCTTTAAAGACTGAGAACACATTGGCCTTCTTCTTGATAGGGAACACCCAACATCTCCGGGAGTAATCATCAATAAAGGACACGAAATACTTCGCTCCTCTCATGGATGTAACTGGTGCTTGCCATACATCAGAATGAACCAATTTCAGAATAGCATTGCTTCTAGAACTCGATGTATTGAACTTCAGCCGATGTTGCTTGTTTGTAACACAATGCTCACAGAACGGAAGAGCTACCGATTTGAGCCCAGGAAGCAGGTTCTGATCGGAGAGAATCTTTAAACCTCGTTCTGACATGTGGCCTTGGTTACTGTGTCACATCATGGTTTCTTCTTCTCCACGGCTGGTTAATGCCACACATGAATCAGCTTCCTGTAGAGTCTCTCCCTTGAGCATGTACAGATTTACAGCTATTTTTTCTCCTTTGATCACCACAAGCGCCCTTCTAACAATCTTCATGATCACATTTGCTATATGAGTTTTGCATCCGAGCTCGTCTAATTGTCCCAAAGATAACAGATTCTTCTTCAAGCCCTTCACATGTCGCACATCTTGAATAGTGCGTATTGTACCGTCAAACATTTAAATTTTAACAGTACCAATACCACAGATCTCCAAGGCATGATCATTGCCCATGAATACATAACCCCCTGAGATAGGTTCATATTTGTGAAACCATTCCCTCCGGGATGTCATGTGCCAAGAAGCTGCTGAATCTAGAAGCCAGACGTCAGCAAACTTCTTTCTGCCTTCATTAATGATTTGCTCCATCAGATAAAATTTCACCATCGTCTGATGTGCCGACAATGCATCCTTGAGATGTTGATGGCTCTGAAAACTTTTTGTCATCACTTTTCTTGTTGTGCCAACACTCCGACTTAACGTGCCCCTTTTTGGCACAGTTGTAGCATTTGATATGCTTCTTACTCCTTGATTTTGATCTACCACGAGCATGACTCCCACTGGAGCCTGGTTCCGTTGATCTTCCTCTCATCACCGATAAGGCCTCAGCTTGTTGCGAACTTGCTAGCCTGTCTTCCTTATTTTTGCGCCGATTTTCTTCCTCCAGAACAGCGGCTGTAACGTCGTCGAAAACTAGCTTCTCCGCAAGAACGTTATTTGTGAGGTTGATGATGAGCTGATCATACGAGTCGTATACTCAATAAGAAGCTCCGCGACGCTCATTCACACCGATTGTATGCCCCAACGTTGTGGTGGGAGAACAACGTGTTTAGGGTGTTGATGTGGTCGGTCACCAATGTAGATTTCGCCATCCGGAGAGTGTAAAGTATTCTTTTTAAGAAGATTTTATTGTGTAAAGATTTAGCCTCATATAGCTTTGTTAGAGTATCCCTGATCTCCTTTGCTGTCTTCTTCTCCTTTATGCTAGACAGCACCCCATCTGCCAATGCCAGATGAAGGTTTGCAATAGCATTCCCGTCCATCTCATTCCACTTCTTATCATTTGTGATGTCTGCCGGCCTTTCACCAATGGCCGCTAGGCAATTATCTTTTCTCAAGATAGCATTTATCTTCAACTTTCACAGCGAGAAGTTACTCCCGTTGAATTTCTCAATCTTGAAATTCTCGAACTTCGCCGCCATTGCTTCTATCACGAACAGTAACTCGTTACAATTTCACGTGAACAGTACCGTATTTGAACAGTAACCGTATCCGTGAATAGTAATCATACTTGTGAACAGTGCCATATTTGTGAATAGTACCGTACTCATAAATAGTATCCGGTACCTTTTATAGGGTAAATGATAATCTAGCTTATTTTCTGATGTGAAGGATCCACTTTTGGTGGCAACCACAGAGCATACGATAAGCAGATACAAATATCCTAAGTCAGGCTCTGATACCACTTGTTGTAACAAACCCAGGGCCCAATAGAGCAGAGTTGCAGCTAAAGTATTGCAGAAGTAATAAAGAACACACAGATTTACGTGGAAAACCCCCTAAATGAATTTGGGGTAAAAACCACGGGCAAGGATAGAAAAATTCACTATGAGGAAAAACTTAGAAGATTACAATCTCTTTACAAAGATATACTTTCTATTTTTCTCTCACTTCTATATGTAGAGGAGTTGTTGTTTCTAGGATGGGATTTTTGGGATGATTTGAACTTAACGTTCGGGGGCTATTTATAGTTGCGTTTGTGGTAGGTGAGCACTTGCTACGATTTTTACACGGTACTACTACAAAGGGCGAGGGTGAGTCTGCGGTTGGTAGGTAATCTTGTAGCTATTGCGGCTTTTCTAACATATGTTTGATCAAGTTGATTACAAATTTTCTTGGAGAGGGTGCTAGTTGCCATAAGATAAATTGGGAGACTCGATCCACAAAAATCACAGGCAGAATCCCTAAAACCATTCATCATGTACCTTCTTCTTGAGAGGTGGCGAGAATACCTGCTAGATGGTTTTAGCATTATTGTGGACTTTTATGAATTCGTAGCTCCTATATATGCACATTATTCGATGACATTTTGCAAATTTTATACTTTAAGAAGCTTATTATAAATAATCAACCAGAGAAAAGGTAGAAATATTTGAAGGAATCAATTTGTCAAGTATGTTAGTATCACAAATATATTAACCTCTATTATTCAAAAACTTAGAAATTGATAATCTGACTTCTTTATGATTGCCAATTGTGAATTGGGTTTCTTTGGTGGATGATGCCGCCATTGATGAGAGAGTGAGAGAGTGTGTGTGAGAGAGAGAGAGAATGGAAAACGTACCGAGAGCTAGGTTTGATCTATGATCAAATATTCCCCGCCTTTTGTCGTGGTGAGCAAGTGTACTTTATTATAGGAATGAGAGGAATAAAGTACAATTCAAGGGAATAAAAGTAGCTTAACAGCTTAATTCGGTGCACCTTTGGAGTACCAATGGCATCCTATGTACCGATGGCATTCTATATTATAGGATACGTGATTTAGTTGGTAAATAACTCCAACTTCTAAGATAGGAATAAGGGTATATTAGGAATTAAAAATAATAATATAAACAGATTTTAAGATCACTTATAAATCTATAGATTTTCCTCCTAATTTTTATTTTTCTTTCCTTTAACTTCCGTATGACAATATTCTGTAGATTTTGTTTTTACTTTTCTCTGAAAAATATCGCACGTAAATTAGGGTAGGTATCTTTTCCTTTCTTTTAAAAATTTAATGCAGATAAAAATTCCAAACCATTCTTATCTTGTTTTCGAGGGTGAAATATAAACATGGTTTGAAGCAAAATTAAAAAATTCTCAGATAAATAATAGATGATAATCATTTCAATAAATTTGAGATAAATATTTATAGCCTATTTTAGATAATCGGAGATAAATATCAAGTTTTTTCTTGTAATCTAGGTAGGAGATTACAAATCCTACCTAGATTTGTAATCTCCTCTTTTGTTCTTTTCTATATTCTCTGTGAACTTTCACAGATGCACTCTAATTTCCAGCTTCAGTTTACAGTTGCACATAATCCTTCATTTTCCTGCAGGTTGGAGTAGCTGTTAGAGAGATGAAAGTGGCACATAATTTCTTTACTTTTCGAGCAATTTTAAGGCTGCAGGAGATGAAATGAAAATGCCTGCTTATAGTATGAACAGATGATTTATCGGGAGAGCTGAGTTTGCAATCATCAGATAATATTTGTATTGACTATATAATAATAAAGACACAATCAGCAACCACAATATAACAAAACAAACAACCAACAATCACAGCTAAACAACAGGAACAAGTGTCGGTAGAAAGAATCAAGAACATCGACAGATGTGTTCTAAAAGCAGCAGCAGCACCAGCATTCAAGTGATAGAAGGGATTCCTCTCGATCTACAAAAACACAGGCAGGATCCCTAAAACCATTCATCATGTACCTTCTTCTTGAGAGGTGAAAGCGAGAATACCTGCTAGATGGTTTTAGCATTATTGTGAACTTTTATGAATTCGTAGCTCCTATATATGCACATTATTCGATGACATTTTGCAAATTTTATACTTTAAGAAGCTTATTATAAATAATCAACCAGAGAAAAGGTAGAAATATTTGAAGGAATCAATTTGTCAAGTATGTTAGTATCACAAATATATTAACCTCTATTATTCAAAAACTTAGAAATTGATAATCTGACTTCTTTATGATTGCCAATTGTGAATTGGGTTTCTTTGGTGGATGATGCCGCCATTGATGAGAGAGTGAGAGAGTGTGTGTGAGAGAGAGAGAGAATGGAAAACGTACCGAGAGCTAGGTTTGATCTATGATCAAATATTCCCCGCCTTTTGTCGTGGTGAGCAAGTGTACTTTATTATAGGAATGAGAGGAATAAAGTACAATTCAAGGGAATAAAAGTAGCTTAACAGCTTAATTCGGTGCACCTTTGAGTACCAATGGCATCCTATGTACCGATGGCATTCTATATTATAGGATACGTGATTTAGTTGGTAAATAACTCCAACTTCTAAGATAGGAATAAGGGTATATTAGGAATTAAAAATAATAATATAAACAGATTTTAAGATCACTTATAAATCTATAGATTTTCCTCCTAATTTTTATTTTTCTTTCCTTTAACTTCCGTATGACAATATTCTGTAGATTTTGTTTTTACTTTTCTCTGAAAAATATCGCACGTAAATTAGGGTAGGTATCTTTTCCTTTCTTTTAAAAATTTAATGCAGATAAAAATTCCAAACCATTCTTATCTTGTTTTCGAGGGTGAAATATAAACATGGTTTGAAGCAAAATTAAAAAATTCTCAGATAAATAATAGATGATAATCATTTCAATAAATTTGAGATAAATATTTATAGCCTATTTTAGATAATCGGAGATAAATATCAAGTTTTTTCTTGTAATCTAGGTAGGAGATTACAAATCCTACCTAGATTTGTAATCTCCTCTTTTGTTCTTTTCTATATTCTCTGTGAACTTTCACAGATGCACTCACAATTTCCAGCTTCAGTTTACAGTTGCACATAATCCTTCATTTTCCTGCAGGTTGGAGTAGCTGTTAGAGAGATGAAAGTGGCACATAATTTCTTTACTTTTCGAGCAATTTTAAGGCTGCAGGAGATGAAATGAAAATGCCTGCTTATAGTATGAACAGATGATTTATCGGGAGAGCTGAGTTTGCAATCATCAGATAATATTTGTATTGACTATATAATAATAAAGACACAATCAGCAACCACAATATAACAAAACAAACAACCAACAATCACAGCTAAACAACAGGAACAAGTGTCGGTAGAAAGAATCAAGAACATCGACAGATGTGTTCTAAAAGCAGCAGCAGCACCAGCATTCAAGTGATAGAAGGGATTCCTCTCGATCTACAAAAACACAGGCAGGATCCCTAAAACCATTCATCATGTACCATCTTCTTGAGAGGTGAAAGCAAGAATACCTGCCAGAAATCAAACATGACACTCATTAGATGGTTTTAGCATTATTGTGGACTTTTATGAATTCGTAGCTCCTATATATGCACATTATTCGATGACATTTTTGCAAATTTTATACTTTAAGAAGCTTATTATAAATAATCAACCAGAGAAAATTAAGGTAGAAATATTTGAAGGAATCAATTTGTCAAGTATGTTAGTATCACAAATATATTACCCTCTATTATTCAAAAACTTAGAAATTGATAGTCTGACTTCTTTATGATTGCACAATTTGGTGGTGTATTAACTTTCTTTAAGCATTTTTCTAATTATCCCAGTTATAGTTAGACAAGCTAGCAAGTTTCAGAGAAAGAAGTAAAACCACTGTTTAATATGTGTCATTAACTTTTGTCAGTAAAGCAAAATTGGATTTCAATAGGCAAGGTGTTCACAAAAACTAGAAAACACACGCAGATTAACTAGTTTTCAGATACGTGCAAATGCATGCATCTGTAACTGGTAAATCTGAAATATTTTAAACTTAACAAAAATGTAAGTGTAGAAGAATGCATATGAAAGGTGAAAATCATACCGTGTTCTCTATCCACTGGATGGTTGTAAAGTGAAGAGAAGAATAACATTGGATCTATTGAGATCAATGTAATATTAACATAGTGCAATGCTTTCTTCAGAAAATTACTTCAATTAAACTCCACAGAGAACAATTTAATAACAGGGTTATCGCCTACTAATCAGAATCTTGCATATTCATATTTATTTTTCTTTAAGCATATCACCTTCTTAACATAAAAGCACGATGCCAATATTGTAGAATGTAGATTATCTCACAGCATAAAGTTTCACAACAGAAAAGCAAAAGGGCATGATTCCTCGATTAATAATCATTCCACTACATTGGATAAGAAACAATATAGAATGAATCAGATCTAATACACATTTCATACATGAACCAAGGGGGGCAAAACAAACTTTAGAGCCATTCCTTTTTCTTCGCTATGAATTTTAGAAACCCTTGGAAAAAGCACCACAAAGAGATGAGAAATAAAAGGGAATCAAAAAGTAACAGAAAATTACCTGTTTTAGACTTCAGTTCTACTTATGTGTGGTCTCCAATGGCACTCCATTTGTATGGTCAATGCTTTCACTTCCCATCTTCAAGCTCCCATTGTCATCTACAGATTCCCTTTCATTCTCCATTTTAACTTCCACTTCTACTGATGCTTCCTCCCCTACATTTTGATGTGCATTTTCATTTTCATCTTTCACCTTCAAGTCTTTTTCTAACTCGAGTTTTTCTTCTTTGCTCTCCCCGATACTCTCCACTGGAAGCTCCTTTGAGTTTGTCACCAAGTCGGGCTCTTTTTCACTGATTGATAACTCACCGTTTTCCTCAGGCTTCTTGGTTGTGGCTTCAGAGAGCAATATGCAGACAACTCATTCAATTTTCTGATAGAGTCAGCTTCTTTGGCTCGGAGTTCAGCGTTTTCTTGGCTGATACTTTGCAACTCATTCTCTCTATCCAACAATCTTTCCTTCAATCTCAAAGTCTCGGTCTTTGCTTCTTCAACAGCTTCATTTGCACTGCTCGCACTTGCCTCAGCTAATCTCAAACTTAGCAACCATTTGCACTGCTCCCATTTTAGCTTTGAAGGAAGCAAGTTCTTCTTCAGACCCTTTAATTACATTCAGAACAGCTCCGATAGGATCACAAGTAAGGGTTGGTAAAGCACAGCCTTGTTTTTGCCCTCATCGGTCGAAGACAAGCGTAAGCTGCCCTTCCTTTATTTCCTACTTTTCTAGTTACCTTTTTGTCCATCCATGGAAAACCGAGACAAAGCAGCTCTGCTCTTTCCAGGCGACCTGACCTCGTCGTTCTCCGGTGGAAGAGAATGACCACAGCCTGCCGTCTTGCGCACACGACTCGTCTTAATAGTCTTTGTTTTCTAACTGCAGTGAACTCCGCAAACAATTTTTAGTCATTTTTTACCCATTGGCAAATAACTCCGCAGAGACCAAAAATTCACGATTTCATGAGCAACATCCCAATGGCAAATAATTTTTCGGAGGCCCCGATTTGTGATTTCATGAGCTATAACCAATAATTTTTTACCACTTTTAGTTGTTTTAACCCGTTGATAAATAATATTACGGAGGCTAAAATTCACGATTTCGTGAGCTATAACCCTTGATTTTTTGTCATTTTTAGTCATTTCAAACCGTTGTTAAATAATTTCATAGAGGCTAAAATTCATGATTTCGTGAGCTGTAAACTCTGATTTTTACCCATTTTCAGTTATTCTGCCCCCATTGGCAAATAAGTTCATGGAGGCCAAAACTCACAATTTCATAAACTACAACCCACGATTATTGAATATTTTTAGTCATTTCGAACCACTGATAAATAATTTTGAAGAGTCCAAACTTCACAATTTCATGAGCTAAATGACCCACAAATTTTTGCCCTTTTTAGTCGTTTTAACCTATTGGCATGTAATTCCGCGGAAATTAAAATTCACGACTTCGTGAGTTACATTTTTTTAGCCATTTTAGTCATTTCGACATGTTAGCAAGTAATTAAATAAAAACTAAACTTCACGATTTTATGAGGTATACCCCATGATTTTTTACCATTTTTCAGTCGTTTTGACCCGTTGACAAATTCACGATTTCATGAGCTATAACCAATGATTTTTTTGCCATTTTTTTATTTCGACCCATTGGCAAACAATTCCTTGGATACCAAAATTCACGATTTCGTGAGCTTTAACCCACAATTTTGGCTGCTTTTAGTCGTTACAACCCGTTGGTAAATAATTTTGTGGAGTCCAAACTTCACAATTTCATGAACTATATAACCCACGATTTTTAGCCATTTTTATTCATTTCGACCCATAGGCAAATTATTCCATGGAAACCAAAATTCATGATTTTGTGAGCTACATAACCCATGATTTTTGGCCAATTTTAGTCGTTCGACCGTTGGCAAATAATTTTGTGAAAGATAAATTCATGATTTCATGAGTTGTAACCCATAATTATAGGACATTTTAGTTGTTTTGGACCTTTGGTAAATAATTTCTCAGAGTCGAAACTTCACAGTTTCATGAGATATGACCCACGATTTTTTACCATTTCAAGTCATTTCGAACCGTTGGCAAATAATTTAACAGAGGCCAAAATTCACGATTTCATGAGCAAAAATCGATTACTTTTGGCCATTTTTAGTCATTTCGAACCGTTGGTAAATAATTTTGTGCAGACCAAAATTCATGAATTCATGAGCTATAATCCACGATTATTAGACATTTTAGTCGTTACGAACCATTGGTAAATAATTTCATACACATTAAAATTTATAATTTCATGAGCTATAATCCATAATTTTTTATCATTTTTAGTCATTTTGACCTGCTGGCAAATAATTTTACCTAAGGTAAAAATTCATGATTTTGTGAGCTATAACCCACGATTCTTGGCCATTTTGTAGTCATTTCGACCCGTTAATAAATAATTTTACAAAGGCTAAATTCTTGATTTCATGAGTTGTAACCCATGATTATTGGACATTTTTAGTTATTTTGTACCTTTGGTAAATAATTTTGCAGAGTCTAAATTTTACAATTTCATGAACAATGGCCCACGAAGTTTTACCGCTTCAAGTCATTTCGACCGTTGGCAAATAATTCCACGAAGGCTAAAATTCACGATTTCATGAGCAAAACCCCACAAATTTTGAATATTTTTAGCCGTTTTGAATCGTTGACAAACAATTTTGTGGAGACCAAAATTCATGAATTCATGAGCTATAACCCACGATTATTAAATATTTTTAGTCATTTCAACCTTTAGTAAATAATTTTGTGGAGTCCAAACTTCATAATTTTATAAACTATAACCCACTATTGTTGGCCATTTTTATTTTTTTGACCCATTGGCAAGTCATTTTGCGGAAGCCAAAATTCACGATTTCAGGAGCTATAACCCACGACTTTTGGCCATTTATTATTTCAACCCATTGGCCAATAATTCTGTATAGATAAAAATTCACGATTTCGTGAGCCATAACTCATGATTCTTGGCCATTTTGTAGTCATTTTGACCCGTTGCCAAATAATTTCTTGGAGCCCAAAATTAAATATTTCATGTGCTATAGCCCACGATTTTTGGCCATTTTTAGTCGCTTCGACTAGTTGAAAAATAAATTTGTGGAGGCAAAACTTCATGATTTTATGCTATAACCCATAATTTTTGCTATTTTAGTCATAAATAATTTCACGAGACTAAAATTTATGATTTTGTGAGTTATAACCCCACTTTTTGCCATTTTAGTCATTTCGATCTGTTGGCAAATAATTTCATCTTGGTTAAAATTCATAATTTCATGATCTATAACCTATAATTTTTGGCCATTTAAGTCATTTTAACCCGTGGCAAATAATTTTATTGAGTTCAAAATTCATGATTTTGTAAGCTATAACTCACGATTCTTAGCTATTTGTAGTCATTTTGACCCGTTGCCAAATAATTTCTTGGAGCCCAAAATTAAATATTTCATGTGCTATAGCCCACGATTTTTGGCCATTTCTAGTCAATTCGACGAAATGGCAAATAATTTTGTGGAGTCCAAACTTCATAATTTTATAAACTATAACCCATAATTTTTGCTATTTTAGTCATAAATAATTTCATGAGCTATAACCCACGACTTTTGGCCATTTTTGCTCATGAAATTGTGAAGTTTGGGCTTTGGAAATTATTTGCCAACAGATCGAACAACTAAAATGACCAAAAATCGGCGTTATAGCTCATGAAATCATGAATTTTGGCCAAATAATCATGCATACAAAGTTTGTGGCATATTAATCATGCTATAACCCACGCTACAACCCACGATTGTGGGTTATAACTCATGAAATGACTAAACATTATTTACCATTTTTAGTCGTTCGACCCATTTGCAAAAATTTCACTGAGGCTAAAATTTAGAATTTTGTGACTATAACCCATTATTTTTGGTAATTTTTAGTCATTTCAACCCATTGTAAATAATTTTGCAGTTGGACAAAATTTCATGGGCTATTACCCATCATTTTTTGGCCATTTTTTGCTCATGAAATTGTGAAGTTTGGGCTTTGGAAATTATTTGCCAATAAATTGAAATGATTAAAAATGGTAAAAAATCATGGGTTACATCTTATGAAATTGTGAATTTTAACCATGGCTAAATTATTTGCCAATAGATTGAAGTGACTAAAAGTGAAATAAAAATCGTGGGTTATATCTCATGAAATCGTGAAGTTTGGCCTTCGCGAAATTTTTTACCAACGGGTCGAAATGAATGAAAATGGACAAAAATCATGGGTTATAGATTATTGAAACATGAATTTTGGCCTCCACAAAATTATTGGCCATGGGGTCGAAACGACTTTAAATGGCCAAAAAATTATGGGTTATATAGCTCGTGAAATTGTGAATTTTTGTCTCCGCAAATGTTTTCACCAACGGGTCGAAACGTCTAAAAATAGTCAAAAATCGTAGGTTATAGCTCATGAGTCATGAATTTTGGCCGATTATTTATGTAATTTTTCATTCATTGACTAAAATTTTTGGTTATAGCCCATGAAAATCGTGAAATATTTTTTATGCATGATTAATTGTCATTTGGTTATAGCTCATGAAATGATTTTCATGCGCTATAACCAATGATTTTTATAATTTTTGTTCATTGGCCATATAACAAATAAGTATGTGTAGCTTAAAATTCATAATTTCATGGGCTTTAACCCACAAACTTTAATTGACGATCTTTAACTATTTCCGCCTAGTGGCAATTAATGAAGCGTACACTTCAAAATTCACAATTTTCATGAGTTATAACCCACCATTTTTGGGCATTTTCATTTCTTTCGGCCCAATGGTAATAACTTATTTGTACTACATAATCTCGAGTTTTATGGGATATGATCGATGATTTTTATTAATTTTTATTCATTTTGATCCAATAACAAATAGGTAGATTCACAATTTTCATTGGTTATAACACACGATTTTTGTTCATTTTTGTTCATTTTAACTCAATAGCAATTAACTAAGCAAATTTGTGATTTCATGGGCTAACACATGATATTTGCTTATTTTCGTTCGTTTTGACCCAATGACAATCAATCATGCATGTGTACCAAAATATCGTCCTTTTATGGGTTTGTGCAATTTGCAAAATTTAGCATTCTCCTATACAAATTGAAGATTCTAATTGAAATGATAATTATGTATATTTTTGTTATACTGAGCTTGATAGTACATTGTGGAATTAAAATTTTAAATTAATGGACATTATATGGTGCAATGTATATACACATCTACGTGACTTGGGTTCATGTATGCATACCTAATAACATTTCATGATACAGAGTAGGAAAGTTGCAAATCTTAGACTCCAGATTCATTGTTTCCGCCACATCTATGCAATGTATATTTTGCAATGTATGTTAGCTATAAATTGAGAGGGAGCGACAAGAAAATACTATGAGAAACATTTATTTTGGATTCCTTTTTTCATGTTTTTGTTCTTTTTAAGTTTGCAAAAGCGTTTCGTCAACTGGCAAAGTTTCCTGTTCTCGGTGGTGCAGGAGGATGAGAATTGGCCTTGTTGTTCTTCTGAAGCTCAGAGTTCAATCCCAACGGTAACGTTTTTAATTTAAATTGTGTCTAGGCATTAAATATAAAGATAGTTTTTCTGATAAAATATCGCACATATTTTTCTTAGTTTATTATGCACCGAAATTGTGTTAGAATTTCTTTCATTATTTGATTTTCTTCTTTCTTTTATTGCCTTCTTTTAGGGGTGACATCTCCAAATCCAGCCCCCACCCGGCCACCCCCAACCCCCCTCTAACCCACACACGCACGTAGACACCCATCTTTTTTTCTATTATGAGATGTTCGTTGAATCACCCAAAAGTTCAAGAAATGGTTTCATGAGAATTAGAAAGGCTTGGGCATGAACCATATTTATCACATTTGCAATTCATCATAACAACATAGATCTCCTTTGACTCACCATTAGACTTGGAAACATAAGTCATAGTGCCGGTGAATCATTAGGTAAGAACTATTACTTTGCCCAAAAGCGATTGACTGCAATCTCAATATTGCCATGTCCAGTCTTGGTGTAATATGAACATATTCTAGAGTCGATGCAAATTCATTGAGTTACAAAAGTTTGTAAGTGCATCAAGTACATCTGATATAGATAAATATACAGAAGATATCACACTCATGAACCAACATTAAGCCTTGTTCAGAAAGATACATAATCCATTCAAACTAAAGGGATTGAGTTCAAATTGATCAAAATGCAACATAAAAGTTTATTACATCAAACCCATTTGAAGGGTGAAGAATTCAATCATTATTACATCAATTTCAAGAGAACTCTTCTTCACTTTGTCTTTTGCCATTGTTTGGATAAGAAAAGCCTTTCACCTACAAGAGAGATGCCATGATGTTTAGTAGGTGACTCATGAATCAATAATAAACAAGCAAAGTTTACCTTCTCACAAGGACAAGATTGTGCCTCAACCTAAAGTTTCATGTCATTGCGTCATATGCATAAACAATGATATTGGTACAAATATGCAAAGGGACTTTATAACTAGACCAAAACTTTAGTTAAATGTAGCATGCTTGTTCCACTTTTGGTGTGTCCCATAGCTTCACTTGTTGACATGACCAAGATTCAAATGCCGCCATTGAATATCTGAACATGATAGAAATATTCGTAACACGAATTTAAAAAAATCAACTACACCGTCAACCATATTAAGTATGAATTGAAATGCATTTTCAGATAAATTTCTGATTCTTTTGACCAATATTCTACTGTTTGACTGTGTCAGATGGATATTTGCTTTGAATACTTGTTCAATTATATCTGTTTATTATCATGTTGACGGTTTTGAAAACTTTGGTTTACAGCACATGGAAAAAAAGGAGCAGAAGAAATCCTGACCAGTTCTGAAAAATAGGACACCAACAAAAAAATATTGTAAACGTATGAAAATTAATGCATAACTCAATCAAGAATTTGTTACTGTGACATTCTTGCTTTCCCATTTTCTCACATGTATGCTCTACTCGTGGATTATGTACCAAGACAAATATCGATGGCTTGAACACTAGAAACAGAACTGCAGCTACCCGTCAACGGTCAACCATTATAAGTATGAAACTGAAGTAGCAGAAATTCCTGCTCTAATAGAAGGTTAATTTCAAATTTCTATACTTCCAATTGCTGCATCTGATTTTGTCTGCTTGTTCATAATGTTGAACATGCTGAAAAAGTGGGTAATTAGGCAAAAGGTTACTACCTACAAAGAATAAGCTAGTGATTCAATCTAAAGTTCCATGTCATTGTGCCATATGTGTAAACAAAAGATATTGGTGCTAATATAATGAGGAACTTACTAGAGATCAAAAGTTATTTAATGTATAATATTTTTTTCCCAGTTTTTGTGTCCTATATGATTTACTTCTTCACAAACTAAATTTCACTCACCTCCATTAGATATCTGAAAACAGTACGTTGCAACTACAGCGTCAACAACAATAATTATAAATGGACTGCATGTTCAGATAAATTCATGATCTTTGACCAATATTCTGGTATTCAACTATATCTGCTTGTTAATAGTGTTGATAATGCTGAAAAGGTGCAACTGATAACATGATATAATAATCATAATTAGGTAAGTGCATATGCCATTATCTAGCAGAATAATTATTTTGAATATTTGTTTGTTTGATAGATATATATTTGTCATAATATCGAAGACTCTGAAAAGTTTGTTTATCAGCACATGGTTAAAGGAGTAGGTAGATGCGTAAACAAGGTTCCTAGCCTCGATTCACCGCTTTAGAATGTTTCGCTTCCATAAGAACGAAAATGGATGTCATAAGCAAAGCTCATGCTTAATTAGATTCACTATACGAAAAGTTCATGCATAACTAGATCAAAAGTTTGATTAATGTAACATTATTGTTTTCCTATTTTTTGTCTGTGGTATGCTCTCTCTTTCAGCGATCATGGTCCAAAGGCAGCCTTGGAAACATCTCACCTAGTATAAATTGTTTCAACGCGAAAAGTAGAATTGCAGCTACATCATCAACCATTGTAAATATGCAACCAAAGTAGAATTCAGGGAAATTCATTACCTTTGGAAGGTTTCAAATTTTTATAGTATGACATTCAACTGTATCTGTTTGTTCATAATGTTGAACATGCTCAAAAGCTGGGCAATTGTGCAAAAGGCAGAGAGGATTAGGTAGATGCTTACGCCATTTTGTATAAATGATAATTACATAATCTAGGCCTGGTAACTTTGGTTGATTACACCTGTTTATTCATAATGTCTATGAAACTGAAAGTTTTGTTACCTCGAAACAGTAAAAGGTATAATAATAAATAAAAAGTGGTTCTTTACTGATTAATTACTCAGATGTCTCGCTACATAAAGATAATAGATAAATGGATGAGTAGGAAAGAGAACTATGATCATTATCTTCTAAGACTATATAAATTCAACAAAGGTGACAAAAGCTTGTAGCAAGCCAAGGAAAAAATAATAAAGTTGATATTTAATTTGGTTAATCATGAAAACAATCAGAATTCTGGGTGGAGATGGTTGGTGCTATAGTCCTACTAATTGATCACAGTTTTGATATTGCCATCATAGATGACAAAGAAATGGAAATATTCAGATTATAAAAGATTGAATGAATAATGGGATGGACACAGTGAAGAGAGGCAAAACACCTCCAGCAAATCCAGGACTGGCTTCGTCTGAATGCATGAAGTGAATAACTCCCAGCAGATCCATTAGACATGGGAGGAAATTTGAAGAAACATATGCTGGAAGTCAGCCTTCGACCAATGTGTCTCTCATCACAAGCAAGTATTCTAATGATACCCCAAAAGTTCTAAAGGGCTATATCATAAAGCGTGCTTGCTTATTCTGAATGAAGCCCGGATGCAGAGACAAGGGGAAATGAAAGTGCAGGAAAGTAAATTGTTAGTTCATACCCCAACCTCCAGCAAATACAGAGTTAATTTTGTTTTGTTACACTTGTTTATTTCACTTAAACTTTGGTTACGGAGGACAAGGTACACAGGAGTTGGTGGATAAACATTAGGACATGGTAAATTCAATCAAAGCAAGGAAAATGCCATAGTCGAGCTGAGGAAAAATCATTATGCTTACTGATTCCTTTAATAAATCTTGATAAACATAATTTTTACGGATATATTTAACGTTACTTTAGAGTTTAAACTTCTTAATATTGAGTCTAAATTCTAAAATTAAGAATGTCACAAGTCGCAACTTCTTAATATAGAGTTTAAATTCCAAAATACAAACAAGTTTTCTCTAGACTTTTAGCAATTATTGCCCTTTTCAAGTGCCACTCCTGCTTCCTTATAAAATTTTCCCCATCACTTACGACTGCAAGGGAAAATTAAATTATAAAGAAAAAGGAAAGAAATTTATATTTCCACTGACAAGGTTTAGCATAAGATACCGTACTTTGTATTTTCCATTTATATAGCATTAAGGAAAAAGGAAATTCAGTACATGTTATAACAAGCTTCTACAACAAAATTCTATGCATGTCTCAAAAATTCAAGATGTTTGAAGCATATACTTCCCCATAGTGCAAGACCAACATGCTCGATGCCAATAATATTTTTCAGTAACTGAAATATTTGGGATTATTATATTATTTCACGGGAACATCAGTGTTTTACTTCAAGCATATTTGAATTTCATCAAATGCTTATCATATAGGAGACTACGGTCATGGACAATTTACCAAAACTTTATACTTTATGAAGGACGTGGTAACTTCTTATGATTTCCCGGGTCTGCCACAACAAAATTCGGTTGCAATTAGTAAGTCTCCTTTAGTTTCTCCTGCAAAACAAATTTTAAGTGCTCTGGTTACAGTAAAAATACTGAGTATGATACATCAGTCATCTAACTATCAAAATTTCAAGAACAAATATAAAGGATCAAGAAAGAGATTATGTCATTCAATTTTTGACAATCCTTGCATATAAATTTTGCAGTTTAATTGTTGTTTCCATCTTTTTCAGACAGAGATCGGCTCTAAAAATTTCAGAGGGTGTAGAGAAGGGGGGGAAAAGTATTTATCATCAACTTTTGAAAACCTTTTCAAACAAAAATTTTTCTACTACCCGATGATTTTAACTATAGCTAGCGCTAAATATTCTTGCAGGATTTTTCTTCATTATAGCTAGCGTCCATTCTTACAGGATTTTTCCCCACTATTTAATGTAAAAAGTTATGGATATACTTTAGTAATAATTTTCATAATCAATATACACATTTGTCAAATAATTACTTCTTATGTATTATCATAAAGCCAGCTACACTAATTAGAAGCATACAATTCACGATAAATCTCACTTGCATGGGTACGGATAATGGTAAGGACACGCAAATTTGTAAAAGGTAGGGCATGGGACACGGCTATATAAATATTTATATACACATATATTATATATTGGAATTAATAATTTATATGGGAACAAGGATGAGAATTAAATTTCCTATAACATTTTGTGTTTCTTTTATTATGTGGATTATAAATTGGAAAATCGCTACTTTTGAACTAGACATCCAAATGACCCTTCAAAATCATAATTGAACCTCGATCTATGTCCAACAACTTTCAAGAAGTGAATGTGAATTGTAGGATATCGTCAAAAATGTATGATAACTATTTAAATTAAAACATGTATTGTATATTGAGTGCAAGCCCCAATAAATGTATGCATATATGCAAGGAGTGTCCAAGGAGTTTGGGTACAAGTATGGGTATGGAGCGTGTCGATGCGAATGCGGCTTCAAATTACAAGTACCCAGGTAACGTGCATGAAATTAATATACAGTTAAATTCAGTATAAAACTCATGATATAAGTATCTTATATTTATGACCATTTAGGCTGTCAAACAAGCGGTAACCAGCTTCAAGAGTTTATGGTGAAATGTTTACTTGAGCAGCTTCTAAAACATATACAAGTCCTACATGCTTCTTCTCATCTGTTGAAAATAAGAAAGAGTTTTAGCTCTAAATTTCAAGCTCCCAATTATAAGCAATTAGAGTTTACATTTTGTCTCCCAACTTTTCTGAGCTTTAACTTAGAAAAGTATGAGAAACATGGTTATTTCTTCAGTCAAAGGCATCTAAACAGCTCTATAAATAGTTTCCTACTAAGCAATTGGAAGGTAAAAGTGAAGGAAAGTAACTCTGGCATGCAATGCTCCATCACCCACAAGGCCTGATTATCTGGATTATTAGATTCAAACAGATGTGAAACCACAGCTATCTCCTAAATTTTATAATTCATTAATGATTTTGTCGGTAATTCTTTCTAATCTCTGCATGCATCTCAATGCACTAGTTCTTCATAGTTTGATCACAACAAGTAGTATCTAACTTCCTTTAAAGTAGGATGATCAAAGAAGACCAAATCAAAGAAGACCAAATTAATTGTACAGAACAAGATTATTGAGAGCATGATATTAATGGACAATAGATAAAATAGAGATCAGTGAAAACACTTTGATAACAATTTGACCAAGTCTCAGCAAAATCAATATTTTCTGCAAATAAAAGTTAAAACAAAATTAATGCGATAGTGGACAAAAATCGTCAGCTAATAGCCCATGAAAATATTGACTATTTAGGTTCGAAGAATTAATAGCAATTGGCTCGAAACAAACAATAATTATGTCTGACCCATGAAAATACAAATTCGATGAATCCTTATTTGTCATTGGGTGAAGAACGAAAAATAACAAAAGATATGGATTATAGTCATGAAAATCAAGATTTTTATGAGAAAATTTAACAACCACTAGGTGAAACTAACAAAAATAGATAAAACCGTGGGTTACAACCCATGAGAATCTCAAATTTTTGCTACATATGATTAATTGTCATTGGGTAGAAATGAACAAAATGAGCATATCTCATGAGTGCCCATGAAATTGCAAATTTTAAGAATGCGTACTTATTTTTCATTAGGTCATAAAAAAAGAAAATTAACAAATATTGTGGGTTATAGCCCATAAAAATTGCAAATTTTGAAGTACGCATAATTCGTTGTCATTATGTCGAAATAAATGAAAATGCACAAAATCATAGGTTATAATCATTAAGCGAATTTTGAAGTGAACACCTAATTAATTGGCATTAAGTGAAGCGAGAAAAAAGGGACAAAATTTGCGGGTTAAGGGCATGTTTCGTTGTCAAGAAAACCAATAGAAAATGATTATAGGAAATTGATTTCCTATAGCCATTTCCCTTTCTTTGTTTGGTTGAGGAAAAAAAGAAAAGACCCACCTCTAGAAATGTAATAGTGCACTAGGTCCGAAAAGGAAAGCCATTTCCAGAAAAATGGGAAATGGGCTTGGAAAAGGAAAATTGGGTCCCATAACCCATTTCCCATAGGTCATTGCAAAGAATTAGATTTCGGGAAATAGGCCAAAGCTGGACGAATTTTGAGCGTTAAAACTAATGAAAATCATTAATATTTGAAAACCGATTTTTGAAAGAAAATTAAAACAAACCATTAGTTAAACCCTATGAAAATCGTGATTTTTGAAAAAAATTGAACAAATTGTTGGTTAAAGCCCATGAAAATCGCGATGATTGAAGTTCGACCAATTAAATTCAATTGGATCAAAACAAAAAATGGACAAAAATCATGGGTTATAACACATGAAATTCGTGAATTTTGAAAATCATGGGTAATAGCCCATAAAAATCTTGAATTTTGAAGTTTGCATAATTAGTTTGCATAAGTAATTGTTATTTGACCAAAATAAATGAAAATTGACAAAAATCACGAGTTATAAGGTTATAGCCCATAAAATTGCAAATTTTGAAGTACGTATAGTTACTTGTCATTGCGACAAAGCGAATAGAAGTTACAAAACATGGGTTATAACTCAATAAAACCGTTAATTACTAAGTAGTCATAATTAATCGTTGGTCGGATGACCGATAATGGACAATTTGTGGGTTAGCCCATGAAAATCGCGATGATTGAAGTTCGACCAATTAAATTCAATTGGATCAAAACAAAAAATGGACAAAAATCATGGACTATACCCACGAAAATCACAATTTTTAGAGTATGCATACTTATTTGTTATTGGATTGAAGAATGAAAATTGACAAAATTGTGGGGCTATAGTCCTTGAAAATCACGATTTTTATGGAAAAAATTTAATTGTCATTGGGTCAAAATGGACAAAAATAAGCAAAATCATGGGTTATAGCCCATAAAATTGCAAATTTTGAAGTCACGCATAATTCGTTGTCATTATGTCGAAATAAATGAAAATGCACAAAATCATAGGTTATAATCATTAAGCGATTTTTGAAGTGAACACCTAATTAATTGGCATTAAGTGAAGCGAGAAAAAAGGGACAAAATTTGCGGGTTAAGGGCATGTTTAGTTGTCAAGAAAACCAATAGAAAATGATTATAGGAAATTGATTTCCTATAGCCATTTCCCTTTCTTTGTTTGGTTGAGGAAAAAAGAAAAGACCCACCTCTAGAAATGTAATAGTGCACTAGGTCGAAAAAGGAAAGCCATTTCCAGAAAAATGGGAAATGGGCTTGGAAAGGAAAATTGGGTCCCATAACCCATTTCCCATAGGTCATTGCAAAGAATTAGATTTCGGGAAATAGGCCAAAGCTGGACGAATTTTGAGCGTTAAAACTAATGAAAATCATTAATATTTGAAAACCGATTTTTGAAAGAAAATTAAAACAAACCATTAGTTAAACCCTATGAAAATCGTGATTTTTAAGTAAGAAACTTAATTGCCATTATGTCAAAACGGCGAGCGTTCACAAAAATCATGAGTTATAACACATGAAATTCGTGAATTTTGAAAATCATGGGTAATAGCCCATAAAAATCTTGAATTTTGAAGTTTGCATAATTAGTTTGCATAAGTAATTGTTATTTGACCAAAATAAATGAAAATTGACAAAAATCACGAGTTATAAGGTTATAGCCCATAAAAATCTTGAATTTTGAAGTTTGCATAATTAGTTTGCATAAGTAATTGTTATTTGACCAAAATAAATGAAAATTGACAAAAATCACGAGTTATAAGGTTATAGCCCATGAAAATCGCGATGATTGAAGTTCGACCAATTAAATTCAATTGGATCAAAACAAAAAATGGACAAAAATCATGGGTTATAGCCCATAAAATTGCAAATTTTGAAGTCACGCATAATTCGTTGTCATTATGTCGAAATAAATGAAAATGCACAAAATCATAGGTTATAATCATTAAGCGATTTTTGAAGTGAACACCTAATTAATTGGCATTAAGTGAAGCGAGAAAAAAGGGACAAAATTTGCGGGTTAAGGGCATGTTTAGTTGTCAAGAAAACCAATAGAAAATGATTATAGGAAATTGATTTCCTATAGCCATTTCCCTTTCTTTGTTTGGTTGAGGAAAAAAGAAAAGACCCACCTCTAGAAATGTAATAGTGCACTAGGTCGAAAAAGGAAAGCCATTTCCAGAAAAATGGGAAATGGGCTTGGAAAGGAAAATTGGGTCCCATAACCCATTTCCCATAGGTCATTGCAAAGAATTAGATTTCGGGAAATAGGCCAAAGCTGGACGAATTTTGAGCGTTAAAACTAATGAAAATCATTAATATTTGAAAACCGATTTTTGAAAGAAAATTAAAACAAACCATTAGTTAAACCCTATGAAAATCGTGATTTTTAAGTAAGAAACTTAATTGCCATTATGTCAAAACGGCGAGCGTTCACAAAAATCATGAGTTATAACACATGAAATTCGTGAATTTTGAAAATCATGGGTAATAGCCCATAAAAATCTTGAATTTTGAAGTTTGCATAATTAGTTTGCATAAGTAATTGTTATTTGACCAAAATAAATGAAAATTGACAAAAATCACGAGTTATAAGGTTATAGCCCATGAAAACCGTAAATTTTGAAGTGCATTATAGTTACTTGTCATTGCGACAAAGCGAATAGAAGTTACAAAACATGGGTTATAACTCAATAAAACCGTTAATTACTAAGTAGTCATAATTAATCGTTGGTCGGATGACCGATAATGGACAATTTGTGGGTTAGCCCATGAAAATCGCGATGATTGAAGTTCGACCAATTAAATTCAATTGGATCAAAACAAAAAATGGACAAAAATCATGGACTATACCCACGAAAATCACAATTTTTAGAGTATGCATACTTATTTGTTATTGGATTGAAGAATGAAAATTGACAAAATTGTGGGGCTATAGTCCTTGAAAATCACGATTTTTATGGAAAAAATTTAATTGTCATTGGGTCAAAATGGACAAAAATAAGCAAAATCATGGGTTATAGCCCATAAAATTGCAAATTTTGAAGTCACGCATAATTCGTTGTCATTATGTCGAAATAAATGAAAATGCACAAAATCATAGGTTATAATCATTAAGCGATTTTTGAAGTGAACACCTAATTAATTGGCATTAAGTGAAGCGAGAAAAAAGGGACAAAATTTGCGGGTTAAGGGCATGTTTAGTTGTCAAGAAAACCAATAGAAAATGATTATAGGAAATTGATTTCCTATAGCCATTTCCTTTGTTTGGTTGAGGAAAAAAGAAAAGACCCACCTCTAGAAATGTAATAGTGCACTAGGTTCGAAAAAGGAAAGCCATTTCGGAAAAATGGGAAATGGGCTTGGAAAGGAAAATTGGGTCCCATAACCCATTTCCCATAGGTCATTGCAAAGTTAGAATTCACGGGAAATAGGCCAAAGCTGGACGAATTTTGAGCGTTAAAACTAATGAAAATCATTAATATTTGAAAACCGATTTTTGAAAGAAAATTAAAACAAACCATTAGTTAAACCCTATGAAAATCGTGATTTTTAAGTAAGAAACTTAATTGCCATTATGTCAAAACGGCGAGCGTTCACAAAAATCATGAGTTATAACACATGAAATTCGTGAATTTTGAAAATCATGGGTAATAGCCCATAAAAATCTTGAATTTTGAAGTTTGCATAATTAGTTTGCATAAGTAATTGTTATTTGACCAAAATAAATGAAAATTGACAAAAATCACGAGTTATAAGGTTATAGCCCATGAAAACCGTAAATTTTGAAGTGCATTATAGTTACTTGTCATTGCGACAAAGCGAATAGAAGTTACAAAACATGGGTTATAACTCAATAAAACCGTTAATTACTAAGTAGTCATAATTAATCGTTGGTCGGATGACCGATAATGGACAATTTGTGGGTTAGCCCATGAAAATCGCGATGATTGAAGTTCGACCAATTAAATTCAATTGGATCAAAACAAAAAATGGACAAAAATCATGGACTATACCCACGAAAATCACAATTTTTAGAGTATGCATACTTATTTGTTATTGGATTGAAGAATGAAAATTGACAAAATTGTGGGGCTATAGTCCTTGAAAATCACGATTTTTATGGAAAAAATTTAATTGTCATTGGGTCAAAATGGACAAAAATAAGCAAAATCATGGGTTCTGACCCATGAAATTGGAAATATGCTTAGTTAATTGCCATTGGGTCAAAATGGACAAAAATCATGGGTTATAGCCCATAAAAATCTTGAATTTTGAAGTTTGCATAATTAGTTTGCATAAGTAATTGTTATTTGACCAAAATAAATGAAAATTGACAAAAATCATGGGTTATAGCCCATAAAATTGCAAATTTTGAAGTCACGCATAATTCGTTGTCATTATGTCGAAATAAATGAAAATGCACAAAATCATAGGTTATAATCATTAAGCGATTTTTGAAGTGAACACCTAATTAATTGGCATTAAGTGAAGCGAGAAAAAAGGGACAAAATTTGCGGGTTAAGGGCATGTTTAGTTGTCAAGAAAACCAATAGAAAATGATTATAGGAAATTGATTTCCTATAGCCATTTCCTTTGTTTGGTTGAGGAAAAAAGAAAAGACCCACCTCTAGAAATGTAATAGTGCACTAGGTTCGAAAAAGGAAAGCCATTTCGGAAAAATGGGAAATGGGCTTGGAAAGGAAAATTGGGTCCCATAACCCATTTCCCATAGGTCATTGCAAAGTTAGAATTCACGGGAAATAGGCCAAAGCTGGACGAATTTTGAGCGTTAAAACTAATGAAAATCATTAATATTTGAAAACCGATTTTTGAAAGAAAATTAAAACAAACCATTAGTTAAACCCTATGAAAATCGTGATTTTTAAGTAAGAAACTTAATTGCCATTATGTCAAAACGGCGAGCGTTCACAAAAATCATGAGTTATAACACATGAAATTCGTGAATTTTGAAAATCATGGGTAATAGCCCATAAAAATCTTGAATTTTGAAGTTTGCATAATTAGTTTGCATAAGTAATTGTTATTTGACCAAAATAAATGAAAATTGACAAAAATCACGAGTTATAAGGTTATAGCCCATGAAAACCGTAAATTTTGAAGTGCATTATAGTTACTTGTCATTGCGACAAAGCGAATAGAAGTTACAAAACATGGGTTATAACTCAATAAAACCGTTAATTACTAAGTAGTCATAATTAATCGTTGGTCGGATGACCGATAATGGACAATTTGTGGGTTAGCCCATGAAAATCGCGATGATTGAAGTTCGACCAATTAAATTCAATTGGATCAAAACAAAAAATGGACAAAAATCATGGACTATACCCACGAAAATCACAATTTTTAGAGTATGCATACTTATTTGTTATTGGATTGAAGAATGAAAATTGACAAAATTGTGGGGCTATAGTCCTTGAAAATCACGATTTTTATGGAAAAAATTTAATTGTCATTGGGTCAAAATGGACAAAATACATGGAATAAAGACCATGAAAATCGTGATTTTTAAGTAAGAAACTTAATTGCCATTATGTCAAAACGGCGAGCGTTCACAAAAATCATGAGTTATAACACATGAAATTCGTGAATTTTGAAAATCATGGGTAATAGCCCATAAAAATCTTGAATTTTGAAGTTTGCATAATTAGTTTGCATAAGTAATTGTTATTTGACCAAAATAAATGAAAATTGACAAAAATCACGAGTTATAAGGTTATAGCCCATGAAAACCGTAAATTTTGAAGTGCATTATAGTTACTTGTCATTGCGACAAAGCGAATAGAAGTTACAAAACATGGGTTATAACTCAATAAAACCGTTAATTACTAAGTAGTCATAATTAATCGTTGGTCGGATGACCGATAATGGACAATTTGTGGGTTAGCCCATGAAAATCGCGATGATTGAAGTTCGACCAATTAAATTCAATTGGATCAAAACAAAAAATGGACAAAAATCATGGACTATACCCACGAAAATCACAATTTTTAGAGTATGCATACTTATTTGTTATTGGATTGAAGAATGAAAATTGACAAAATTGTGGGGCTATAGTCCTTGAAAATCACGATTTTTATGGAAAAAATTTAATTGTCATTGGGTCAAAATGGACAAAAATAAGCAAAATCATGGGTTACAGCCCATGAAATTGGAAATATGCTTAGTTAATTGCCATTGGGTCAAAACGAAAAAAAAATTATGGATTATAACCAATGAAAATCGTAAATTTTAAGGTATGCACACTTATTTGTCATTGGGTCAAAAGCGAAAATTGACAAAATCATTAGTTATAGCCCATGAAAGTCGCAAATTTTTCAAATTAACTATTTAATTCAATGGAAATTATAAGGTGCAATGTGCATACACATGTAAACGGCCCAGGTTCATGAATAGATATATGACAGTATTTCATAGTTATACACTAGAAAGGTTGTCGATTGTGTACTCTAGATTCATTGTTTTTGCCCAAGTACACTCATCTAATAAAGCATTTGACAAGGGATTATAACTATAAATTTAAATGGAGAGACAATACTCTCAGAAACAATTTTTTAGGTACCTTCATTAATGTTTGCAAAATGTTTCTGTGCATTTTGAGTTTGCAAAATGTTTCATCAAGAGGAAACAATTTAAAATCTTGGTGATGCAGAAGGATGGAGGATGAGAAGTTGGCTTTTTGTCCTTTCGATGCTCAGAGTTCAATCCCAATAGTGGTGCAGGCATTTGCTGAGGTATCAAAAGTTTTCAAAAATAATTTTTGTATTATTTTAATTTTTTAGATATTATAATTGTTCATACAAACATTGTTTCTCAGGGGGAAAAAATATAAAACAAAGCTTTTCTTAGCTCGTTATGAACTGGAAACTATACCAAAATAAGTAATATGGATTGGCATTGGTTTAAATTGCTGTTTCAAACAAAAGTTTAGTTTAGAGTTAAAGAGGTGTCAAACAATCATAAATGTCCAGTGCAGTACCGCGTGTCTGGATAGATCTACTTCTAAGGATTTTTATGAAGTTCAATGGAATAACTTCTTTGGCAATTTTGGGTAAAAATCATTTATGATCAAATAACTGAGTCAGTATTTTGGATTAAAAACTATGCCAAGCTTCCTTTTTCTAATCTGAAGGATTTATCTTAACAATTCAGTACTTAATAACTTGTGGTGGAGTTGTAACATTCAAACAAATTTATTGGGCTATAATTCTGTTCATTCTTAGACAAACGATAGAACCAATAATCTGAAAGATTGACATCCCTAAATAAATTATAGAGATCCAACGGTAGATTAAACCTTCTCATGCCATTTTCCGTTATCGATATGTCTGAACAAGGGGAAACAGTTGTAGATGTTGGTGATGCGGAAGGATGGAGGATGAGAAGTTGGCTTTTGTCCTTCGATGCTCAGAGTTCAATCCCAATAGTGGTGCAGGCATTTGCTGAGGTATCAAAAGTTTTCAAAAATAATTTTTGTATTATTTTAATTTTTAGATATTATAATTGTTCATACAAACATTGTTTCTCAGGGGAAAAATATAAAACAAAGCTTTTCTTAGCTCGTTATGAACTGGAAACTATACCAAAATAAGTAATATGGATTGGCATTGGTTTAAATTGCTGTTTCAAACAAAAGTTTAGTTTAGAGTTAAAGAGGTGTCAAACAATCATAAATGTCCAGTGCAGTACCGCGTGTCTGGATAGATCTACTTCTAAGGATTTTTATGAAGTTCAATGGAATAACTTCTTTGGCAATTTTGGGTAAAAATCATTTATGATCAAATAACTGAGTCAGTATTTTGGATTAAAAACTATGCCAAGCTTCCTTTTTCTAATCTGAAGGATTTATCTTAAGAAGTCAGAAATTATAACTTGTGGTGGAGTTGTAACATTCAAACAAATTTATTGAGCTATAATTCTGTTCATTCTTACACAAACGAAAGAAACAATAATCTGAAAGATTGACATCCCTAAATAAATTATAGAGATCCAACGGTAGATTAAACCTTCTCATGCCATTTTCCGTTATCGATATGTCTGAAAGGGTTAATACCGAAACCTAACACCTTCACCTAAACGTGTGTATCCATGTGAGTTTATTGTGCATGATGGGGTATTCGGGTGTCATGTCATTTCAATTTCATAAACAAAGAAAAGAATTGTCCTTTATTTTATGATAACTAATTTAACTCCACATTGGACCCAGAAACAAAAGTCCGAAACTAACAGTATAATGTACCCATATAACCACCCAAAAACCATGAAATAGAAAAAAAAAAAAAAACTATAAACAAACCACAGAAGCACATTTTAACAAAGCATATTAATATGAAATTCACCTGTCAAAGTATTCCATGGGAAAGGGAGAAAGGCAAAATGTGTAGGACCTCATCCCAATTTCTCTACTTCTTCCTCATGGTCGCAACTTTCAGTGCATTGCTTCAACTTTTCATCATCAGCTCCACAGCTGAACCTGAACCGTCTTCTTGCTCTTTGTGAACCAAACTCCATAAGAAATCTGTTAACATCGTCTCATAGCCTGGCAACTTCTCATATCCTGGGAAGTAATTTATATCAATTATATGGTAATGATTCCCAATCCCTCATCCCTAATCATATCAAAGTTAAAGAGATTCAATCCCATAGCACTCCTCAACCCTCTCGCTATCTCAGTGACAAAGTTCTCAGGTGGCATTTTCGTCACATCTACCCGTTTTCAGCCACTGTCATGTTCGATATCTGGGAAAATGACACTGACCCCACTTGTTCAAATGTTGCCAATCTCTCACCAGAGAGATCAGGTATGGAATTCCTCTTGACGCACTTTGTATAATCTCCAGCGACATAAACCTTGAAGACAACTCCGCCATGGTTGACAAATTCTTGAAGGACAAGAGGCGGGTTTTGTTTCAAGAGGCCCTCGTGATTAAAGACGAGGGCCATCTTGTGGATTCGCTGCTTCCATCAGCGGCGAGGGGCTTGGCAATGACAGGGAACTGCAGACCAGAAAGAATAGCAGGGTCGTTAAGAGTAGCTGTATCGTGGACAGTGATTTGCTTGGGGATTCCGAAGGTGCAGGGGTGCTGATTCTGGAGTTGGAGATCAGAATTTACCTGCGCGGAGAGGAAGGTAAAAGATCCCACATTGACCATTATACATGTTACGAAATGAAAATTAAAAGAAACTTTAATACACTTCTACTTAACAAGGAGACATAAAATCAAAATATGAATTAACAATAAATTTCATTTACTGAAAAAAGAAAAATGGAACAAGTTTTTTTTCTAAATAGTATGTGTACGGGCTCAAAGACAGAACACACTGACCAGTAGGGATGGCAAATTTGACCAAATCTATTTGCCCATCCATACCCACCCACTAAATGGACCATCTAAACCCACTCATTAAGTTAAATGGGTCATAAATGGGTGTGATTGTTTATTAAAGATAAATGGGTCATAAATGGGCGGCTATTACCCGCCCATTTGCCATTTAGATGGGTATTCTTTCAAAACACCATCAAAAGTTTCAACAATTGCAAAAAAATTTAAAGTTCAAAATTACATAACTATAGGTAAACTAACAACCAACACAAATAAAATCATAAAATTACTAGCACCCCTTAAAAATTTTAAATTTATAAAAAAACCTCAAAGTTTAAAAATTATAAAAACACCCTCAAAAGTTAAAAATTACAAAAATTCTCAAAGATTTCTAACCTCACAAATGACATATGAAATCATGAAATTTCCAAGAGACCCTATAAATTAAAATTTTGCAAATAACACCCTCAACGTTTTAAAAATGAGAAAACACCCTCAAGGGTTTAGAATTACAAAAATCACCCTAAATTTTCAAAACCTAAATATGACACATGAAATCCGAAAATTAACAAAGAAGACTCAGAATTAGAAATTTGTAAAAAAAACACCCTCATAGTTTAAAAATTACAAATAACACCCACAAGAGTTCAAAATTATAGAAAACTCTCATAATTTTCTAAACTTCTAAATGATACTTGAAATCTGGAAATTTCTAGCAGCCCCCTGTAAAATTTACAAAAAACACCCTTAAAGTTTTAAAAAATACCAATTAACACCCTCAAGCGCTTAGAATTCTAAAACCACCGAAATTTCAAAACCTACAAATGACACATGAAATCTAAAATTACGAGATGCCACTTGTAAATTTGGAATTTCCAAAAACACCCTCAAAGTTTAAAAATTGCAAAAACACCCTCAAGAGTTCAAAATTATTTCGAACTTTCTAAACTTATAAATGACACATGAAATCTGAAAATTTCCAATAGCCCACTATAAATTTAAAATTTACAAAAACACCCTCAATGTTTTAGAAAATGAGAAAACAATCTCAAGGGTTTAAAAATTAGTAAAACCACCTTACAATTTTAAAACCTGCAAATTACACATGAAATCTAGAACCGCCTCTAGTCTCCTCAGAATTTGAAAATTGCAAAAACACCCTTAAGTTTAAAAATTGTGAAAAACACCCTTAAAAGTTTAGAACTTACAGAAAAGTCTTCAAACCTACATATCATAAATTGAAAACTAGTATTACAAACAGCCCCTTGAAATTTTTAGAATTTGCAAAAACCCTAAAACTTTCAAAAGTTGCAAAACTACCTTCTAAATTTGAAATTTACAAAAAAATACCAAGAGAATTTCAAAACCTACAACCAATATGCTGAAAATCTACGAATTATAAGCAGCACCCTAAAAATATTGACTTTGAGAAAACACCCTAAAAGTTATAAAATTGCTAAAACTCCTCAAAAATTGAAATTATAAGAAAACAACTCTCTGCAATTTTTACCTTTTCAGGTAGTTCCTTGTAAATGTCAAAATTTTTAGGTATTTATTATAATTTTGAAAGTTTTAGGGTGTTTTTATAAATTCTAAAATTTTCAAGGGCTGTTTGTAATCCTAGATTTTCAATTTATGTTTGCAGTTTAAACATTTTCAAAGAGTTTCTAGAAAATTTTGCATTTTAGGGTGGTTTTTCACACTTTTGAAAGTTTTAGGGTGTTATTTTAAATCAAAAATTTACAGGGGCTATTTGTAATTTTAAAATTTTCAGTGTACTATTATTGGTTTGATGTCGCTCTTATTGCAAATTTTGAATTTTTGAGGGTGTTTTTGTAAGTTTTAAGTGTTTTAGGGTTTGTTATGCAAATCCCAAAATTTTTGGGGGCTATTTGTAATTTTAAGATTTTCAATGTACTATTTGTAGATTTGAAATATTCACAGATGTTTTTATAAATTTTGAATATTTGAGGGTGTTTATCTAACATTGAAAGTTTAGGGTATTTTTGCAAATTCTAAAATTTTAGGGGTTGTTTGCGTTCATATTTTTCAGTTTTCTATTTTAGGTTTGAAATTTTCAAGCTTTTTCTCAAGTTTTAAATTTTTAGGGTGTTTTGTCAAATTTTAAAAGTTTTGTGTGTGTTTTTGCAAATTCTAAAATATTTGGGGTCGTTTGTATTTCCTCGATTTTCATTAAAATATTTTAGATATGAAATTTTTAGTTTATTTTTAAATTTGGTTTTGAGGGTATATTTGTAATTTTCAAAATTTCAGATGTTTTCTATAAATTTGAAAATTTTAAGGCATTTCTTGTAAGGTTTTAAACTTTCTCGTGTTATTTGTATGTTTTGAATTTATAGGATGTTTTACAATTTTTGAAAATTTTGAGGCTTTTTTTAGTTTTGAAATTGTTGGGTGTTGTTTGTAATTTTTGTTTTACAAGGATATTTATGACCCATACTCACACATTTAACATCCCTACTGACCAGAAATCTAAAATAAATACAGAATATTTAAGGTCCCACAATGGTCAAAATCTATGAATTGAACATAAAAAGAGACAACAAAAACCAATGGAAATGCCAAGAACTTGCAAGGTAAAACTTGGAGCTAGGGGTGCTAAACCGTATCCGTATCCGAGAAAATATCCGTAACCGTATCCGTTAGGATACGGATATGGTTACTCAATTCTATAACATATAGGATATGGTTACGGATATAATTTTATAGTGAAATATCCGGATCCGTATCCGAAATATCCGAATACATATTAGTCATACTCTTCGATAGTTTTAATTCTTAGATTATGGATTTGTGGTTAGTTTTGATGATCAAGATGACTAATCTTAGCTTTTCAGTTATAATGAACATATTAACGAACTCTTTGTATCACATGAACTATATTTTTCTCAATACTATATAGTTTTCTCTTATCCGTTTGTATCCGATGCATATCCGCTATATATCCGCATGTATATCCAGAATCAGATCCGATTTTAGCATATATGGATATGAATTTTTCTTACCGAGATATATCCGTATCCATATACATATCCGAGATGTAAGTAGATATGGATGGTAAGTATCATATTCGATGCACTCGACCGAATGCACCCTACTTGGAGCTCATAGCAAAATGCAAGCCGCAAAAATAGATTCATACTTTATTTCATAGCTCAAAAATAAGACGCACTAATAACCAGAAATAGAAGATGGTGCAGAGTTAAAAGAACAAAATCTGTCTCAAAACCATCGTTTTTCTCACCACCTAGAGAGATCCTAGAAACGAAAGCCCGTCTCCAAAAAATCAAACTTTGACAGCTCCAACAGCAAAAACGCAACTTTACCTCTCGATTCGATGGAATCTTCGGCTCAGAAAGAATAGCAGGGTCGTTAAGAGTAGCTGTATCGTGGACAGTGATTTGCTTGGGGATTCCGAAGGTGCAGGGGTGCTGATTCTGGAGTTGGAGATCAGAATTTACCTGCGCGGAGAGGAAGGTAAAAGATCCCACATTGACCATTATACATGTTAAGAAATGAAAATTAAAAGAAACTTTAATACACTTCTACTTAACAAGGAGACATAAAATCAAAATATGAATTAACAATAAATTTCATTTACTGAAAAAAGAAAAATCAAACAAGTTTTTTTTCTAAATAGTATGTGTACGGGCTCAAAGACAGAACACACTGACCAGTAGGGATGGCAAATTTGACCAAATCTATTTGCCCATCCATACCCACCCACTAAATGGACCATCTAAACCCACTCATTAAGTTAAATGGGTCATAAATGGGTGTGTATTGTTTCTATTAAAGATAAATGGGTCATAAATGGGCGGGCTATTACCCGCCCATTTGCCCATTTAGATGGGTATTCTTTCAAAAACACCATCAAAAGTTTCAACAATTGCAAAAAAAAAAATTTAAAGTTCAAAATTACATAACTATAGGTAAACTAACAACCAACACAAATAAAATCATAAAATTACTAGCACCCTTTAAAATTTTAAATTTATAAAAAAACCTCAAAGTTTAAAAATTATAAAAACACCCTCAAAAGTTAAAAATTACAAAAATTCTCAAAGATTTCTAACCTCACAAATGACACATGAAATCATGAAATTTCCAAGAGACCCTATAAATTAAAATTTTGCAAATAACACCCTCAATGTTTTAGAAAATGAGAAAACACCCTCAAGGGTTTAGAATTACAAAAATCACCCTAAATTTTCAAAACCTAAATATGACACATGAAATCCAGAAAATTAACAATGACACCACAGAAATTAGAAATTTGTAAAAAAACACCCTCATAGTTTAAAAATTACAAATAACACCCACAAGAGTTCAAAATTATAGAAAACTCTCATAATTTTCTAAACTTCTAAATGATACTTGAAATCTGGAAATTTCTAGCACCCCTGTAAAATTTACAAAAACACCCTCAAAGTTTAAAAATTGCAAAAACACCCTTAAAGTTTTAAAAATACCAATAACACCCTCAAGCGTTTAGAATTCTAAAACCACCCGAAATTTCAAAACCTACAAATGACACATGAAATCTAAAATTACCAGATGCCACTTGTAAATTTGGAATTTCCAAAAACACCCTCAAAGTTTAAAAATTGCAAAAACACCCTCAAGAGTTCAAAATTATAGAAAACTCTCATAATTTTCTAAACTTCTAAATGATACTTGAAATCGGAAATTTCTAGCACCCCTGTAAAATTTACAAAAACACCCTAAAGTTTTAAAAATACCAATTAACACCCTCAAAGTTTAAAAATTATAAAAACACCCTCAAGAGTTCAAAATTATAGAAAACTCTCATAATTTTCTAAACTTCTAAATGATACTTGAAATCGGAAATTTCTAGCACCCCTGTAAAATTTACAAAAACACCCTAAAGTTTTAAAAATACCAATAACACCCTCAAGCGTTTAGAATTCTAAAACCACCGAAATTTCAAAACCTACAAATGACACATGAAATCTAAAAATTACGGATGCCACTTGTAAATTTGGAATTTCCAAAAACACCCTCAAAGTTTAAAAATTGCAAAAAAACCCTCAAGAGTTCAAAATTATTTGAACTTTCTAAACTTATAAATGACACATGAAATCTGAAAATTTCCAATAGCCCACTATAAATTTAAAATTTACAAAAACACCCTCAATGTTTTAGAAAATGAGAAAACAATCTCAAGGGTTTAAAAATTAGTAAAACCACCTTACAATTTTAAAACCTGCAAATTACACATGAAATCTAGAACCCGCCTCTAGTCTCCTCAGAATTTGAAAATTGCAAAAACACCCTTAAGTTTAAAAATTGTGAAAAACACCCTTAAAAGTTTAGAACTTACAGAAAAGTCTTCAAACCTACATATCATAAATTGAAAACTAGTATTACAAACAGCCCCTTGAAATTTTAGAATTTGCAAAAAAACCCTAAAACTTTCAAAAGTTGCAAAACTACCTTCTAAATTTGAAATTTACAAAAAAATACCAAGAGAATTTCAAACCTACAACCAATATGCTGAAAATCTACGAATTATAAGCAGCACCCTAAAAATATTGACTTTGAGAAAACACCCTAAAAGTTATAAAATTGCTAAAACTCCCTCAAAAATTGAAATTATAAGAAAACAACTCTCTGCAATTTTTACCTTTTCAGGTAGTTCCTTGTAAATGTCAAAATTTTTAGGGTATTTATTATAATTTTGAAAGTTTTAGGGTGTTTTTATAAATTCTAAAATTTTCAAGGGGCTGTTTGTAATCCTAGATTTTCAATTTCTGTTTGCAGTTTAAACATTTTCAAAGAGTTTCTAGAAAATTTTGCATTTTAGGGTGGTTTTTCACACTTTTGAAAGTTTTAGGGTGTTATTTGCAAATCAAAATTTATTGGGGCTATTTGTAATTTTAAAATTTTCAGTGTACTATTATTGGTTTGATGTCGCTCTTATTGCAAATTTTGAATTTTTGAGGGTGTTTTTGTAAGTTTTAAGTGTTTTAGGGTTTGTTATGCAAATCCCAAAATTTTTGGGGGCTATTTGTAATTTTAAGATTTTCAATGTACTATTTGTAGATTTGAAATATTCACAGATGTTTTTATAAATTTTGAATATTTGAGGGTGTTTATCTAACATTGAAAGTTTTAGGGTATTTTTGCAAATTCTAAAATTTTAGGGGTTGTTTGCGTTCATATTTTTCAGTTTTCTATTTTAGGTTTGAAATTTTCAAGCTTTTTCTCGCAAGTTTTAAATTTTTAGGGTGTTTTGTCAAATTTTAAAAGTTTTGGTGTGTTTTTGCAAATTCTAAAATATTTGGCTGTTTGTATTTCCCTAGTTTTCATTGAAATATTTTAGATTTGAAATTTTCAGTTTCTTTTAAATTTGGTTTTGAGGGTATATTTGTAATTTTCAAAATTTCGTGATGTTTTCTATAAATTTGAAAATTTTAAGGCATTTCTTGTAAGGTTTTAAACTTTCTGTGTTATTTGTATGTTTTGAATTTATAGGATGTTTTACAATTTTTGAAAATTTTGAGGCTTTTTTTAGTTTTGAAATTGTTGGGTGTTGTTTGTAATTTTTGTTTTACAAGGGATATTTATGACCCATACTCACACATTTAACATCCCTACTGACGTAAATCTAAAATAAATACGTAATATTTAAGGTCCCACAATGGTCAAAATCTATGAATTGAACATAAAAGAGACAACAAAACCAATGGAAATGCCAAGAACTTGCAAGGTAAAACTTGGAGCTAGTGCTAAACCGTATCCCAGATCCGAAAATATCTCAGAATCAGATCCCTAGGATACTGATATGGTTACTCAATTCTATAACATATAGGATATGGTTACTGATATAATTTTATAGTGAAATATCCGATCCGTATCCGAAATATCCGAATACATATTAGTCATACTCTTCGATAGTTTTAATTCTTAGATTATGGATTTGTGGTTAGTTTTGATGATCAAGATGACTAATCTTAGCTTTTTCAGTTATAATGAACATATTAACTAACTCTTTGTATCACATGAACTATATTTTTCTCAATACTATATAGTTTTCTTATCCGCTTTGTATCCGCATGCATATCCGCTTATATATCCGCATGTATATCCGTAACCGTATCCGATTTTAGCATATATGGATATGAATTTTTCTTACCGAGATATATCCGTATCCATATACATATCCGAGATGGGTAAGTAGATATGGATATGGTAAGTATCATATTCGAATGCACTGACCGAATGCACCCCTACTTGAGCTCATAGCAAAATGCAAGCCGCAAAAATAGATTCATACTTTATTTCATAGCTCAAAAAATAAGACGCACTAATAACCAGAAATAGAAGATGGTGCAGAGTTAAAAGAACAAAATCTGTCTCAAAACCATCGTTTTTCTCATCTCACCACCTAGAGAGATCCTAGAAACGAAAGCCCGTCTCCAAAAAATCAAACTTTGACAGCTCCAACAGCAAAAACGCAACTTTACCTCTCGATTCGATGGAATCTTCGGCTCAGAAAGAATAGCAGGGTCGTTAAGAGTAGCTGTATCGTGGACAGTGATTTGCTTTGGGATTCCGAAGGTGCAGGGCTGCTGATTCTGGAGTTGGAGATCAGAATTAACCTGCGCGGAGAGGAAGGTAAAAGATCCCACATTGACCATTATACATGTTAAGAAATGAAAATTAGAAGAAACTTTAATACACTTCTACTTAACAAGGAGACATAAAATCAAAATATGAATTAGCAATAAATTTCATTTACCGAAAAAGAAAAATCAAACAAGTTTTTTTCTAAATAGTATGTGTACGGGCTCAAAGACAAAACACATCGACTAGGGATGGCAAAATTGATCCAAACCTATTTGCCCATCCATACCCACCCACTAAATGGACAATCTAAACCCACTCATTTAGTTAAATGGGTCATAAATGGGTGCAGATATTTCTATTAAAGATAAATGGATATAAATAGGCGGCTATTACCCACCATTTGCCCATTTAGATGGGTATTCTTTCAAAACACCATCAAAAGTTTCAACAATTGCAAAAAAAATTTAAAGTTCAAAATTACATAACTATAGGTAAACTAACAACCAACACAAATAAAATCATAAAATTACTAGCACCCCTTAAAAATTTTAAATTTATAAAAAAACCTCAAAGTTTAAAAATTATAAAAACACCCTCAAGAGTTTAAAAATTACAAAAATTCTCAAAGATTTCTAACCTCACAAATGACACATGAAATCATGAAATTTCCAGAGACCCTATAAATTAAAATTTTGTAAATAACACCCTCAATGTTTTAGAAAATGAGAAAAACACCCTCAAGGGTTTAGAATTACAAAAATCACCCTAAATTTTCAAAACCTAAATATGACACATGAAATCCAGAAAATTAACAATGACACCACAGAAATTAGAAATTTGTAAAAAAACACCCTCTTAGTTTAAAAATTGCAAATAACACCCTCAAGAGTTTAAAAATTACAAAAACTCTCAGAATTTTCTAAACTTCTAAATGACACTTGAAATCTAGAAATTTCTAGCAGTACCCTGTAAATTTAAAATTTACAAAAAATATCCTTAAAATTTTAAAAATGCCAAAAACACCCTCAATGGTTTAGAATTACAAAACCACCACGAAATTTAAAACCTACAAATGACACATGAAATCTAAAATTACCAGATGCCACCTGTAAATTTAGAGTTTATAAAAACTCCCTCAAGTGTAAAATTGCAAAAACACCCTCAAGAGTTCAAAATTATATAAACTCTGAACTTTCTAAACTTATAAATGTCACATGAAATCGAAAATTTCCAATGCCCACTATAAATTTAAAATTTATGAAAAATACCCTCAATGTTTTAAAAATGCGAAAATAACCTCAAGGGTTTAAAATTTGTAAAACCACCTTAAAATTTTAAAACCTACAAATTACACATGACATCTAGATACTGCCACCAGTCTCCTGTAAATTTGAAAATTGTAAAAACACCCTTAAAGTTTAAAATTATGAAAAACACCCTCAAAAATTTAGAACTTACAGAAAAGTCTTCAAACCTACATATCGTAAATTGAAAACTAGTATTACAAACACCCCTTGAAATTTTAGAATTTGCAAAAAAACCCTAAAACTTTCAAAAGTTGCAAAAATACCATGATAATTTCAAACCTACAACAAATATGCTGAAAATCTAGGAATTATAAGCAGCACCCTAAAAATATTGACTTTAAAACACCCTAAAAGTTTTAAAATTGCTAAAACCTCCCTCAAAAATTGAAATTAGAAGAAAACCACTCTCTGTAATTTTTTACCTTTTCAGGTTGTTCCTTGTAAATGTCAAAATTTTTAGGGTATTTATTGCAATTTTGAAAGTTTTAGGGTGTTTTTATAAATTCTAAAATTTTCAAGGGCAATTTGTAATCCTAGATTTTCAATTTACTATTTGAAGTTTAAACATTTTCAAAGAGTTTCTAGAAAATTTTGCATTTTAGGGTGCTTTTTCAAACTTTTGAAAGTTTTAGGGTGTTATTTGCAAATCAAAAATTTGCAGGGGCTATTTGTAATTCTTAAATTTTTCAGTGTCCTGTTCTTGGTTTGATGTCAGGTTCTTATTGCAAATTTTGAATTTTTGAGGTTGTTTTTGTTAGTTTTAAGTATTTTAGGGTTTGTTATGCAAATCCCAAAATTTTTGGGGGCTATTTGTAATTTTAAGATTTTCAATGTACTATTTGTAGATTTGAAATATTCACAGATGTTTTTATAAATTTTGAATATTTGAGGGTGTTTATCATAACATTGAAAGTTTTAGGGTATTTTTGCAAATTCTAAAATTTTAGGGGTTGTTTGCAGTTCATATTTTTCAGTTTTCTATTTTAGGTTTGAAATTTTCAAGCTTTTTCTGCAAGTTTTAAATTTTTAGGGTGTTTTGTCAAATTTTAAAAGTTTTGGTGTGTTTTTGCAAATTCTAAAATATTTGGGGTGTTTGTATTTCCCGATTTTCATTAAAATATTTTAGATATGAAATTTTTAGTTTATTTTTAAATTTGGTTTTGAGGGTATATTTGTAATTTTCAAAATTTCGGGATGTTTTCTATAAATTTGAAAATTTTAAGGCATTTCTTGTAAGGTTTTAAACTTTCGTGTTATTTGTATGTTTTGAATTTATAGGATGTTTTACAATTTTTGAAAATTTTGAGGCTTTTTTTAGTTTTGAAATTGTTGGGTGTTGTTTGTAATTTTTGTTTTACAAGGATATTTATGACCCATACTCACACATTTAACATCCCTCTTGACCGAAATCTAAAATAAATCTGAGAATATTTAAGGTCCCACAATGGTCAAAATCTATGAATTGAACATAAAAGAGACAACAAAACCAATGGAAATGCCAAGAACTTGCAAGGTAAAACTTGGAGCTAGGGTGCTAAACCGTATCCGTATCCAGAAAATATCAGTAGCAGTATCCGTTAGGATACGGATATAATTACTCAATTCTATAACATATAGGATATGGTTACTGATATAATTTTATAGTGAAATATCCGGATCCGTATCCGAAATATCCGAATACATATTAGTCATACTCTTTCGATAGTTTTAATTCTTAGATTATGGATTTGTGGTTAGTTTTGATGATCAAGATGACTAATCTTAGCTTTTTCAGTTATAATGAACATATTAACGAACTCTTTTGTATCACATGAACTATATTTTTCTCAATACTATATAGTTTTCTCTTATCCGTTTTGTATCCGCATGCATATCCGCTTATATATCCGCATGTATATCCGTAACCGTATCCGATTTTAGCATATATGGATATGAATTTTTCTTACCGAGATATATCCGTATCCATATACATATCCGAGATGGGTAAGTAGATATGGATATGGTAAGTATCATATTCGAGCCGTACCCGGACCGAATGCACCCCTACTTGGAGCTCATAGCAAAATGCAAGCCGCAAAAATAGATTCATACTTTATTTCATAGCTCAAAAAATAAGACGCACTAATAACCAGAAATAGAAGATGGTGCAGAGTTAAAAGAACAAAATCTGTCTCAAAACCATCGTTTTTCTCATCTCACCACCTAGAGAGATCCTAGAAACGAAAGCCCGTCTCCAAAAAAATCAAACTTTGACAGCTCCAACAGCAAAAAAACGCAAACTTTACCTCTCGATTCGATGGAATCTTCGGCTCAGAAAGAATAGCAGGGTCGTTAAGAGTAGCTGTATCGTGGACAGTGATTTGCTTGGGGATTCCGAAGGTGCAGGGCTGCTGATTCTGGAGTTGGAGATCAGAATTAATCTGCGCGGAGAGGAAGGTAAAAGATCCCACATTGACCATTATGCATGTTAAGAAATGAAAATTAGAAGAAACTTTAATACACTTCTACTTAACAAGGGGACATATAATCAAAATATGAATTAACAATAAATTTCATTTACCGAAAAAAGAAAAATCAAACAAGTTTTTTTTCTAAATAGTATGTGTACGGGCTCAAAGACAAAACACACTGATCAGGGATGGCAAATTTGACCCAAACCTATTTGCCCATCCATACCCACCCACTAAATGAACCATCTAAACCCACTCATTTAGTTAAATGGGTCATAAATGGGTGTGTATTGTTTATTAAAGATAAATGGGTCATAAATAGGTGGCTATTACAGCTCATTTGCCCATTTAGATGGGTATTCCTTCAAAAACACCCTCAAAAGTTTCAACAATTGCAAAAAAAATTTAAAGTTCAAAATTACATAACTATAGGTAAACTAACAACCAACACAAATAAAATCGAAATTACTAGCAACCTCTTAAAAATTTGAAACTTGTAAAAACACCTCAAAGTTTAAAAATTATAAAAAACACCCTCAAGAGTTAAAAATTCTCAAAAATTTCTAACCTCACAAATGACACATGAAATCATGAAATTTCAGTAGACCCTATAAATTAAAATTTGTAAATAACACCCTCAATATTTTAGAAAATGAGAAAAACACCCTCAAGGGTTTAGAATTACAAAAATCACCCTAAATTTTCAAAACCTAAATATGACACATGAAATCTAAAATTACCAGATGCCACCTGTAAATTTAGAGTTTATAAAAACTCCCTCAAGTTTAAAAATTGCAAAAACACCCTCAAGAGTTTAAAATTACAAAAACTCTCAATTTTCTAAACTTCTAAATGACACTTGAAATCTAGAAATTTCTAGCAGTACCCTGTAAATTTAAAACTTACAAAAATATCCTTAAAATTTTAAAAATGCCAAACAAACACCCTCAATGGTTTAGAATTACAAAAATCACCCTAAATTTTCAAAACCTAAATATGACACATGAAATCTAAAATTACCAGATGCCACCTGTAAATTTAGAGTTTATAAAAACTCCCTCAAGTTTAAAAATTGCAAAAACACCCTCAAGAGTTCAAAATTATATAAACTCTGAACTTTCTAAACTTATAAATGTCACATGAAATGAAAATTTCCAACAGCCCACTATAAATTTAAAATTTGTGAAAAACACCCTCAATGTTTTAAAAATGCGAAAATAACCTCAAGGGTTTAAAAATTTGTAAAACCACCTTAAAATTTTAAAACCTACAAATTACACATGACATCTAGATACTGCCACCAGTCTCCTGTAAATTTGAAAATTGTAAAAACACCCTTAAAGTTTAAAATTATGAAAAACACCCTCAAAAATTTAGAACTTACGAAAAGTCTTCAAACCTACATATCGTAAATTGAAAACTAGTATTACTAATGACCCCTTGAAAATTTTAGAATTTGTAAAAAACACCTAAAACTTTCAAAAGTTGCAAAAATACCATGAGAATTTCAAACCTACAACAAATATGCTGAAAATCTAGGAATTATAAGCAGCACCCTAAAAATATTGAAATTAGAATTTGTAAAAACACCCTAAAAGTTTTAAAATTGCTAAAACCTCCCTCAAAATTGAAATTAGAAGAAAACAACTCTCTGTAATTATTTACCTTTTAGGTTGTTCCTTGTAAATGTCAAAATTTTTAGGGTATTTATTGCAATATTTGAAAGTTTTAGGGTGTTTTTGTAAATTCTAAAATTTTCAAGGGCAATTTGTAATCCTAGATTTTCAATTTACTGTTTGAAGTTTAAACATTTTCAAAGAGTTTCTTGAAAATTTTGCATTTTAGGGTGCTTTTTCAAACTTTTGAAAGTTTTAGGGTGTTATTTGCAAATCAAAAATTTGCAGGGGCTATTTGTAATTCTTAAATTTTTCAGTGTCCTGTTCTTGGTTTGATGTCAGGTTTTATTGCAAATTTTGAATTTTTGAGGTTGTTTTTGTTAGTTTTAAGTGTTTTGAGTTTGTTATGCAAATCCCAAAATTTTTAGAGGGCTATTTGTAATTTTAAGATTCTCAATGTACTATTTGTAGATTTGAAATATTCACAGATGTTTTTATAAATTTTGAATATTTGAGGGTGTTTATCTAACATTGAAAGTTTTAGGGTGTTTTTGCAAATTCTAAAAATCTAGGGGCTATTTGCCGTTCATAGATTTTAGTTTTCTATTTTAGGTTTAAAATTTTCAAGCTTTTCCTGCAAATTTTAAATTTTGAGGGTGATTTTGTCAAATTTTAAAAGTTTTGGGGTTTTTGCAAATTCTAAAATATTTGGCGCTGTTTGTATTTCCCTAGTTTTCATTGAAATATTTTAGATTTGAAATTTTCAGTTTCTTTTTTAATTTGGTTTTGAGGGTATTTTGTAATTTTCAAAATTTCACGGTGTTTTTGTAAATTTGAAAATTTTAAGGCATTTCTCGTAAGGTTTTAAACTTTCTGTGTTATTTGTATGTTTTGAATTTATAGGATATTTTTACAATTTTTGAAAACTTTGAGGCTTTTTTTTGAGTTTTGAAATTGTGAGGTGCTGATTGTAATTTTTTTTATTTTATAAGGGGATGTTTGTAATTATTTTCATTGTTGGGGCTTTTGGTAAGTGTGATATTTTTTTGGTCAAATTGCAAGAGCCCCTAATTGTTTGCAAAAGACCCTTGAAAGTTTATATATACCAAACTATTATAATTAAATGGGCAAATGGACGGCCCGCTTATTAAATAGGCGGGCAAAAACTCGCCCATTTAGTAATTGCTAAATGTGTCATAAATGGGTAAATTGGTAAAATCTGCCCACCCATTTATGACCCTCGTTTATGATCCATACCCACCCATTTAACATCCCAACTGACAAGAAATCTAAAATAAATGCAGAATATTTAAGGTCCCACAATGGTCAAAATCTATGAATTGAACAAAAAAAGAGAGAACAAAAACCAATGGAAATGCCAAGAACTTGCAAGGTAAAACTTGGAACTCATAGCAAAATGCAAGCTGCAAAAATAGATTCAAACTTCATTTCAGAGCTCAAAAAATAAGACACATTAATAACCAGAAATAGAAGATGGTGCAGAGTTAAAAGAACAAAATCTGTCTCAAAATAATCATTTTTCTCATCTCGCCACCTAGAGAGATCCCAAAAATGAAAGCCCATCTCGAAAAAAATAAAATAAAATAAAAACTTCCAAACTTTACCTCTCGATTCGATGGAATCTTCAGCTCAGCCACAAACCTAGCCATCGAAATCCGATCCTGAATCCTCTTGATCAATTCTGGAGGATCAATGATCAGCACAGAGGGGTTCTCAGATGCAAACTTGTCAAGATTAGAGACCCAAACATCATCGTAGAGCTTGTGGATGACGATATCGAGGTGCTGAGATTGGGAAGAGATGGGCATCGAGGGGTCAATGGGGATGAGATTGAGGCCGCGAGAGGAGGCGAGGGAGAGGAGAGGGTTGGTGATGGTGTGGTTCTTTGAGGAGAAAGCATAGCCAATGTGAATTGGGTTTCTTTGGTGGATGATGCCGCCATTGATGAGAGAGAGAGAGAATGGAAAACGTACCAAGAGCTAGGTTTGATCCATGATCAAATATTCCCCGCCTTTTGTGGTGGTGAGCAAGTGTACTTTATTATAGGAATGAGAGGAATAAAGTACAATTCAAAGGAATAAAAGTAGCTTACAACTTCGGTGCTACTTTGGAGTACCGATGGCATCCTATGTACCGATGGCATTCTATATTATAGGATACGTGATTTAGTTGGTAAATAACTCCAACTTCTAAGATAGGAATAAGGGTATGTTAGGAATTAAAAATAATAATATAAACAGATTTTAAGATCACTTATAAATCTATAGATTTTCCTCCTAATTTTTATTTTTCTTTCCTTTTACTTCCGTATGACAATATTCTGTAGATTTTGTTTTACTTTTCTCTGAAAAATATCGCACATAAATTTGGGTAGGTATCTTTCTCCTTTCTTTTAACTCCCAGCCTTCATGGTGGGATGGGGTAGTCGAAGCAAGAAAATAGGAAGGCGGGATGGGGGTGTCGAAGCATGAAAATAGGAAGAAAAGTAACGGATTGGCAAAACAGAATAGAAGATAAAAAACAAATGTTTTTATAGGAAGACAATATTGTCCTTCCTAATTTTTAGCCTATTTCCTATTTTCTACAGATTTTAAATTTGTTAAAATTTTTATTTTCGAACAAGGAAGCATTGCTCATAAAAGTATGTATATAAAATAAATTGAAACAGTTTTAGACATTAAAATAGATGAATATAGTTAAAATAATTAGCTTCATGATATTTTTTTATTTTTATCTTTTTTAGTAATGATTCTATTACATAGCATCAAGTAGAATTTAATTACAGATAAAGTTTGGACCATTTCAGGCATCCGAGAAAGAGGTGCATTTAACCCGCTTGGGTGGCACACATGGCTAGCGGGTGTGTGTCCAGGGTGGGGGCAAGCCGGGTAACCCGGGTTCGAGCCCTTGCGCCTGCAAAAATCTCAACGGGCTAGAGGAGGGCCTTTCCGCTCTCAAGCCTCGAACCGCGCATTAGCCACTTGCGAAGCAAGTGTGTGAACCGCGGGGGTATACCGAAAAAAAAGAGGTGCATTTGTATCTGCAAGCATATTGAGTTAAAAGGTGTGCACAAGAGTTACCCGAACGACGAACATGACTAACATAAGAAGAATTGAAAGTCTTAAACAGAGCCTAACATTCACCAAAGATTGATGACAGTGTTGCGGTGAGAGATGACCGTGCAACATGACCACAAGGTCTAAAAATCGATTCTAAAATAATATTCAACCAACCATGAGTAAGGGCGAGGCGAAGGCCAGCAAGTAAGGCTTGAACTTCAGCTTTAAAGGGCGGTAGAGGAGGCCCAAAAGTGCAATATGAGATAATATGATGGCCAAGATGATCACGAACAATAATCCCAACAACACCACAATCGATCTTCGAGGCTGCATCAACATTAATTTTAACCACGTTAAGGGGTGGTGCTGACCAAGAAGAGGGCGAGCAGATCTTGAAGAGTGATCCAGAAGTTGTCATGCCTGAAGAATGCAAACGAGTATAAAACTCTACAAGAGTAAGTGTAGCTATCGGAGACAGTTTAGAACCCTTGAATATAGCTTCATCTGACTTTCCAAATGAACCAACGAGTGGTTGTCGCAAACACTATAGCAGGATCATTAAGGATTGGGGAATTGTAAGGGAATTTCAACTACTGATCCAACCAAACAGCAAAGGAAGAGGGGGTGGGATCATACATTTGACTTGACCAAATTAGTGAGTACTGACAAGTGATTTAGGAGGTGATCCAAGGTCTCATTCTCTCGGCCAGACGAAGGGCAAAGGGGATCAGTCAACATGCCACGCTTCACTAGAATATCTTTGGAGGCAAGCTAATTGTTAAGGCTCTCCAAGTGAATATTCTCACACGAGGTGGAATGGCTTTAACCTTAAGAATTTTATGACAGTCCTTCACACATAGATAGGGAATTTTCAAGTGGGAGTGTTCCATATAGAAGATTGTAAATAGATTTGGTAGTGAAAGAGGGAGTGAAAAGTCCTTTCCAGACAAGAAGTCATCATGTTCGGCGTGCAAAGGATGGTCTCCATGGCGGCTTGGTCGAAACTTCGCAGAGATCAAATCAATATTCCCAGAGTTCGAGGCAACATCGACAAGGTCCGCAACCACGGAGATATCGAAGGGGAACATCCGGTTGGGAGATGAGAGATGACTGATTCACAAACCAAAGATCATTGAAAATAGATATGCTACAACCATTGCCATAGTTCATGAACAACCCAACTTAATCAACTTTCCTACCATTCAAAATGATGTGCCACATAGCAGATGCAGATGGTTTGGCCAATGTGCACCAGAAATTATTATTTTGGAGGTATTTATCGGAAAGAATCTTGGTTCAAATAGCCTCCTTGTCGGTGACAAACTGCCATGTTAAGTTTGCTTTGAAGAGCCAAGTTCGTTTCATGAATGCTTTGAATCCTAAACGCCAAGAAACTTAGGGTTTTGGACATTCCTCCAACTAATTAAATGAGCTTTTCTTTGAGATGAGTCGTGATTCCACCAAAAATATCTATATGTTGTTGTAACAAACCCGGGGCCCAATAGAGCGAGTTGCGGCTAAAGTATTGCGAAGTAATAAAGAACACCGCATTTCGTGGAAAACTCCCTAAATGAATTTGGGGTAAAACCACGGGCAAAGATAGAAAAATTCACTATGAGGAAAAACTTAGAAGATTACAATCTCTCTTTACAAGGAGATACTTTCTCTATTTTTCTCTCACTTCTATATGTAGAGGAGTTGTTGTTTCGGGATGGGATTTTGGGATGATTTGAACTTAACGTCCAGGGGCTATTTATAGGCTGCGTTTGTGGTAGGTGAACACTGTTGCTACATTGTTTTGCTACTGATATCACTCTGATGGCGGTAGGTGAATCTGCGGTTGGTAGGTCTTGTAGGCGATAGGTGGCCTTTGTAGCAATTAAACTCTTTGTAGCTATTGCGGCTTTTCTAACAATCTCCCACTTGAAGATTTGATTGAGTATCAATCATATCTTCACATTATTCTTTCTATCTTGCCATCTTTATGTTGCTTACGTCTCCGTTAGGCCACAGGAGGATCGACACCAAATGAACTTGTCAGTGCTGACTGCCTTCGTCAAAAAATTGCTAGGTTGTCCTTTGTGTGAATCTTCTGCATATCCACTGTTCCTTCTTCCACTTTCTCACGAACGAAGTGGTACTGAACTCGAATGTGTTTGGTCTTTGAATGAAAGGCTGGATTTCTTGTCAAATACAAAGCACTCTGACTATCACAAAAGAGAGAAATCTTCTTTTGTTCATGGCTGAGTTCTTCCAGCACCATCTTCAACCATATCGCCTCTTTACTAGCTTGTGTAGCTGCTACATATTCTACTTCTGTTGTTGAAGTAGCCACAACTGACTGCAGTTTTGAAACCCAGCTTATAGCTCCGCCAGCAAGTGCAAACATATAGCCTGTGGTGGATTTGCTATTATCACGATCACCTGCATAATCAGAATCAACATATCCACTGACAATAAAATCAGATCCCCCATAACATAATACAACATTTATGGTCCCTTTGATGTATCTTAGAACCCTCTTTACAGCATTCTAATGCTCTTTACCAGGATTCGCCATGTATCGACTAACCACTCCCACTGCTTGTGCAATGTCTGGTCTTGTACAAATCATAGCAAACATCAAACTTCCCATCACGATGTATACTTTTCGAGACATCTCCATCCTCTCTTCTTCACTGCTAGGACACATATTGGAGGATAAATTGAAATTAACAGGAAGTGGGGTAGAAATTGGCTTACAATCTTGCATGTTGAAGCGCAAGATTTTCTTCAAATAATTCTTTTGAGAAAGCCATATCTTCCTATTATTTCTGTCTCGGTAAATTTGCATCCCTAGAATCTTATTTGCGGATCCTAAATCCTTCATTTCAAATTTCCTAGCCAATTGAGCCTTCAATTTTTTGATACGATCTTTGTTGGGGCCTGCAACCAACATATCGTCAACATACAATAATAAAATAATAAAGTTATTTTCGCCAAACCTCTTGAAATATGCACAAGGGTCTGAATTGAGTCTGTTGTATCCAAGGCTCATGATGAATGAATCAAATCTCTTGTACCAACACCTCGGCGCCTGTTTTAGACCGTACAGAAATTTGTTTAACCTGTAAACCAAGTTCTCTTTTCCTTTTTCTTCAAAACCTTCTGGTTGGAGCATATAAATTTTTTCTTTAAGATCTCCATGAAGAAATGTTATTTTTACATCTAACTGTTCTAGATGTAAGTCAAATACAGCGCTCATCGCCAGGACTATTCGAACTGTTGTAAGTCGAACTACAGGAGAAAATATTTCATTAAAGTCAATACCTTCTTTCCGAGCATATCCTTTGATCACCAATCTAGCACGATATCGCTCCACTTGATCATCGTCATTTCGCTTGATCTTGTAGACCCATTTGTTTTCAATGGTCTTCCTTCCTTGTGGTAGTGACACAAGTTTCCAAGACTTGTTCTTCTGGAGAGCTTCGATCTCTTCCTGCATTGCTGTCATCCACAAAGATGCGTCTGTACTGCTTACAGCTTCATGAAAAGTTGATGGCTCTCCATCCTCCGTTAGAAGATAATATGCAACGTTACTCTCCATAATATACTCCGAGTGCCAAGCCGGTGGTCTCCTCTCACGAGTTGACCTTCAAACTTCTGGATCCTCGGCTTTGACTGGTTCTTGTACATCATGCTCCGGTGCTGCTTTAGAAGAATCTTGATCATTTTCTACCTGAATATATCTGATCTCGAGTCCTTCCACGGTGCTTTCTTCTCTTTGCAATTGGTTCTCTACAAAGATAACATCTCTGCTGATGATAACCTTGTGGGTAGTGGGATCCCACAGGCGATACCCCTTCTCTCCATCAGCATACCCTAAGAATATATATTTTCTGGATTTTGAATCTAGCTTTGTAATTTTTGGGCGCCGACATTACGCATTAATCGGACTTCCAAATATATGGAGGTTGGAATAATCAGCTGGCTTGCCAGTCCACATCTCTATCGGTGTCTTTAACTGTATTGCGGTTGATGGAGATCGATTCACCACATAATAGGCGGTTTTTACTACTTCCGCTCAAAAGACTTTCTCAGTTCTGATAGCCAACATTGCTCTGGTTCTTTCCAACAGAATTCTGTTCATCCGCTCTGCTACTCCATTTTGTTGTGGAGCATACGCCGTACTGAATTGTCTTTTGATGCCTTCTTGCTTGCAGAATGCGAGAAATTCACCGTCCGTGTATTCTCCTCCATTATCTGACCTCAAACACTTGATCTTCTTATCAGATTCAAGCTCGACTCGCGCTTTGTAGGCTTTAAAGACTGAGAACACATTGGCCTTCTTCTTGATAGGGAACACCCAACATCTCCGGGAGTAATCATCAATAAAGGACACGAAATACTTCGCTCCTCTCATGGATGTAACTGGTGCTTGCCATACATCAGAATGAACCAATTTCAGAATAGCATTGCTTCTAGAACTCGATGTATTGAACTTCAGCCGATGTTGCTTGTTTGTAACACAATGCTCCGCGAGCGGAAGAGCTACCGATTTGAGCCCAGGAAGCAGGTTCTGTCGGAGAGAATCTTTAAACCTCGTTCTGACATGTGGCCTTGGTTACTGTGTCACATCATGGTTTCTTCTTCTCCACGGCTGGTTAATGCCACACATGAATCAGCTTCCTGTAGAGTCTCTCCCTTGAGCATGTACAGATTCTGACTATTTTTCTCCTTTGATCACCACAAGCCCTTCTAACAATCTTCATGATCACATTTGCTATATGAGTTTTGCATCCGAGCTCGTCTAATTGTCCCAAAGATAACAGATTCTTCTTCAAGCCCTTCACATGTCGCACATCTTGAATAGTGCGTATTGTACCGTCAAACATTTAAATTTTAACAGTACCAATACCACAGATCTCCAAGGCATGATCATTGCCCATGAATACATAACCCCCTGAGATAGGTTCATATTTGTGAAACCATTCCCTCCGGGATGTCATGTGCCAAGAAGCTGCTGAATCTAGAAGCCAGACGTCAGCAAACTTCTTTCTGCCTTCATTAACAGTATTTGCTCCACTGTATAAAATTTCACCATCGTCTGATGTGCTGACAATGCATCCTTGAGATGTTGATGGCTCTGAAAACTTTTTGTCATCACTTTTCTTGTTGTGCCAACACTCCGACTTAACGTGCCCCTTTTTGGCACAGTTGTAGCATTTGATATGCTTCTTACTCCTTGATTTTGATCTACCACGAGCATGACTCCCACTGGAGCCTGGTTCCGTTGATCTTCCTCTCATCACCGATAAGGCCTCAGCTTGTTGCGAACTTGCTAGCCTGTCTTCCTTATTTTTGCGCCGATTTTCTTCCTCCAGAACAGCGGCTGTAACGTCGTCGAAAACTAGCTTCTCCGCAAGAACGTTATTTGTGAGGTTGATGATGAGCTGATCATACGAGTCAGGTATACTCTGAATAAGAAGCTCCGCACGTTCATTCACACTGATTGTATGCCCCAACGTTGTGAGCTGGGAGAACAACGTGTTTAGGGTGTTGATGTGGTCGGTCACCAATGTAGATTTCGCCATCCGGAGAGTGTAAAGTATTCTTTTTAAGAAGATTTTATTGTGTAAAGATTTAGCCTCATATAGCTTTGTTAGAGTATCCCTGATCTCCTTTGCTGTCTTCTTCTCCTTTATGCTAGACAGCACCCCATCTGCCAATGCCAGATGAAGGTTTGCAATAGCATTCCCGTCCATCTCATTCCACTTCTTATCATTTGTGATGTCTGCCGGCCTTTCACCAATGGCCGCTAGGCAATTATCTTTTCTCAAGATAGCATTTATCTTCAACTTCCACAGCGAGAAGTTACTCCCGTTGAATTTCTCAATCTTGAAATTCTCGAACTTCGACGCCATTGCTTCTATCACGAACGGTAACTTCGTTACAATTTCACGTGAAACGATGCAGTATTTGAACAAGAACCGTATCCGTGAATAGTAATCATACTTGTGAACAGTGCCATATTTGTGAATAGTACCGTACTCATAAATAGTATCCGGTACCTTTTATAGGGTAAATGATAATCTAGCTTATTTTCTGATGTGAAGGATCCACTTTTGGTGGCAACCACAGAGCATACGATAAGCAGATACAAATATCCTAAGTCAGGCTCTGATACCACTTGTTGTAACAAACCCAGGGCCCAATAGAGCAGAGTTGCAGCTAAAGTATTGCAGAAGTAATAAAGAACACACAGATTTACGTGGAAAACCCCCTAAATGAATTTGGGGTAAAAACCACGGGCAAGGATAGAAAAATTCACTATGAGGAAAAACTTAGAAGATTACAATCTCTCTTTACAAAGATATACTTTCTCTATTTTTCTCTCACTTCTATATGTAGAGGAGTTGTTGTTTCTAGGATGGGATTTTTGGGATGATTTGAACTTAACGTTCGGGGGGGCTATTTATAGTTGCGTTTGTGGTAGGTGAGCACTTGCTACAGTATTTGCTACGGTACTACTACAGTGGCAGTAGGTGAGTCTGCGGTTGGTAGGTACTGTAGCTGGTAGGTAGTACTGTAGCTATTGCGGCTACTGTAGCTATTGCGGCTTTTCTAACATATGTTTGATCAAGTTGATTACAAATTTTCTTGGAGAGGGTGCTAGTTGCCATAAGATAAATTGGGAGACTCGATCCACAAAAAATCACAGGCAGAATCCCTAAAACCATTCATCATGTACCTTCTTCTTGAGAGGTGAAAGCGAGAATACCTGCTAGATGGTTTTAGCATTATTGTGAACTTTTTATGAATTCATGGCTGTATGCACATTATTCGATGACATTTTGCAAATTTTATACTTTAAGAAGCTTATTATAAATAATCAACCAGAGAAAAGGTAGAAATATTTGAAGGAATCAATTTGTCAAGTATGTTAGTATCACAAATATATTAACCTCTATTATTCAAAAACTTAGAAATTGATAATCTGACTTCTTTATGATTGCCAATTGTGAATTGGGTTTCTTTGGTGGATGATGCCGCCATTGATGAGAGAGTGAGAGAGAGTGTGTGTGAGAGAGAGAGAGATGGAAAACGTACCGAGAGCTAGGTTTGATCTATGATCAAATATTCCCCGCCTTTTGTCGTGGTGAGCAAGTGTACTTTATTATAGGAATGAGAGGAATAAAGTACAATTCAAGGGAATAAAAGTAGCTTAACAGCTTAATTCGGTGCACCTTTGGAGTACCAATGGCATCCTATGTACCGATGGCATTCTATATTATAGGATACGTGATTTAGTTGGTAAATAACTCCAACTTCTAAGATAGGAATAAGGGTATATTAGGAATTAAAAATAATAATATAAACAGATTTTAAGATCACTTATAAATCTATAGATTTTCCTCCTAATTTTTATTTTTCTTTCCTTTAACTTCCGTATGACAATATTCTGTAGATTTTGTTTTTACTTTTCTCTGAAAAATATCGCACGTAAATTAGGGTAGGTATCTTTTCCTTTCTTTTAAAAATTTAATGCAGATAAAAATTCCAAACCATTCTTATCTTGTTTTCGAGGGTGAAATATAAACATGGTTTGAAGCAAAATTAAAAAAATTCTCAGATAAATAATAGATGATAATCATTTCAATAAATTTGAGATAAATATTTATAGCCTATTTTAGATAATCGGAGATAAATATCAAGTTTTTCTTGTAATCTAGGTAGGAGATTACAAATCCTACCTAGATTTGTAATCTCCTCTTTTGTTCTTTTCTATATTCTCTGTGAACTTTCACAGGAGGTGGGTTCTTACATTTGACTTGAGACCAAATAAGTTGACAGTACTGACAAGTGATTAGGAGGTGATCAAGGTCTCATTCTCTCAGCCACACAGAGAGCAAAGGGGATCATCAGTCAACATGCCATGCTTCACCAGAATGTCTCTGGAGGCAAGCTCATTGTTTAAGACTCTCCAAGTGAATATTCTCACACGAGGTGGAATGGCTTTAACCTTAAAATTTTATGACAGTCCTTCTCACATATATAGGGAAATTTTAGAGCGGAAGAGTGTCCATCGAGAGAAGCTTGTAAATAGCTTTGGTAGTGAAATAGGGTGTGAAAAGCCTTTCTAAATAAGAAGGTCATCATGTTGAAAATTCTGAAGTCTACAAAGAATGGGCATGCGAAGGATGGCCTCCACCCTGGCATGGTCATAACTCAGAGATCAAATCAATATTCAAGAGTTTGAGGCAATATCGACGAGGTCCACAACCATGGAGATATTGAAGGGGGGAATATCCGATTGGGAGATGAGAGATGACTGATTCACAAACCAAAGATCATTGAAAATGATATGCTGCAACCATTGCCAATAGTCCATGAACAAGCCAACTTAATCAACTTCCTGCCGTTCAAAATGATATGCCACATAGCAGATGCTGATGGTTTGGCCAATGTGCGCCCGAAATTATTATTTTCGAGGTGTTTATCGGAAACAATATTGGTCCAAATAGCCTCCTTATCATTGACGAACTGCCATGTAAGTTTGCTTTGAAGCGCCAAGTTCATTTCATGAGTTCTTCGAATCTCTAAACCGCTGAGAAACTTAGGCTTTTGGATATTCCTCCAACTAATGAAATGAGCTTTCCTTTGAGATGAGTCATAATTCCACCTAAAGCGTCTATATATTCGATCAAGTTTATTACAAATTTTCTTGGAGAGGGTGCTAGTTGCCATAAGATAAATTGGGAGACTCGATCCACAAAAATCACAGGTAGAATCCCTAAAACCATTCATCATGTACCATCTTCTTGAGAGGTGAAAGAATACCTGCTAGATGGTTTTAGCATTATTGTGAACTTTTATGAATTCATGGCTGTATGCACATTATTCGATGACATTTTGCAAATTTTATACTTTAAGAAGCTTATTATAAATAATCAACCAGAGAAAATTAAGGTAGAAATATTTGAAGGAATCAATTTGTCAAGTATGTTAGTATCACAAATATATTAACCTCTATTATTCAAAAACTTAGAAATTGATAGTCTGACTTCTTTATGATTGCCAATTGTGAATTGGGTTTCTTTGGTGGATGATGCCGCCATTGATGAGAGAGTGAGAGAGTGTGTGTGAGAGAGAGAGAGAGAGAGAGAGAGAGAGAATGGAAAACGTACCGAGAGCTAGGTTTGATCTATGATCAAATATTCCCCGCCTTTTGTCGTGGTGAGCAAGTGTACTTTATTATAGGAATGAGAGGGAATAAAGTACAATTCAAGGGAATAAAAGTAGCTTAACAGCTTAATTCGGTGCACCTTTGAGTACCAATGGCATCCTATGTACCGATGGCATTCTATATTATAGGATACGTGATTTAGTTGGTAAATAACTCCAACTTCTAAGATAGGAATAAGGGTATATTAGGAATTAAAAATAATAATATAAACAGATTTTAAGATCACTTATAAATCTATAGATTTTCCTCCTAATTTTTATTTTTCTTTCCTTTAACTTCCGTATGACAATATTCTGTAGATTTTGTTTTTACTTTTCTCTGAAAAATATCGCACGTAAATTAGGGTAGGTATCTTTTCCTTTCTTTTAAAAATTTAATGCAGATAAAAATTCCAAACCATTCTTATCTTGTTTTCGAGGGTGAAATATAAACATGGTTTGAAGCAAAATTAAAAAATTCTCAGATAAATAATAGATGATAATCATTTCAATAAATTTGAGATAAATATTTATAGCCTATTTTAGATAATCGGAGATAAATATCAAGTTTTTTCTTGTAATCTAGGTAGGAGATTACAAATCCTACCTAGATTTGTAATCTCCTCTTTTGTTCTTTTCTATATTCTCTGTGAACTTTCACAGATGCACTCTAATTTCCAGCTTCAGTTTACAGTTGCACATAATCCTTCATTTTCCTGCAGGTTGGAGTAGCTGTTAGAGATGAAAGTGGCACATAATTTCTTTACTTTTCGAGCAATTTTAAGGCTGCAGGAGATGAAATGAAAATGCCTGCTTATAGTATGAACAGATGATTTATCGGGAGAGCTGAGTTTGCAATCATCAGATAATATTTGTATTGACTATATAATAATAAAGACACAATCAGCAACCACAATATAACAAAACAAACAACCAACAATCACAGCTAAACAACAGGAACAAGTGTCGGTAGAAAGAATCAAGAACATCGACAGATGTGTTCTAAAAGCAGCAGCAGCACCAGCATTCAAGTGATAGAAGGGATTCCTCTCGATCTACAAAAACACAGGCAGGATCCCTAAAACCATTCATCATGTACCTTCTTCTTGAGAGGTGAAAGAATACCTGCTAGATGGTTTTAGCATTATTGTGGACTTTTATGAATTCGTAGCTCCTATATATGCACATTATTCGATGACATTTTGCAAATTTTATACTTTAAGAAGCTTATTATAAATAATCAACCAGAGAAAATTAAGGTAGAAATATTTGAAGGAATCAATTTGTCAAGTATGTTAGTATCACAAATATATTACCCTCTATTATTCAAAAACTTAGAAATTGATAGTCTGACTTCTTTATGATTGCCAATTGTGAATTGGGTTTCTTTGGTGGATGATGCCGCCATTGATGAGAGAGAGAGAGATGGAAAACGTACCGAGAGCTAGGTTTGATCTATGATCAAATATTCCCCGCCTTTTGTCGTGGTGAGCAAGTGTACTTTATTATAGGAATGAGAGGAATAAAGTACAATTCAAGGGAATAAAAGTAGCTTAACAGCTTAATTCGGTGCACCTTTGAGTACCAATGGCATCCTATGTACCGATGGCATTCTATATTATAGGATACGTGATTTAGTTGGTAAATAACTCCAACTTCTAAGATAGGAATAAGGGTATATTAGGAATTAAAAATAATAATATAAACAGATTTTAAGATCACTTATAAATCTATAGATTTTCCTCCTAATTTTTATTTTTCTTTCCTTTAACTTCCGTATGACAATATTCTGTAGATTTTGTTTTTACTTTTCTCTGAAAAATATCGCACGTAAATTAGGGTAGGTATCTTTTCCTTTCTTTTAAAAATTTAATGCAGATAAAAATTCCAAACCATTCTTATCTTGTTTTCGAGGGTGAAATATAAACATGGTTTGAAGCAAAATTAAAAAATTCTCAGATAAATAATAGATGATAATCATTTCAATAAATTTGAGATAAATATTTATAGCCTATTTTAGATAATCGGAGATAAATATCAAGTTTTTTCTTGTAATCTAGGTAGGAGATTACAAATCCTACCTAGATTTGTAATCTCCTCTTTTGTTCTTTTCTATATTCTCTGTGAACTTTCACAGATGCACTCACAATTTCCAGCTTCAGTTTACAGTTGCACATAATCCTTCATTTTCCTGCAGGTTGGAGTAGCTGTTAGAGATGAAAGTGGCACATAATTTCTTTACTTTTCGAGCAATTTTAAGGCTGCAGGAGATGAAATGAAAATGCCTGCTTATAGTATGAACAGATGATTTATCGGGAGAGCTGAGTTTGCAATCATCAGATAATATTTGTATTGACTATATAATAATAAAGACACAATCAGCAACCACAATATAACAAAACAAACAACCAACAATCACAGCTAAACAACAGGAACAAGTGTCGGTAGAAAGAATCAAGAACATCGACAGATGTGTTCTAAAAGCAGCAGCAGCACCAGCATTCAAGTGATAGAAGGGATTCCTCTCGATCTACAAAAACACAGGCAGGATCCCTAAAACCATTCATCATGTACCTTCTTCTTGAGAGGTGAAAGCAAGAATACCTGCCAGAAATCAAACATGACACTCATTAGATGGTTTTAGCATTATTGTGAACTTTTATGAATTCATGGCTGTATGCACATTATTCGATGACATTTTGCAAATTTTATACTTTAAGAAGCTTATTATAAATAATCAACCAGAGAAAATTAAGGTAGAAATATTTGAAGGAATCAATTTGTCAAGTATGTTAGTATCACAAATATATTACCCTCTATTATTCAAAAACTTAGAAATTGATAATCTGACTTCTTTATGATTGCCAATTGTGAATTGGGTTTCTTTGGTGGATGATGCCGCCATTGATGAGAGAGAGAGAGAGAATGGAAAACGTACCGAGAGCTAGGTTTGATCTATGATCAAATATTCCCCGCCTTTTGTCGTGGTGAGCAAGTGTACTTTATTATAGGAATGAGAGGAATAAAGTACAATTCAAGGGAATAAAAGTAGCTTAACAGCTTAATTCGGTGCACCTTTGGAGTACCAATGGCATCCTATGTACCGATGGCATTCTATATTATAGGATACGTGATTTAGTTGGTAAATAACTCCAACTTCTAAGATAGGAATAAGGGTATATTAGGAATTAAAAATAATAATATAAACAGATTTTAAGATCACTTATAAATCTATAGATTTTCCTCCTAATTTTTATTTTTCTTTCCTTTAACTTCCGTATGACAATATTCTGTAGATTTTGTTTTTACTTTTCTCTGAAAAATATCGCACGTAAATTAGGGTAGGTATCTTTTCCTTTCTTTTAAAAATTTAATGCAGATAAAAATTCCAAACCATTCTTATCTTGTTTTCGAGGGTGAAATATAAACATGGTTTGAAGCAAAATTAAAAAAATTCTCAGATAAATAATAGATGATAATCATTTCAATAAATTTGAGATAAATATTTATAGCCTATTTTAGATAATCGGAGATAAATATCAAGTTTTTTCTTGTAATCTAGGTAGGAGATTACAAATCCTACCTAGATTTGTAATCTCCTCTTTTGTTCTTTTCTATATTCTCTGTGAACTTTCACAGATGCACTCTAATTTCCAGCTTCAGTTTACAGTTGCACATAATCCTTCATTTTCCTGCAGGTTGGAGTAGCTGTTAGAGATGAAAGTGGCACATAATTTCTTTACTTTTCGAGCAATTTTAAGGCTGCAGGAGATGAAATGAAAATGCCTGCTTATAGTATGAACAGATGATTTATCGGGAGAGCTGAGTTTGCAATCATCAGATAATATTTGTATTGACTATATAATAATAAAGACACAATCAGCAACCACAATATAACAAAACAAACAACCAACAATCACAGCTAAACAACAGGAACAAGTGTCGGTAGAAAGAATCAAGAACATCGACAGATGTGTTCTAAAAGCAGCAGCAGCACCAGCATTCAAGTGATAGAAGGGATTCCTCTCGATCTACAAAAACACAGGCAGGATCCCTAAAACCATTCATCATGTACCTTCTTCTTGAGAGGTGGCGAGAATACCTGCTAGATGGTTTTAGCATTATTGTGGACTTTTATGAATTCGTAGCTCCTATATATGCACATTATTCGATGACATTTTGCAAATTTTATACTTTAAGAAGCTTATTATAAATAATCAACCAGAGAAAAGGTAGAAATATTTGAAGGAATCAATTTGTCAAGTATGTTAGTATCACAAATATATTAACCTCTATTATTCAAAAACTTAGAAATTGATAGTCTGACTTCTTTATGATTGCACAATTTGGTGGTGTATTAACTTTCTTTAAGCATTTTTCTAATTATCCCAGTTATAGTTAGACAAGCTAGCAAGTTTCAGAGAAAGAAGTAAAACCACTGTTTTGACTAGCTTTAGAGAGGATTCAGGAGCCAAATATTTATCTTCGATATCTATGTCGCACACATTGAAAATAGATCGAATGTTATCTTTAATGTGATCCGGTGTCGCATGACCTCTTTAGACAATGGAATCCCTTGTAATTCTGTGATGGAGGTTATGATTGAGCATACGAGAGAGTGCCTCCATGATGGTGATGAATAAGAAAGGCGACAAAGGACATCCTTGAGCGTAACCCCAATGGCTTTTGAAATTACCCCAGGTGATCCATTGATGAGCACCGAAAAATTGGTGAGGCAATGCAAGCATGGACGAGGGAACTACAAGCAAAATCAAAACTCATGAGCAATAAAATATGATATAAGGCCGTCCGTTCCACTCTGTCGAAGGCCTTAGACATATCGATTTTAAGACCAAAAAACCCTGGCGAGGCTTTGGTAGATTTGAGATAGTGAAAAGCTTCTCTAGCAAGGAGAATATTATTTGTAATGCTTCTACCCTCGATGAAAGCTCCTTGGAAAGGTGAGATGCGTGATTTAATGTGAGGTTTGATTCGATTGGCGAGAACTTTTGTTATGACTTTGTATGTGATATTTGTGAGGCTTATAGGTCGATAGTCGCTTGGGGAAACACATGAGGTTTTCTTTGGGATGAGGGCAATGTGTGTATGGTTTAGGCGATCATGTAGTTGATGGGTGATGAAAAATCTTGGATGCTCTTTACAAGATCAGGACCAGTGAGTTCCCATGTTTTACGGAAGAAATAGGGTGGAAGACCATCGGGCCGAGGTTTTGAGGCGGCGATGGAAGCAAGGACATTTGAAACAGTTGGTGGATCAATAATTGCGATATGTGTGAGAGATGGAGATCGAATATGGGTTGAGCGGTCCAAAAGTTAAGATGGTGGAGGCCGTTGACTCAGAAGAGGTACAAATTTTGGAAAAAGTCAACAAAGACATCGCAGATTTCATTTTCCTCCATAGTATTAGAACCATCGGCCTTCTTGATAGATGAGATTTTGTAGATTTTGGCTCTGTTTTGGTGTAGAGGTGATAAAAGGTGGTGTTTCTATCACAATTGATGGACCATTGCACCCTCTTGCATTGACGCCAATGAAGCTCTTCTTTGTTAAAGAGATGTTCGAGGGTGAGGTGTAGCTCTCTCTCTCTCTTTGGCAATATTAGCTTCAGTAGGCGGTTGTTTCTATAGATGCAATATCAGATTGGGTATTAATGATTTTAAGAGGGATGGAATCAAATTCTTTTGCTTTCCATTTGAGGACATCTTTTCTGACTTTCGATGCACATCCACGGTTTTGAGAAAGAGGCAGCAATATCAGTCCATACTCGATTCCTGTCCTTGTTGGCCGGAGCTCCATAGATACAAACTAAAGTTACTGTCAGACCCCTCAGATTTTATGTTATTTTTATATTAGCCCCTCGAATCACTAATATTGCCATTAGGTCCTCCAATTCTTTAGAAATTTTGAAATTTGTGCCTCCAATCAAGTGTTGAAGTGGCAATTGGAGAGATTAGTTTGAAATGTCTTATGAGAATTTGAGAACCTGATAGCGATTTCAATGGTGCGAGGAACTAATTTCTCTCTAATTCTGCTTCCACTCTTTATGTGAGGGACTAATTTCAAACTAACCTATGTATTGGGGACCTCATAGCAATTTCAATGATTTGAGGGACTTAAATTTAAAAATAACACAAGATTTGAGGGATTTGATAGCAATTTCAGTGATTTGAAGGACCAGTTTCAAAATATGAAAGGTTTAAGGAACTAATACCGAAAAAAATCCTACCTATATTAGAAATCTCCTCTTTTGTTCTTTTATATATTCTCTGTGAACTTTCACAGATGCGCTCACAGTTTCCAGCTTCAGTTTACAGTTGCCCATAATCCTTCATTTTCCTGCAGGTTGGAGTAGCTGTTAGAGAGATGAAAGTGGCACATAATTTCTTTACTTTTCGAGCAATTCTTAAGGCTGCAGGAGATGAAATGAAAACGCCTGCTTATAATATGAGCAGATGATTTATAGGGATAGTTGAGTTGTGCAATCATCAGATAATATTTGTATTGACTATAGAAAATAAAATTGTACAATCTAGCCAGCTTTAGTTCAGACCATAAGTTCATAATACATCTGCAGCAAAACAACCACATCCAGAGACTATGATATACTAGCATAAAGACACAATCAGCAACCACAATTAAACAAAACAAACAACCAACAATCACAGCTAAACAACAGGAACAAGTGCCGGTAGAAAGAATCAAGAACATCGACAGATGTATTCTAAAAGCAGGCAGCAGCACCAGAATTGGAAGTGATAGTAGGGATTCCTCTCGATCCACAAAAAAACACAGGCAGAATCCCTAAAACCATTCATCATGTACCTTCTTCTTGAGAGATGAAAGCGAGAATACCTGCCAGAAGTCAAACATGACACTCATTAGAGCATATTGAAGATGGTTTTAGCATTACTGTGAACTTTTTATGAGTTCATAGCTGCCATATGCACATTATTCGATGACATTTTTGCAAATTTTTACTTTAAGAAGCTTATTATAAACAATCAACCAGAGAAAAGGTACAAATATTTGAAGGAGTCAATTTGTCAAGTATGTTAGTATCACAAATATATTAACCTCTATTATTCAAAAACTTAGAAATTGCTAGTCTGACTTCTTTATGATTGCACAATTTGGTGGTGTATTAACTTTTTTCAGCAATTTTTCTAATTATCCCAGTTATAATTAGACAAGCAAGTTTCAGAGAAAGAAGTAAAACCACTATTTAATGTGTCATTAACTTTTGTCAGTAAAGCAAAATTGGATTTCAATAGGCAAGGTGTTCACAAAAACTAGAAAACACGCAGATTAACTAGTTTTCAGATACGTGCAAATGCATGCATGTGTAACTGGTAAATCTGAAATATTTTAAACTTAACAAAAATGTAAGTGTAGAAGAATGCATATGAAAGGTGAAAATCATACCGTGTTCTCTATCCACTGGATGGTTGTAAAGTGAAGAGAAGAATAACCATTGGATCTATTGAGATCAATGTAATATTAACATAGTGCAATGCTTTCTTCAGAAAATTACTTCAATTAAACTCCACAGAGAACAATTTAATAACAGGGTTATCACCTACTAATCAGAATCTTGCATATTCATATTTATTCTTCTTTAAGCATATCACCTTCTTAACATAAAAGCATGATGCCAATATTGTAGAATGTAGATTATCTCACAGCATAAAGTTTCACAACAGAAAAGCAAAAGGGCATGATTCCTCGATTAATAATCATTCCACTACATTGGATAAGAAACAATATAGAATGAATCAGATCTAATACACATTTCATACATGAACCAAGGGGCAAAACAAACTTTAGAGCCATTCCTTTTCTTCGCTATGAATTTTAGAAACCCTTGGAAAAAGCACCACAAAGAGATGAGAAATAAAAGGGAATCAAAAGTAACAGAAAATTACCTGTTTTAGACTTCAGTTCTACTTATGTGTGGTCTCCAATGGCACTCCATTTGTATGGTCAATGCTTTCACTTCCCATCTTCAAGCTCCCATTGTCATCTACAGATTCCCTTTCATTCTCCATTTTAACTTCCACTTCTACTGATGCTTCCTCCCCTACATTTTGATGTGCATTTTCATTTTCATCTTTCACCTTCAAGTCTTTTTCTAACTCGAGTTTTTCTTCTTTGCTCTCCCCGATACTCTCCACTGGAAGCTCCTTTGAGTTTGTCACCAAGTCGGGCTCTTTTTCACTGATTGATAACTCACCGTTTTCCTCAGGCTTCTTGGTTGTGGCTTCAGAGAGCAATATGCAGACAACTCATTCAATTTTCTGATAGAGTCAGCTTCTTTGGCTCGAGTTCAGCGTTTTCTTGGCTGATACTTTGCAACTCATTCTCTCTATCCAACAATCTTTCCTTCAATCTCAAAGTCTCGGTCTTTGCTTCTTCAACAGCTTCATTTGCACTGCTCGCACTTGCCTCAGCTAATCTCAAACTTAGCAACCATTTGCACTGCTCCCATTTTAGCTTTGAAGGAAGCAAGTTCTTCTTCAGACCCTTTAATTACATTCAGAACAGCTCCGATAGGATCACAAGTAAGGGTTGGTAAAGCGCAGCCTTGTTTTGCCCTCATCGATCGAAGACAAGCGTAAGCTGCCCTTCCTTTATTTCCTACTTTTCTAGTTACCTTTTTGTCCATCCATGGAAAACCGAGACAAAGCAGCTCTGCTCTTTCCAGGCGACCTGACCTCGTCGTTCTCCGGTGGAAGAGAATGACCACAGCCTGCCGTCTTGCGCACACGACTCGTCTTAATAGTCTTTGTTTTCTAACTGCAGTGAACTCCGCAAACAATTTTTAGTCATTTTTACCCATTGGCAAATAACTCCGAGACCAAAATTCACGATTTCATGAGCAACATCCCAATGGCAAATAATTTTTCGAGGCCCGATTTGTGATTTCATGAGCTATAACCAATAATTTTTACCACTTTTAGTTGTTTTAACCCGTTGATAAATAATATTACGGAGGCTAAAATTCACGATTTCGTGAGCTATAACCCTTGATTTTTGTCATTTTAGTCATTTCAAACCGTTGTTAAATAATTTCATAGAGGCTAAAATTCATGATTTCGTGAGCTGTAAACTCTGATTTTTACCCATTTTCAGTTATTCTGGCCCCATTGGCAAATAAGTTCATGGAGGCCAAAACTCACAATTTCATAAACTACAACCCACGATTATTGAATATTTTTAGTCATTTCAACCACCGATAAATAATTTTGAAGAGTCCAAACTTCACAATTTCATGAGCTAAATGACCCACAAATTTTTGCCCTTTTTAGTCGTTTTAACCTATTGGCATGTAATTCCGCGGAAATTAAAATTCACGACTTCGTGAGTTACATTTTTTTAGCCATTTTAGTCATTTCGACATGTTAGCAAGTAATTAAATAAAACTAAACTTCACGATTTTATGAGGTATACCCCATGATTTTTACCATTTTTCGGTCGTTTTGACCCGTTGACAAATTCACGATTTCATGAGCTATAACCAATGATTTTTTTGCCATTTTTTTATTTCGACCCATTGGCAAACAATTCCTTGGATACCAAAATTCACGATTTCGTGAGCTTTAACCCACAATTTTGGCTGCTTTTAGTCGTTACAACCCGTTGGTAAATAATTTTGCGAAGGCCAAAATTCACAATTTCATGAACTATATAACCCACGATTTTTAGCCATTTTTATTCATTTCGACCCATAGGCAAATTATTCCATGGAAACCAAAATTCATGATTTTGTGAGCTACATAACCCATGATTTTTGGCCAATTTTAGTCGTTTCGACACGTTGGCAAATAATTTTGTGAAAGATAAATTCATGATTTCATGAGTTGTAACCCATAATTATAGGACATTTTTAGTTGTTTTGGACCTTTGGTAAATAATTTCTCAGAGTCGAAACTTCACAGTTTCATGAGATATGACCCACGATTTTTTACCATTTCAAGTCATTTCGAACCGTTGGCAAATAATTTAACAGAGGCCAAAATTCACGATTTCATGAGCAAAAATCGATTACTTTTGGCCATTTTTAGTCATTTCGAACCGTTGGTAAATAATTTTGTGCAGACCAAAATTCATGAATTCATGAGCTATAATCCACGATTATTAGACATTTTAGTCGTTACGAACCATTGGTAAATAATTTCATACACATTAAAATTTATAATTTCATGAGCTATAATCCATAATTTTTATCATTTTTAGTCATTTTGACCTGGCGGCAAATAATTTTACCTAAGGTAAAATTCATGATTTTGTGAGCTATAACCCACGATTCTTGGCCATTTTGTAGTCATTTCGACCCGTTAATAAATAATTTTACAAAGGCTAAATTCTTGATTTCATGAGTTGTAACCCATGATTATTGGACATTTTAGTTATTTTGTACCTTTGGTAAATAATTTTGCGAGTCTAAATTTTACAATTTCATGAACAATGGCCCACGAAGTTTTACCGCTTCAAGTCATTTCGACCGTTGGCAAATAATTCCACGAAGGCTAAAATTCACGATTTCATGAGCAAAACCCCACAAATTTTGAATATTTTTAGCCGTTTTGAATCGTTGACAAACAATTTTGTGGAGACCAAAATTCATGAATTCATGAGCTATAACCCACGATTATTAAATATTTTTAGTCATTTCAACCTTTAGTAAATAATTTTGTGGAGTCCAAACTTCATAATTTTATAAACTATAACCCACTATTGTTGGCCATTTTATTTTTGACCCATTGGCAAGTCATTTTATGGAAGCCAAAATTCACGATTTCGGAGCTATAACCCACGACTTTTGGCCATTTATTATTTCAACCCATTGGCCAATAATTCAGATAGATAAAAATTCACGATTTCGTGAGCCATAACTCATGATTCTAGCCATTTTAGTCATTTTAGCCCATTGATAAATAATTCTATGGAGACCAAAATTCACAATTTCATGAGCTACAACCCACGATGATTGGGAATTTTTAGTCGCTTCGACTAGTTGAAAAATAAATTTGTGGAGGCAAAACTTCATGATTTTATGCTATAACCCATAATTTTTGCTATTTTAGTCATAAATAATTTCACGAGACTAAAATTTATGATTTTGTGAGTTATAACCCCACTTTTTGCCATTTTTAGTCATTTCGATCTGTTGGCAAATAATTTCATGCTGGTTAAAATTCATAATTTCATGATCTATAACCTATAATTTTTGGCCATTTAAGTCATTTTAACCCGCGGCAAATAATTTTATTGAGTTCAAAATTCATGATTTTGTAAGCTATAACTCACGATTCTTAGCTATTTGTAGTCATTTTGACCTGCCAAATAATTTCTTGGAGCCCAAAATTAAATATTTCATGTGCTATAGCCCACGATTTTTGGCCATTTCTAGTCAATTCGACGAAATGGCAAATAATTTTTCGTAGGCCAAAATTCATGATTTCATGAGTTATAACCCATGATTTTTGGTTATTTTTATTCTTGAGTTATAGTTTTGGCCTCCGGAAAATTATTTGCCAACAGATCAGAACAACTAAAAATGACCAAAAATCGAGCGTTATAGCTCATGAAATCATGAATTTTGGCCAAATAATCATGCATACAAAGTTTGTGGCATATTAATCATGCTATAACCCACGCTACAACCCACGATTGTGGGTTATAACTCATGAAATGACTAAACATTATTTACCATTTTTAGTCGTTCGACCCATTTGCAAAAATTTCACTGAGGCTAAAATTTAGAATTTTGTGACTATAACCCATTATTTTTGGTAATTTTTAGTCATTTCAACCCATTGTAAATAATTTTGCAGTTGGACAAAATTTCATGGGCTATTACCCATCATTTTTTGGCCATTTTTTGCTCATGAAATTGTGAAGTTTGGGCTTTGGAAATTATTTGCCAATAAATTGAAATGATTAAAATGGTAAAAATCATGGGTTACATCTTATGAAATTGTGAATTTTAACCATGGCTAAATTATTTGCCAATAGATTGAAGTGACTAAAAGTGAAATAAAAATCGTGGGTTATATCTCATGAAATCGTGAAGTTTGGCCTTCGAAATTTTTACCAACGGTCGAAATGAATGAAAATGGACAAAAATCATGGGTTATAGATTATTGAAACATGAATTTTGGCCTCCACAAAATTATTGGCCATGGGGTCGAAACGACTTTAAATGGCCAAAAATTATGGGTTATATAGCTCGTGAAATTGTGAATTTTGTCTCATAAATGTTTTCACCAACGGTCGAAACGTCTAAAATAGTCAAAAATCGTAGGTTATAGCTCATGAGTCATGAATTTTGGCCGATTATTTATGTAATTTTTCATTCATTGACTAAAATTTTTGGTTATAGCCCATGAAAATCGTGAAATATTTTTATGCATGATTAATTGTCATTTGGTTATAGCTCATGAAATGATTTTCATGCGCTATAACCAATGATTTTATAATTTTGTTCATTGGCCATATAACAAATAAGTATGTGTAGCTTAAAATTCATAATTTCATGGGCTTTAACCCACAAACTTTAATTGACGATCTTTAACTATTTCGCCTAGTGGCAATTAATGAAGCGTACACTTCAAAATTCACAATTTTCATGAGTTATAACCCACCATTTTTGGGCATTTTCATTTCTTTCGCCCAATGGTAATAACTTATTTGTACTACATAATCTCGAGTTTTATGGGATATGATCGATGATTTTTATTAATTTTTATTCATTTTGATCCAATAACAAATAGGTAGATTCACAATTTTCATTGGTTATAACACACGATTTTTGTTCATTTTGTTCATTTTAACTCAATAGCAATTAACTAAGCAAATTTGTGATTTCATGGGCTAACACATGATATTTGCTTATTTTCGTTCGTTTTGACCCAATGACAATCAATCATGCATGTGTACCAAAATATCGTCCTTTTATGGGTTTGTGCAATTTGCAAAATTTAGCATTCTCCTATACAAATTGAAGATTCTAATTGAAATGATAATTATGTATATTTTTGTTATACTGAGCTTGATAGTACATTGTGGAATTAAAATTTTAAATTAATGGACATTATATGGTGCAATGTATATACACATCTACGTGACTTGGGTTCATGTATGCATACCTAATAACATTTCATGATACAGAGTAGGAAAGTTGCAAATCTTAGACTCCAGATTCATTGTTTCCGCCACATCTATGCAATGTATATTTTGCAATGTATGTTAGCTATAAATTGAGAGGGAGCGACAAGAAAATACTATGAGAAACATTTATTTTGGATTCCTTTTTCATGTTTTGTTCTTTTAAGTTTGCAAAAGCGTTTCGTCAACTGGCAAAGTTTCCTGTTCTCGGTGGTGCAGGAGGATGAGAATTGGCCTTGTTGTTCTTCTGAAGCTCAGAGTTCAATCCCAACGGTAACGTTTTTAATTTAAATTGTGTCTAGGCATTAAATATAAAAGATAGTTTTTCTGATAAAAATATCGCACATATTTTTTCTTAGTTTATTATGCACCGAAATTGTGTTAGAATTTCTTTCATTATTTGATTTTCTTCTTTCTTTTATTGCCTTCTTTTAGGGGTGACATCTCCAAATCCAGCCCCCACCCGGCCACCCCAACCCCCTCTAACCCACACACGCACGTAGACACCCATCTTTTTTTCTATTATGAGATGTTCGTTAAATCACCCAAAAGTTCAAGAAATGGTTTCATGAGAATTAGAAAGGCTTGGGCATGAACCATATTTATCACATTTGCAATTCATCATAACAACATAGATCTCCTTTGACTCACCATTAGACTTGGAAACATAAGTCATAGTGCCGGTGAATCATTAGGTAAGAACTATTACTTTGCCCAAAAGCGATTGACTGCAATCTCAATATTGCCATGTCCAGTCTTGGTGTAATATGAACATATTCTAGAGTCGATGCAAATTCATTGAGTTACAAAAGTTTGTAAGTGCATCAAGTACATCTGATATAGATAAATATACAGAAGATATCACACTCATGAACCAACATTAAGCCTTGTTCAGAAAGATACATAATCCATTCAAACTAAAGGGATTGAGTTCAAATTGATCAAAATGCAACATAAAAGTTTATTACATCAAACCCATTTGAAGGGTGAAGAATTCAATCATTATTACATCAATTTCAAGAGAACTCTTCTTCACTTTGTCTTTTGCCATTGTTTGGATAAGAAAAGCCTTTCACCTACAAGAGATGCCATGATGTTTAGTAGGTGACTCATGAATCAATAATAAACAAGCAAAGTTTACCTTCTCACAAGGACAAGATTGTGCCTCAACCTAAAGTTTCATGTCATTGCGTCATATGCATAAACAATGATATTGGTACAAATATGCAAAGGGACTTTATAACTAGACCAAAACTTTAGTTAAATGTAGCATGCTTGTTCCACTTTTGGTGTGTCCCATAGCTTCACTTGTTGACATGACCAAGATTCAAATGCAGCCATTGAATATCTGAACATGATAGAAATATTCGTAACACGAATTTAAAAAATCAACTACACCGTCAACCATATTAAGTATGAATTGAAATGCATTTTCAGATAAATTTCTGATTCTTTTGACCAATATTCTACTGTTTGACTGTGTCAGATGGATATTTGCTTTGAATACTTGTTCAATTATATCTGTTTATTATCATGTTGACGGTTTTGAAAACTTTGGTTTACAGCACATGGAAAAAAAAGGAGCAGAAGAAATCCTGACCAGTTCTGAAAAATAGGACACCAACAAAAAAAATATTGTAAACGTATGAAAAATTAATGCATAACTCAATCAAGAATTTGTTACTGTGACATTCTTGCTTTCCCATTTTCTCACATGTATGCTCTACTCGTGGATTATGTACCAAGACAAATATCGATGGCTTGAACACTAGAAACAGAACTGCAGCTACCCCGTCAACGGTCAACCATTATAAGTATGAAACTGAAGTAGCAGAAATTCCTGCTCTAATAGAAGGTTAATTTCAAATTTCTATACTTCCAATTGCTGCATCTGATTTTGTCTGCTTGTTCATAATGTTGAACATGCTGAAAAAGTGGGTAATTAGGCAAAAAGGTTACTACCTACAAAGAATAAGCTAGTGATTCAATCTAAAGTTCCATGTCATTGTGCCATATGTGTAAACAAAAGATATTGGTGCTAATATAATGAGGAACTTACTAGAGATCAAAAGTTATTTAATGTATAATATTTTTTTCCCAGTTTTTGTGTCCTATATGATTTACTTCTTCACAAACTAAATTTCACTCACCTCCATTAGATATCTGAAAACAGTACGTTGCAACTACAGCGTCAACAACAATAATTATAAATGGACTGCATGTTCAGATAAATTCATGATCTTTGACCAATATTCTGGTATTCAACTATATCTGCTTGTTAATAGTGTTGATAATGCTGAAAAGGTGCAACTGATAACATGATATAATAATCATAATTAGGTAAGTGCATATGCCATTATCTAGCAAGAGTAATTACTTTGAGTATTTGTTTGTTTGATTGATATATATTTGTCATAATATCGAAGACTCTGAAAAGTTTGTTTATGAGCACATGGTTAAAGGAGTAGGTAGATGGTGCGTAAACAAGGTTCCTAGCCTCGATTTACAGCTTTAGAATGTTTCGCTTCCATAAGAATGAAAATGGATGTCATAAGCAAAGTTCATGCATATATAATTAGATTCACCATATGAAAAGTTCATGTGCATAACTAGATCAAGAGTTTGATTAATGTAACATTATCATTTTCCTATTTTTTGTCTGTGGGATGCTCTCTTTCTTTCAGTGATCATGGTCCAAAGGCAGCCTTGGAAACATCTGACCTAGAATAAATTGTTTCAAGCGAAAAGTAGAATTGCAACTACATCATCAACCATTGTAAATATGCAACCGAAGTAGAATTCAGGGAAATTGATTACCTTTGGAAGGTTTCAAATTTTATAGTACATCTGTTTGTTCAAATGTTTGAACATGCTCAAAAGTTGGGCAATTGTGCAAAAGGCGGAGAGGATTAGGTAGATGCTTACATTTTGTATAAATGATAATTACATAATATGGGTCTGGTAACTTTGGTTGATTACGCCTGTTTATAATCATAATGTCTATGAAACTGAAAGTTTTGTTACCTCGGAAACAGTAAAAGGTAGAAAAAATTGGTTCTTCACTGATAAATTACTCAGATGTCTCTTACATAAATATAATAGATAAATGGATGAGTACGTAGGAAAGAGAATTACGATCATTATCGTCTAAGACAATATAAATTCAACAAAGGTGACAAAAGTTTTGTTGCAAGCCAAGGAAAAATAATAAAGTTGAGATTTAATTTGGTCAATAATAAAGTTGATATTTAATTTGGTCAATCAAGAACAAATATAAAGGATCAAGATAGAGAATGTCATTCAATTTCTGACAATCCTTGCATTTAAATTTTGCAGTTTAATTGTTGTTTCCATTTTTCAGACAAACATGATGCAATACACATTTGTCAAATAATTACTTCTTATGTATTATCATAAAGCCAGCTACACTAATTAGAAGTATACAATTCACAACAAATCTCATGACATTAATATACAGTTAAATTCAGTATAAAACTCATGATATAAGTATCTTATATTTCTGACCATTTAGGATGTCAAGCAAGCGACTAATCAGCTTCAAGAGTGTATGGTGAAATGTTTACTCGAGCAGCTTCTAAAGACATATACAAGTCCTAAATGCTTCTTCTCATCCGTTGAAAAGAAGAAAGAGTTTTCGCTCTAAATTTCAAGCTCCCAATTATAAGGAATTAGAGTTTTCATTTTGTCTCCGACTTTTTGAGCTTTAACTTAGAAAAGTATGAGAAACTTGGTTATTTCTTCAGTCAAAGGCATGTAAACAATTCTATAAATAGTTTCCTAGTAAGCAATTGGAAGGTAAAAGTGAAGGAAAGTAAATCTGCCATGCAATGCTCCATCACTCCACAAGGCATGATTTTCTCGATTATTAGATTCAAACAGATGTGAAACCACAGCTATCTCCTAAATTTTATAATTCATTAATGATTTTATTGGTAATTCTCTCTAATCTCTACATGCATCTCTATGAACTAGTTCTTCATAGTTTGATCACAACAAGTGGTATCCTTTTACGTAGGTTGATCAAACAAGGCCAAATTAATTGTAGAGAACAAGATTATTGAGAGCACGATATTAACGGACAATAGATAAATAGAGATCAGTGAAAACACTTCGATACAATTCAACCAAGTTTCAGCAAAACCAATATTTTCCGCAAATAACAAGTTTAAACAAAATTCGACCCAAGTCTCAGCAAAACCAGTATTTTCTGCAAATGTTGTCTGGAAATAACAAGTTTAAACAAAATTAACGGGCGATAATGGACAAAAGTCGTGGGTTAATAGCCCATGAAAATTGCAACTATTTAGGTTCGCAGAATTAATTGCAATTGGCTCGAAACAAACAAAAATTGTGAACTACAGCCCATGAAAATACAAATTTTAATGTATACTTATTTGTCATTGGGTCGAAGAACGAAAATTAACAAAAAAATTATGGATTATAGTCCATGAAAATTAAGATTTTTTATGCGAAATTTTAATGGTCACTGGGTCGAAACTAACAAATATAGACAAAAATTTGTGGGTTACAACCCATGAAAATCTCAAATCTTTGTGCGCATGATTAATTGACATGGGGTAGAAATGAACGAAATGAGCGATATCATGGGTGCCCATGAAATTGCTAATTTTGAAATGCAGCATAATTTGTTGCCATTAGGTCGAATGAAAATGCACAAAATCATGAGTTATAACTCATTAAGAATTTTGAAGTGAACACCTAATTAATTGGGGTTAAGTCGAGATAAATAAACGTGGAAAAATTTGTGGGTTAAAGGCATGTTTCGTTGTCAAGAAAACCAAGAAAAATGATTATAGGAAGTTGATTTCCTATGACCATTTCCCTTCCTTTTGTGGTTGAGGAAAAAAAGGACAGTAAAAATGTCTATGTAGGACCCACCTCTAGACATGTAAATAGTGCATCGGGTCCCAAACAAGGAAACCCATTCCCCGGAAAAAAAGCACCAGAAATGGGCTTCGAAAAGGAAAAATGGGTCCCACAACCCATTTTCCATAGGTCATTTCAAAGAATTAGATTTTTGGGAAATAGGTCAAAACTGGACGAATTTTGAGCGTTAAAACCTATGAAAATCATTAAAATTTGAAAATCGTGATTTTTGAAAAAAAATTGAACAAATTGTTGGTTAAAGCCCATGAAAATCGCAATTTTTTAATTAAAAAACGTAATTGCCATTGGATTAAAACGAGCAAACGTTAACAAAAATCATGGGTTATAACACATGAAATTTCAAATTTTGAAAAATCGTGGGCAATAGTCCATGAAAATCTTGAATTTTGAAGTTTGTATAATTAATTGTTATTGGGTCAAAATAAATAAAAATTGACAAAAAAATCATGGGTTATAGGCTTATAGCCCATGAAAACAGTAAATTTCGAAGTACGTATAGTTACTTGCCATTGCGACGAAACGAACAAAAGTTACCAAAAATATGGTTATAACTCATCAAAATCGTTTATTATTAAGTAGTCATAATTAATTACCATTGGATCGAATGACCGATAATGGACAAAAGTTGTGGGTTAGCCCATAAAAATCGTGACTAGTGAAGTTCGCCCAATTAACTGCAATTGGATCGAAACAAAAGAAAAGAGACAAAAATCATGGACTATACCATGAAAATCACAAGTTTTGAATTACACATACTTATTTGTTATTGGATTGAAGAGTGAAAATTGACAAATATCGTGGGAAGTCCTTGAAAATCACGATTTTTTATGAAAAAAATTTAATTGTCATTGGGTCAAAATGGACGAAAATAAGCAAAATCATGGGTTATAGCCCATAAAATCGCGAAATTGGAAATAAGCTTATTACTTAGTTAATTGCCATTGGGTCAAAATGAATAAAAATTGTGGATTATAACCAATGAAATTCGTGAAATTTGAAGTACGCATAAATTTTTTTTGGGTTCAAACAACTGAAAATTAACAAAAATTATGGGTTACATGGAATAAAATTATTTGTTATTTGGTCGATATAGACAAAAATGGACAAAATACATGGAATAAAGACCATGAAAATCGTGAATTTTAAGGTATGCATTCTTATTTGACATTGGGTCAAAGTGCGAAAATTGATAAAATCATTGGTTAGAGCCCATGAAAGTAGCAAATATTTCAAATTAACTATTTAATTCAATGGAAATTATAAGGTCGATGTACATACACATGTAAATGGCCCAGGTTCATGAACATATATATAACAGTATTTCATGATTATACACTAGAAAGGTTGCCGATTCTGTAGACTCTAGATTCATTGTTTTTGCCCAAGTACACTCATCTAGTAAAGCATTTGACAAGGGATTTTAACTATAAATTTAAATGGAGGCACGATACTCTCAGAAACAATTTTTAGGGACCTTCATTAATGTTTTTGTGCATTTTGGATTAGCAAGATGTTTCAACAAGGGGAAACAGTTGTAGATGTTGGTGATGCGGAAGGATGGAGGATGAGAAGTTGGTTTTTCGTCCTTTTGATGCTCAGAGTTCAATCCCAATAGTGATGCAGGCATTTAATGAGGTATCAAAAGTTTTCAAAAATAATTTTGTATTATTTTAATTTTCTAGATATTATAATTGTTTATATAAACATTGTTTCTCAGGAAAAAAATATAAAGCAAAGTTTTTCTTAGCTCGTTATGAACTGAAAACTATATCAAAAATAAATAACATGGATTGGCATCGGTTTGAATTGCAATTTCAAAGAAAAGTTTTGTTTAGAATTAAAGAGGTGTCATACAATCATAAATGTCCAGTGCAGTACACGTGTCTGGATAGATCTACTTCTAAGGATTTTTATGAAGTTCAATGGGATAACTTCTTTGGCAATTTTTGTAAAAATCATTATGATCAAATAACTGATTCAGTATTTTGGATTAAAAACTGTGCCAGTTCCTTTTTCTAATCTGAAGGATTTATCTTAACAATTCAGTACTTAATAACTTGTGGTGGAGTTGTAACATTCAAACAAATTTATTGGGCTATAATTCTGTTCATTCTTAGACAAACGATAGAACCAATAATCTGAAAGATTGACATCCCTAAATAAATTATAGAGATCCAACGGTAGATTAAACCTTCTCATGCCATTTTCCGTTATCGATATGTCTGAAAGGGTTAATACCGAAACCTAACACCTTCACCTAAACGTGTGTATCCATGTGAGTTTATTGTGCATGATGGGGTATTCGGGTATCATGTCATTTCAATTTCATAAACAAAGAAAAGAATTGTCCTTTATTTTAATGATAACTAATTTAACTCCACATTAGACCCAGAAACAAAAGTCCGAAACTAACAGTATAATGTACCCATATAACCACCCAAAAAACCATGAAATAGAAAAAAAAAAAAAAAAAAACTATAAACAAACCACAGAAGCACATTTTAACAAAGCATATTAATATGAAATTTACCTGTCAAAGTATTCCATGGGAAAGGGAGAAAGGCAAAATGTGTAGGACCTCATCCCAATTTCTCTACTTCTTCCTCATGGTCGCAACTTTCAGTGCATTGCTTCAACTTTTCATCATCAGCTCCCACAGCTGAACCTGAACCGTCTTCTTGCTCTTTGTGAACCAAACTCCATAAGAAATCTGTTAACATCGTCTCATAGCCTGGCAACTTCTCATATCCTGGGAAGTAATTTATATCAATTATATGGTAATGATTCCCAATCCCTCATCCCTAATCATATCAAAGTTAAAGAGATTCAATCCCATAGCACTCCTCAACCCTCTCGCTATCTCAGTGACAAAGTTCTCAGGTGGCATTTTCGTCACATCTACCCGTTTTCAGCCACTGTCATGTTCGATATCTGGGAAAATGACACTGACCCCACTTGTTCAAATGTTGCCAATCTCTCACCAGAGAGATCAGGTATGGAATTCCTCTTGACGCACTTTGTATAATCTCCAGCGACATAAACCTTGAAGACAACTCCGCCATGGTTGACAAATTCTTGAAGGACAAGAGGCGGGTTTTGTTTCAAGAGGCCCTCGTGATTAAAGACGAGGGCCATCTTGTGGATTCGCTGCTTCCATCAGCGGCGAGGGGCTTGGCAATGACAGGGAACTGCAGACCAGAAAGAATAGCAGGGTCGTTAAGAGTAGCTGTATCGTGGACAGTGATTTGCTTGGGGATTCCGAAGGTGCAGGGGTGCTGATTCTGGAGTTGGAGATCAGAATTTACCTGCGCGGAGAGGAAGGTAAAAGATCCCACATTGACCATTATACATGTTAAGAAATGAAAATTAAAAGAAACTTTAATACACTTCTACTTAACAAGGAGACATAAAATCAAAATATGAATTAACAATAAATTTCATTTACTGAAAAAGAAAAATGGAACAAGTTTTTTTCTAAATAGTATGTGTACGGGCTCAAAGACAGAACACACTGACCAGTAGGGATGGCAAATTTGACCAAATCTATTTGCCCATCCATACCCACCCACTAAATGGACCATCTAAACCCACTCATTAAGTTAAATGGGTCATAAATGGGTGTGTATTGTTTATTAAAGATAAATGGGTCATAAATGGTAGAACATTACCCATTTGCCATTAGATGATATTCTTTCAAAAACACCATCAAAAGTTTCAACAATTGCAAAAAAATTTAAAGTTCAAAATTACATAACTATAGGTAAACTAACAACCAACACAAATAAAATCATAAAATTACTAGCAGACCCTTAAAAATTTTAAATTTATAAAAAAACCTCAAAGTTTAAAAATTATAAAAAACACCCTCAAAAGTTAAAAATACAAAAATTCTCAAAGATTTCTAACCTCACAAATGACATATGAAATCATGAAATTTCCATAGACCCTATAAATTAAAATTTTGCAAATAACACCCTCAACGTTTTAAAAATGAGAAAAACACCCTCAAGGGTTTAGAATTACAAAAATCACCCTAAATTTTCAAAACCTAAATATGACACATGAAATCTGAAAATTTCCAATAGCCCACTATAAATTTAAAATTTACAAAAACACCCTCATAGTTTAAAAATTACAAATAACACCCACAAGAGTTCAAAATTATAGAAAACTCTCATAATTTTCTAAACTTCTAAATGATACTTGAAATCTGGAAATTTCTAGCACACAAAATTTACAAAAACACCATAAAGTTTAAAAATACCAATTAACACCCTCAAGCGTTTAGAATTCTAAAACCACCCGAAATTTCAAAACCTACAAATGACACATGAAATCTAAAATTACGAGATGCCACTTGTAAATTTGGAATTTCAAAAACACCCTCAAAGTTTAAAAATTGCAAAAACACCCTCAAGAGTTCAAAATTATTTGAACTTTCTAAACTTATAAATGACACATGAAATCTGAAAATTTCCAATAGCCCACTATAAATTTAAAATTTACAAAAACACCCTCAATGTTTTAGAAAATGAGAAAACAATCTCAAGGGTTTAAAATTAGTAAAACCACCTTACAATTTTAAAACCTGCAAATTACACATGAAATCTAGAACCTGCCTCTAGTCTCCTGTAAATTTGAAAATTGCAAAAACACCCTTAAGTTTAAAAATTGTGAAAAACACCCTTAAAAGTTTAGAACTTACAGAAAAGTCTTCAAACCTACATATCATAAATTGAAAACTAGTATTACAAACAGCCCCTTGAAATTTTAGAATTTGCAAAAAAACCTAAAACTTTCAAAAGTTGCAAAACTACCTTCTAAATTTGAAATTTACAAAAAAAAATACCAAGAGAATTTCAAACCTACAACCAATATGCTGAAAATCTACGAATTATAAGCAGCACCCTAAAAATATTGACTTTGAGAAAACACCCTAAAAGTTATAAAATTGCTAAAACTCCCTCAAAAATTGAAATTATAAGAAAACAACTCTCTGCAATTTTTACCTTTTCAGGTAGTTCCTTGTAAATGTCAAAATTTTTAGGGTATTTATTATAATTTTTGAAAGTTTTAGGGTGTTTTTTATAAATTCTAAAATTTTCAAGGGGCTGTTTGTAATCCTAGATTTTCAATTTACTGTTTGCAGTTTAAACATTTTCAAAGAGTTTCTAGAAAATTTTGCATTTTAGGGTGGTTTTCACACTTTTGAAAGTTTTAGGGTGTTATTTGCAAATCAAAAATTCTGAGGGCTATTTGTAATTCTTAAAATTTTCAGTGTACTATTATTGGTTTGATGTCAGGCTCTTATTGCAAATTTTGAATTTTTGAGGGTGTTTTTGTAAGTTTTAAGTGTTTTAGGGTTTGTTATGCAAATCCCAAAATTTTTGGGGGCTATTTGTAATTTTAAGATTTTCAATGTACTATTTGTAGATTTGAAATATTCACAGATGTTTTTATAAATTTTGAATATTTGAGGGTGTTTATCTAACATTGAAAGTTTAGGGTATTTTTGCAAATTCTAAAATTTTAGGGGTTGTTTTGTTCATATTTTTCAGTTTTCTATTTTAGGTTTGAAATTTTCAAGCTTTTTCTCAAAGTTTTAAATTTTTAGGGTGTTTTGTCAAATTTTAAAAGTTTTGGTGTGTTTTTGCAAATTCTAAAATATTTGGGGTGTTTGTATTTCCCGATTTTCATTAAAATATTTTAGATATGAAATTTTTAGTTTATTTTTAAATTTGGTTTTGAGGGTATATTTGTAATTTTCAAAATTTGAGTGTTTTCTATAAATTTGAAAATTTTAAGGCATTTCTTGTAAGGTTTTAAACTTTCGTGTTATTTGTATGTTTTGAATTTATAGGATGTTTTACAATTTTTGAAAATTTTGAGTCTTTTTTTAGTTTTGAAATTGTTGGGTGTTGTTTGTAATTTTTGTTTTACAAGGGATATTTATGACCCATACTCACACATTTAACATCCTCTTGACCAAATCTAAAATAAATCTGAGAATATTTAAGGTCCCACAATGGTCAAAATCTATGAATTGAACATAAAAGAGACAACAAAACCAATGGAAATGCCAAGAACTTGCAAGGTAAAACTTGGAGCTAGGGTGCTAAACCGTATCCGTATCAGAAAATATCGTAGCAGAGTATCCGTTAGGATACGGATATAATTACTCAATTCTATAACATATAGGATATGGTTACGGATATAATTTTATAGTGAAATATCCGGATCCGTATCCAGAAATATCCGAATACATATTAGTCATACTCTTTCGATAGTTTTAATTCTTAGATTATGGATTTGTGGTTAGTTTTGATGATCAAGATGACTAATCTTAGCTTTTAGGTTATAATGAACATATTAACGAACTCTTTTGTATCACATGAACTATATTTTTCTCAATACTATATAGTTTTCTCTTATCCGTTTTGTATCGCATGCATATCCGCTTATATATCGCATGTATATCCGTAATCAGATCCGATTTTAGCATATATGGATATGAATTTTTCTTACCGAGATATATCCGTATCCATATACATATCCGAGATGGGTAAGTAGATATGGATATGGTAAGTATCATATTCGAGCGTCTGGGACCGAATGCACCTACTTGGAGCTCATAGCAAAATGCAAGCCGCAAAAATAGATTCATACTTTATTTCATAGCTCAAAAATAAGACGCACTAATAACCAGAAATAGAAGATGGTGCAGAGTTAAAAGAACAAAATCTGTCTCAAAACCATCGTTTTTCTCATCTCACCACCTAGAGAGATCCTAGAAACGAAAGCCCGTCTCCAAAAAATCAAACTTTGACAGCTCCAACAGCAAAAACGCAAACTTTACCTCTCGATTCGATGGAATCTTCGGCTCAGAAAGAATAGCAGGGTCGTTAAGAGTAGCTGTATCGTGGACAGTGATTTGCTTGGGGATTCCGAAGGTGCAGGGCTGCTGATTCTGGAGTTGGAGATCAGAATTAATCTGCGCGGAGAGGAAGGTAAAAGATCCCACATTGACCATTATGCATGTTAAGAAATGAAAATTAGAAGAAACTTTAATACACTTCTACTTAACAAGGGACATATAATCAAAATATGAATTAACAATAAATTTCATTTACCGAAAAAGAAAAATCAAACAAGTTTTTTTCTAAATAGTATGTGTACGGGCTCAAAGACAAAACACACTGATCAGGGATGGCAAATTGATCCAAACCTATTTGCCCATCCATACCCACCCACTAAATGAACAATCTAAACCCACTCATTTAGTTAAATGGGTCATAAATGGGTGTGTATTGTTTATTAAAGATAAATGGGTCATAAATGGTGGTATTACCCAGCTCATTTGCCCATTTAGATGGGTATTCCTTCAAAAACACCCTCAAAAGTTTCAACAATTGCAAAAAAAATTTAAAGTTCAAAATTACATAACTATAGGTAAACTAACAACCAACACAAATAAAATCGAAATTACTAGCAACCTCTTAAAAATTTGAAACTTGTAAAAACACCTCAAAGTTTAAAAATTATAAAAAACACCCTCAAGAGTTAAAAATTCTCAAAAATTTCTAACCTCACAAATGACACATGAAATCATGAAATTTCCAGTAGACCCTATAAATTAAAATTTGTAAATAACACCCTCAATATTTTAGAAAATGAGAAAAACACCCTCAAGGGTTTAGAATTACAAAAATCACCCTAAATTTTCAAAACCTAAATATGACACATGAAATCCAAAAATTAACAGCCGCACCATGAAATTAGAAATTTGTAAAAAAAACACCCTCATAGTTTAAAAAATTGCAAATAACACCCTCAAGAGTTTAAAATTACAAAAAACTCTCAGAATTTTCTAAACTTCTAAATGACACTTGAAATCTAGAAATTTCTAGCAGCACCACGTAAATTTAAAACTTACAAAAAATATCCTTAAAATTTTAAAAATGCCAAACAAACACCCTCAATGGTTTAGAATTACAAAACCACCACAAATTTAAAACATACAAATGACACATGAAATCTAAAATTACCAGATGCCACCTGTAAATTTAGAGTTTATAAAAACTCCCTCAAGTTTAAAAATTGCAAAAACACCCTCAAGAGTTCAAAATTATATAAACTCTGGAACTTTCTAAACTTATAAATGTCACATGAAATCGAAAATTTCCAACACCCACTATAAATTTAAAATTTGTGAAAAACACCCTCAATGTTTTAAAAATGCGAAAATAACCTCAAGGGTTTAAAATTTGTAAAACCACCTTAAAATTTTAAAACCTACAAATTACACATGACATCTAGATACTGCCACCAGTCTCCTGTAAATTTGAAAATTGTAAAAACACCCTTAAAGTTTAAAAATTATGAAAAACACCCTCAAAAATTTAGAACTTACAGAAAAGTCTTCAAACCTACATATCGTAAATTGAAAACTAGTATTACAAACATTCCTTGAAAATTTTAGAATTTGTAAAAACACCTAAAACTTTCAAAAGTTGCAAAAATACCATGATAATTTCAAACCTACAACAAATATGCTGAAAATCTAGGAATTATAAGCAGCACCCTAAAAATATTGAAATTAGGAATTTGTAAAAACACCCTAAAAGTTTTAAAATTGCTAAAACCTCCCTCAAAATTGAAATTAGAAGAAAACAACTCTCTGTAATTATTTACCTTTTAGGTTGTTCCTTGTAAATGTCAAAATTTTTAGGGTATTTATTGCAATATTTGAAAGTTTTAGGGTGTTTTTAAATTCTAAAATTTTCAAGGGCAATTTGTAATCCTAGATTTTCAATTTACTATTTGAAGTTTAAACATTTTCAAAGAGTTTCTTGAAAATTTTGCATTTTAGGGTGCTTTTTCAAACTTTTGAAAGTTTTAGGGTGTTATTTGCAAATCAAAAATTGCAGGGGCTATTTGTAATTCTTAAATTTTTCAGTGTCCTGTTCTTGGTTTGATGTCAGGTTTTATTGCAAATTTTGAATTTTTGAGGTTGTTTTTGTTAGTTTTAAGTGTTTTTGAGTTTGTTATGCAAATCCCAAAATTTTTAGAGGGCTATTTGTAATTTTAAGATTCTCAATGTACTATTTGTAGATTTGAAATATTCACAGATGTTTTTATAAATTTTGAATATTTGAGGTGTTTATCATAACATTGAAAGTTTTAGGGTGTTTTTGCAAATTCTAAAATCTAGGGGCTATTTGCCGTTCATAGATTTTAGTTTTCTATTTTAGGTTTAAAATTTTCAAGCTTTTCCTGCAAATTTTAAATTTTTGAGGGTGATTTTGTCAAATTTTAAAAGTTTTGGGGTTTTGCAAATTCTAAAATATTTGGCGCTGTTTGTATTTCCCTAGTTTTCATTGAAATATTTTAGATTTGAAATTTTCAGTTTCTTTTTTAATTTGGTTTTGAGGGTATTTTTGTAATTTTCAAAATTTCACGGTGTTTTTGTAAATTTGAAAATTTTAAGGCATTTCTCGTAAGGTTTTAAACTTTCTGTGTTATTTGTATGTTTTGAATGTGTTATTTGTATGTTTTGAATTTATAGGATATTTTATAATTTTTAAAACTTTGAGGCTTTTTTAGTTTTGAAATTTTGAGTCTGATTGTAATTTTTTATTTTATAAGGGATGTTTGTAATTATTTTCATTGTTGGGGCTTTTGGTAAGTGTGATATTTTTGGTCAAATTGCAAGAGCCCCTAATTGTTTGCAAAAGACCCTTGAAAGTTTATATATACAAACTATTATAATTAAATGGAAATGGACCGGTAAACATTAAATAAATGGGCAAAACTCGCCCATTTAGTAATTCTTAAATGTGTGGTAAATAAATTAAAATCTACCCATTTATGGCCATGGTTTATGATCCATACCCACCCATTTAACATCCCAACTGACAAGAAATCTAAAATAAATGCAGAATATTTAGGGTCCCACAATGGTCAAAATCTATGAATTGAACAAAAAAAGAGACAACAAAAACCAATGGAAATGCCAAGAACTTGCAAGGTAAAACATGGAACTCATAGCAAAATGCAAGCTGCAAAAATAGATTCAAACTTCATTTCAGAGCTCAAAAAATAAGACACATTAATAACCAGAAATAGAAGATGGTGCAGCGTTAAAAGAACAAAGTCTGTCTCAAAACCATCGTTTTTCTCATCTCGCCACCTAGAGAGATCCCAAAAATGAAAGCCCATCTCCAAAAAAAATAAAATAAAATAAAATAACCCAAGCTTTACCTCTCGGTTCGATCGAATCTTCAGCTCAGCAACGAACCTAGCCATCGAGATCCGATCCTGAATCCTCTTGATCAGTTCTGGAGGATCAATGATCAGCACAGAGGGGTTCTCAGATGCAAACTTGTCAAGATTAGAGACCCAAACATCATCGTAGAGCTTGTGGATGACGATATCGAGGTGCTGAGATTGGGAAGAGATGGGCATCGAGGGGTCAATGGGGATGAGATTGAGGCCGCGAGAGGCGAGGGAGAGGAGAGAGGGTTGGTGATGGTGTGGTTCTTTGAGGAGAAAGCATAGCCAATTGTGAATTGGGTTTCTTTGGTGGATGATGCCGCCATTGATGAGAGAGTGAGAGAGAGAGAATGGAAAACGTACCAAGAGCTAGGTTTGATCCATGATCAAATATTCCCCGCCTTTTTGTGGTGGTGAGCAAGTGTACTTTATTATAGGAATGAGAGGGAATAAAGTACAATTCAAAGGAATAAAAGTAGCTTACAACTTCGGTGCTACTTTGGAGTACCGATGGCATCCTATGTACCGATGGCATTCTATATTATAGGATACGTGATTTAGTTGGTAAATAACTCCAACTTCTAAGATAGGAATAAGGGTATGTTAGGAATTAAAAATAATAATATAAACAGATTTTAAGATCACTTATAAATCTATAGATTTTCCTCCCTAATTTTTATTTTTCTTTCCTTTTACTTCCGTATGACAATATTCTGTAGATTTTGTTTTTACTTTTCTCTGAAAAATATCGCACATAAATTTGGGTAGGTATCTTTCTCCTTTCTTTTAACTCCCAGCCTTCATGGTGGGATGGGGTAGTCGAAGCAAGAAAATAGGAAGGCGGGATGGGGGGTGTCGAAGCATGAAAATAGGAAGAAAAGTAACGGATTGGCAAAACAGAATAGAAGATAAAAAAAAACAAATGTTTTTATAGGAAGACAATATTGTCCTTCCTAATTTTTAGCCTATTTCCTATTTTCTACAGATTTTAAATTTGTTAAAATTTTTATTTTCGAGCAAGGAAGCATTGCTCATAAAAGTATGTATATAAAATAAATTGAAACAGTTTTAGACATTAAAATAGATGAATATAGTTAAAATAATTAGCTTCATGATATTTTTTATTTTTATCTTTTTAGTAATGATTCTATTACATAGCATCAAGTAGAATTTAATTACAGATAAAGTTTGGACCATTTCGGGCATCAGAAAGAGGTGCATTTAACCCGCTTAGGTGGCACACATGGCTAGCGGGTGTGTGTCAGTGGGGCAAGCCGGGTAACCGGGTTCGAGCCCTTGCGCTGCAAAATCTCAACGGGCTAGAGGAGGGCCTTTCGGCTCTCAAGCCTCGAATCGATTAGCCACTTGAAGCAAGTGTGTGAACGAGGGTATCCGAAAAAAAAGGTGCATTTGTATGCAAGCATATTGAGTTAAAAGGTGTGCACAAGAGTTACGAGCGGCGAACATGACTAACATAAGAAGAATTGAAAGTCTTAAACGAGCCTAACATTCACCAAAGATTGATGACAGGTGTTGCGGGTGAGAGATGACCCGTGCAACATGACCACAAGGTCTAAAAATCGATTCTAAAATAATATTCAACCAACCATGAGTAAGAGGAGGCGAAGAAGTAGTAAGGCTTGAACTTCAGCTTTAAAGGGCGGTAGAGGAGGCCCAAAAGTGCAATATGAGATAATATGATGGCCAAGATGATCACGAACAATAATCCCAACAACACCACAATCGATCTTGAGTGCATCAACATTAATTTTAACCACGTTAAGGGGTGGTGCTGACCAAGAAGAGGCGGCAGATCTTGAAGAGTGATCGAAGTTGTCATGCACGAAGAATGCAAGCGAGTATAAAACTCTACAAGAGTAAGTGTAGCTATCGGAGACAGTTTAGAACCCTTGAATATAGCTTCGCATCTGACTTTCCAAATGAACCAACGAGTGGTTGTCGCAAACACTATAGCAGGATCATTAAGGATTGGGGAATTGTAAGGGAATTTCAACTACTGATCCAACCAAACAGCAAAGGAAGAGGGGGTGGGATCATACATTTGACTTGACCAAATTAGTGAGTACTGACAAGTGATTTAGGAGGTGATCCAAGGTCTCATTCTCTCGGCCAGACGAAGGGCAAAGGGGATCAGTCAACATGCCACGCTTCACTAGAATATCTTTGGAGGCAAGCTAATTGTTAAGGCTCTCCAAGTGAATATTCTCACACGAGGTGGAATGGCTTTAACCTTAAGAATTTTATGACAGTCCTTCACACATAGATAGGGGAATTTTCAAGTGGGAGTGTTCCATATAGAGAAGATTGTAAATAGATTTGGTAGTGAAAGAGGGAGTGAAAAGTCCTTTCCAGACAAGAAGTCATCATGTTCGGCGTGCAAAGGATGGTCTCCGCAGCGGCTTGGTCGAAACTCGCAGAGATCAAATCAATATTCCCAGAGTTCGAGGCAACATCGACAAGGTCCGCAACCACGGAGATATCGAAGGGGGAACATCCGGTTGGGAGATGAGAGATGACTGATTCACAAACCAAAGATCATTGAAAATAGATATGCTACAACCATTGCCATAGTTCATGAACAACCCAACTTAATCAACTTTCCTACCATTCAAAATGATGTGCCACATAGCAGATGCAGATGGTTTGGCCAATGTGCACCAGAAATTATTATTTTGGAGGTATTTATCGGAAAGAATCTTGGTTCAAATAGCCTCCTTGTCGGTGACAAACTGCCATGTTAAGTTTGCTTTGAAGAGCCAAGTTCGTTTCATGAATGCTTTGAATCCCTAAACGCCAAGAAACTTAGGGTTTTGGACATTCCTCCAACTAATTAAATGAGCTTTTCTTTGAGATGAGTCGTGATTCCACCAAAAATATCTATATGTTGTTGTAACAAACCCAGGGCCCAATAGAGCGAGTTGCGGCTAAAGTATTGCGAGTAATAAAGAACACCGCATTTCGTGGAAAACTCCCTAAATGAATTTGGGGTAAAAACCACGGGCAAAGATAGAAAAATTCACTATGAGGAAAAACTTAGAAGATTACAATCTCTCTTTACAAGGAGATACTTTCTCTATTTTTCTCTCACTTCTATATGTAGAGGAGTTGTTGTTTCTGGGATGGGATTTTTGGGATGATTTGAACTTAACGTCCGAGGGGCTATTTATAGGCTGCGTTTGTGGTAGGTGAACACTGTTGCTACATTGTTTTGCTACTGATATCACTACGGTGTGATAGGTGAATCTGCGGTTGGTAGATGCGTAGGCGATAGGTGGCCTTTGTAGCAATTCGGCTTGTGTATTATTGGGCTTCTAACAATCTCCCACTTGAAGATTTGATTGAGTATCAATCATATCTTCACATTATTCTTTCTATCTTGCCATCTTTATGTTGCTTACGTCTCCGTTAGGCCACGGAGGATCGACACCAAATGAACTTGTCGATCTTGTTGCCGCCGTCAAAAATTGCTAGGTTGTCCTTTGTGTGAATCTTACGCATATCCATTGTTCCTTCTTCCACTTTCTCACGAGCGAAGTGGTGCCGAACTCGAATGTGTTTGGTCTTTGAATGAAAGGTTGGATTTCTTGTCAAATACAAAGCACTCGACTATCACAAAGAGAGAATCTTCTTTTGTTCATGGTCGAAGTTCTTCGGCACCATCTTCAACCATATCGCCTCTTTACTAGCTTGTGTAGCTGCTACATATTCTGCTTCTGTTGTTGAAGTAGCCACAACTGATTGCAGTTTTGAAACCCAGCTTACAGCTCCGCCAGCAAGTGCAAACATATAGCCTGTGGTGGATTTGCTATTATCACGATCACCTGCATAATCAGAATCAACATATCCACTGACAATAAAATCAGATCCCCATAACATAATACAACATTTATGGTCCCTTTGATGTATCTTAGAACCCTCTTTGACATTCTAATGCTCTTTACGAGATTCGCCATGTATCGACTAACCACTCCCTGCTTGTGCAATGTCCGGTCTTGTACAAATCATAGCAAACATCAAACTTCCCATCTGCGATGTATACGATTTTCGAGACATCTCCATCCTCTCTTCTTCAACGCTAGGACACATATTGGAGGATAAATTGAAATTAACAGAAGTGGGGTAGAAATTGGCTTACAATCTTGGATGTTGAAACGCCGCAAGATTTTCTTCAAATAATTCTTTTGAGAAAGCCATATCTTCCTATTATTTACTCCGTAAATTTGCATCCCTAGAATCTTATTTATGGATCCTAAATCCTTCATTTCAAATTTCCTAGCCAATTGAGCCTTCAATTTTTGATACGATCTTTGTTGGGGCACGCAACCAACATATCGTCAACATACAATAATAAAATAATAAAGTTATTTTCGCCAAACCTCTTGAAATATGCACAAGGGTCGAATTGAGTCCTTGTATCCAAGGCTCATGATGAATGAATCAAATCTCTTGTACCAACACCTCGTTTGTTTTAGACCGTCTGAGAAATTTGTTTAACACGTAAACCAAGTTCTCTTTTCCTTTTTCTTCAAAACCTTCGGTTGGAGCATATAAATTTTTTCTTTAAGATCTCCATGAAGAAATGTTATTTTTACATCTAAGCGTTCTAGATGTAAGTCAAATCTGGCGCTCATCGCCGGGACTATTCGAACTGTTGTAAGTCGAACTACTGAGGAGAAAATATTTCATTAAAGTCAATACCTTCTTCCGAGCATATCCTTTGATCACCAATCTAGCGATATCGCTCCACTTGATCATCGTCATTTCGCTTGATCTTGTAGACCCATTTGTTTTCAATGGTCTTCCTTCCTTGTGGTAGTGACACAAGTTTCCAAGACTTGTTCTTCTGGAGAGCTTCGATCTCTTCTGCATTCTTTGTCATCCACAAAGATGCGCATGCGCTACTTCATGAAAAGTTGATGGCTCTCCATCCTCCGTTAGAAGATAATATGCAACGTTACTCTCCATAATATACTCCGTGCTGCCGGTGGTCTCCTCTCACGAGTTGACCTTCAAACTTCTGGATCCTCGGCTTTGACTGGTTCTTGTACATCATGCTCCGGTGCTGCTTTAGAAGAATCTTGATCATTTTCTACCTGAATATATACAGTCTCTGAGTCCTTCCCTGAGCTGCTTTCTTCTCTTTGCAATTGGTTCTCTACAAAGATAACATCTCTGCTGATGATAACCTTGTGGGTAGTGGGATCCCACAGGCGATACCCCTTCTCTCCATCAGCATACCCTAAGAATATATATTTTCTGGATTTTGAATCTAGCTTTGTAATTTCTTGGGCGTCGTACATTACGTACACTGGACTTCCAAATATATGGAGGTTGGAATAATCAGCTGGCTTGCCAGTCCACATCTCTATCGGTGTCTTTAACTGTATTGCGGTTGATGGAGATCGATTCACCACATAATAGGCGGTTTTACTACTTCGCTCAAAAGACTTTCTCGATTCTGATAGCCAACATTGCTCGGTTCTTTCCAGCAATTACGTTCATCCGCTCTGCTACTCCATTTTGTTGTGGAGCATACCGCATCTTGAATTGTCTTTTGATGCCTTCTTGCTTGCGAGAATCAGAAATTCACCGTCCGTGTATTCTCCTCCATTATCTGACCTCAAACACTTGATCTTCTTATCAGATTCAAGCTCGACTCGCGCTTTGTAGGCTTTAAAGGCTGAGAACACATTGGCCTTCTTCTTGATAGGGAACACCCAACATCTCGGGAGTAATCATCAATAAAGGACCGAAATACCTTCTCTCATGGATGTAACGGTGCTTGCCATACATCAGAATGAACCAATTTCAGAATAGCATTGCTTCTAGAACTCGATGTATTGAACTTCAGCCGATGTTGCTTGTTTGTAACACAATGCTCACAGAACGGAAGAGCTACCGATTTGAGCCTGGAAGCGTGTTACGTCGGAGAGAATCTTTAAACCTCGTTCGACATGTGGCCTTGGTTCTTGTGTCACATCATGGTTTCTTCTTCTCCACGGTAGTTAATGCCACACATGAATCGACTTCTGTAGAGTCTCTCCCTTGAGCATGTACAGATTCTGACTATTTTTCTCCTTTGATCACCACAAGCGCCCTTCTAACAATCTTCATGATCACATTTGCTATATGAGTTTTGCATCCGAGCTCGTCTAATTGTCCCAAAGATAACAGATTCTTCTTCAAGCCCTTCACATGTCGCACATCTTGAATAGTGCGTGTTAACGATCAAACATTTAAATTTTAACGATTACCAATACCACAGATCTCCAAGGCATGATCATTGCCCATGAATACATAACCCCCTGAGATAGGTTCATATTTGTGAAACCATTCCCTCCGGGATGTCATGTGCCAAGAAGCTGCTGAATCTAGAAGCCAGACGTCAGCAAACTTCTTTCTGCCTTCATGCGATATTTGCTCCACTGTATAAAATTTCACCATCGTCTGATGTGCCGACAATGCATCCTTGAGATGTTGATGGCTCTGAAAACTTTTTGTCATCACTTTTCTTGTTGTGCCAACACTCCGACTTAACGTGCCCCTTTTTGGCACAGTTGTAGCATTTGATATGCTTCTTACTCCTTGATTTTGATCTACCACGAGCATGACTCCCACTGGAGCCTGGTTCCGTTGATCTTCCTCTCATCACCGATAAGGCCTCAGCTTGTTGCGAACTTGCTAGCCTGTCTTCCTTATTTTTGCGCCGATTTTCTTCCTCCAGAACAGCGGCTGTAACGTCGTCGAAAACTAGCTTCTCCGCAAGAACGTTATTTGTGAGGTTGATGATGAGCTGATCATACGAGTCAGGTATACTCTGAATAAGAAGCTCCGCACGTTCATTCACACTGATTGTATGCCCCAACGTTGTGAGCTGGGAGAACAACGTGTTTAGGGTGTTGATGTGGTCGGTCACCAATGTAGATTTCGCCATCCGGAGAGTGTAAAGTATTCTTTTTAAGAAGATTTTATTGTGTAAAGATTTAGCCTCATATAGCTTTGTTAGAGTATCCCTGATCTCCTTTGTTGTCTTCTTCTCCTTTATGCTAGACGGACACCCCATGCCAATGCCGATGAAGGTTTGCAATAGCATTCCCGTCCATCTCATTCCACTTCTTATCATTTGTGATGTCTGCAGGCCTTTCACCAATGGCCGCTAGGCAATTATCTTTTCTCAAGATAGCATTTATCTTCAACTTCCACAGCGAGAAGTTACTCCCGTTGAATTTCTCAATCTTGAAATTCTCGAACTTAGCCATTGCTTCTATCACGAGCGGTAACCGTTACAATTTCACGTGAACGATGCAGTATTTGAACAAGAAGAGTATCCGTGAATAGTAATCATACTTGTGAACGGTGCCATATTTGTGAATAGTACCGTACTCATAAATAGTATCCGTACCTTTTATAGGGTAAATGATAATCTAGCTTATTTTCGATGTGAAGGATCCACTTTTGGTGGCAACCGAGCATCACGATAAGCGGATACAAATATCCTAAGTCGCCTCGATACCACTTGTTGTAACAAACCCAGGGCCCAATAGAGCGAGTTGAAGCTAAAGTATTGCAGTAATAAAGAACACCGATTCGTGGAAAACCCCTAAATGAATTTGGGGTAAAACCACGGCAAGGATAGAAAAATTCACTATGAGGAAAAACTTAGAAGATTACAATCTCTCTTTACAAAGATATACTTTCTCTATTTTTCTCTCACTTCTATATGTAGAGGAGTTGTTGTTTCTAGGATGGGATTTTTGGGATGATTTGAACTTAACGTTCGGGGGGGCTATTTATAGTTGCGTTTGTGGTAGGTGAGCACTTGCTACAGTATTTGCTACGGTACTACTACGATTAGCGTGGGGTGAGTCTGCGGTTGGTAGATGCTTGTGGTGGTAGGTAGTCTTGTAGCTATTAGCTACTTGGCTATTGCGGCTTTTCTAACATATGTTTGATCAAGTTGATTACAAATTTTCTTGGAGAGGGTGCTAGTTGCCATAAGATAAATTGGGAGACTCGATCCACAAAAAATCACAGGCAGAATCCCTAAAACCATTCATCATGTACCTTCTTCTTGAGAGGTGAAAGCGAGAATACCTGCTAGATGGTTTTAGCATTATTGTGAACTTTTTATGAATTCATGGCTGTATGCACATTATTCGATGACATTTTTGCAAATTTTATACTTTAAGAAGCTTATTATAAATAATCAACCAGAGAAAAGGTAGAAATATTTGAAGGAATCAATTTGTCAAGTATGTTAGTATCACAAATATATTAACCTCTATTATTCAAAAACTTAGAAATTGATAATCTGACTTCTTTATGATTGCCAATTGTGAATTGGGTTTCTTTGGTGGATGATGCCGCCATTGATGAGAGAGTGAGAGAGAGTGTGTGTGAGAGAGAGAGGAGAGAGAATGGAAAACGTACCGAGAGCTAGGTTTGATCTATGATCAAATATTCCCCGCCTTTTTGTCGTGGTGAGCAAGTGTACTTTATTATAGGAATGAGAGGGAATAAAGTACAATTCAAGGGAATAAAAGTAGCTTAACAGCTTAATTCGGTGCACCTTTGGAGTACCAATGGCATCCTATGTACCGATGGCATTCTATATTATAGGATACGTGATTTAGTTGGTAAATAACTCCAACTTCTAAGATAGGAATAAGGGTATATTAGGAATTAAAAATAATAATATAAACAGATTTTAAGATCACTTATAAATCTATAGATTTTCCTCCTAATTTTTATTTTTCTTTCCTTTAACTTCCGTATGACAATATTCTGTAGATTTTGTTTTTACTTTTCTCTGAAAAATATCGCACGTAAATTAGGGTAGGTATCTTTTCCTTTCTTTTAAAAATTTAATGCAGATAAAAATTCCAAACCATTCTTATCTTGTTTTCGAGGGTGAAATATAAACATGGTTTGAAGCAAAATTAAAAAATTTCTCAGATAAATAATAGATGATAATCATTTCAATAAATTTGAGATAAATATTTATAGCCTATTTTAGATAATCGGAGATAAATATCAAGTTTTTCTTGTAATCTAGGTAGGAGATTACAAATCCTACCTAGATTTGTAATCTCCTCTTTTGTTCTTTTCTATATTCTCTGTGAACTTTCACAGATGCACTCACAATTTCCAGCTTCAGTTTACAGTTGCACATAATCCTTCATTTTCCTGCAGGTTGGAGTAGCTGTTAGAGAGATGAAAGTGGCACATAATTTCTTTACTTTTCGAGCAATTTTTAAGGCTGCAGGAGATGAAATGAAAATGCCTGCTTATAGTATGAACAGATGATTTATCGGGAGAGCTGAGTTTGCAATCATCAGATAATATTTGTATTGACTATATAATAATAAAGACACAATCAGCAACCACAATATAACAAAACAAACAACCAACAATCACAGCTAAACAACAGGAACAAGTGTCGGTAGAAAGAATCAAGAACATCGACAGATGTGTTCTAAAAGCAGCAGCAGCACCAGCATTCGAAGTGATAGAAGGGATTCCTCTCGATCTACAAAAAAACACAGGCAGGATCCCTAAAACCATTCATCATGTACCATCTTCTTGAGAGGTGAAAGCAAGAATACCTGCCAGAAATCAAACATGACACTCATTAGATGGTTTTAGCATTATTGTGGACTTTTTATGAATTCGTAGCTCCTATATATGCACATTATTCGATGACATTTTTGCAAATTTTATACTTTAAGAAGCTTATTATAAATAATCAACCAGAGAAAATTAAGGTAGAAATATTTGAAGGAATCAATTTGTCAAGTATGTTAGTATCACAAATATATTACCCTCTATTATTCAAAAACTTAGAAATTGATAGTCTGACTTCTTTATGATTGCACAATTTGGTGGTGTATTAACTTTCTTTAAGCATTTTTCTAATTATCCCAGTTATAGTTAGACAAGCTAGCAAGTTTCAGAGAAAGAAGTAAAACCACTGTTTAATATGTGTCATTAACTTTTGTCAGTAAAGCAAAATTGGATTTCAATAGGCAAGGTGTTCACAAAAACTAGAAAACACACGCAGATTAACTAGTTTTCAGATACGTGCAAATGCATGCATCTGTAACTGGTAAATCTGAAATATTTTAAACTTAACAAAAATGTAAGTGTAGAAGAATGCATATGAAAGGTGAAAATCATACCGTGTTCTCTATCCACTGGATGGTTGTAAAGTGAAGAGAAGAATAACCATTGGATCTATTGAGATCAATGTAATATTAACATAGTGCAATGCTTTCTTCAGAAAATTACTTCAATTAAACTCCACAGAGAACAATTTAATAACAGGGTTATCGCCTACTAATCAGAATCTTGCATATTCATATTTATTTTTCTTTAAGCATATCACCTTCTTAACATAAAAGCACGATGCCAATATTGTAGAATGTAGATTATCTCACAGCATAAAGTTTCACAACAGAAAAGCAAAAGGGCATGATTCCTCGATTAATAATCATTCCACTACATTGGATAAGAAACAATATAGAATGAATCAGATCTAATACACATTTCATACATGAACCAAGGGGCAAAACAAACTTTAGAGCCATTCCTTTTTCTTAGCTATGAATTTTAGAAACCCTTGGAAAAAGCACCACAAAGAGATGAGAAATAAAAGGGAATCAAAAGTAACAGAAAATTACCTGTTTTAGACTTCAGTTCTACTTATGTGTGGTCTCCAATGGCACTCCATTTGTATGGTCAATGCTTTCACTTCCCATCTTCAAGCTCCCATTGTCATCTACAGATTCCCTTTCATTCTCCATTTTAACTTCCACTTCTACTGATGCTTCCTCCCCTACATTTTGATGTGCATTTTCATTTTCATCTTTCACCTTCAAGTCTTTTTCTAACTCGAGTTTTTCTTCTTTGCTCTCCCCGATACTCTCCACTGGAAGCTCCTTTGAGTTTGTCACCAAGTCGGGCTCTTTTTCACTGATTGATAACTCACCGTTTTCCTCAGGCTTCTTGGTTGTGGCTTCAGAGAGCAATATGCAGACAACTCATTCAATTTTCTGATAGAGTCAGCTTCTTTGGCTCGGAGTTCAGCGTTTTCTTGGCTGATACTTTGCAACTCATTCTCTCTATCCAACAATCTTTCCTTCAATCTCAAAGTCTCGGTCTTTGCTTCTTCAACAGCTTCATTTGCACTGCTCGCACTTGCCTCAGCTAATCTCAAACTTAGCAACCATTTGCACTGCTCCCATTTTAGCTTTGAAGGAAGCAAGTTCTTCTTCAGACCCTTTAATTACATTCAGAACAGCTCCGATAGGATCACAAGTAAGGGTTGGTAAAGCGCAGCCTTGTTTTGCCCTCATCGATCGAAGACAAGCGTAAGCTGCCCTTCCTTTATTTCCTACTTTTCTAGTTACCTTTTTGTCCATCCATGGAAAACCGAGACAAAGCAGCTCTGCTCTTTCCAGGCGACCTGACCTCGTCGTTCTCCGGTGGAAGAGAATGACCACAGCCTGCCGTCTTGCGCACACGACTCGTCTTAATAGTCTTTGTTTTCTAACTGCAGTGAACTCCGCAAACAATTTTTAGTCATTTTTACCCATTGGCAAATAACTCCTGAGACCAAAATTCACGATTTCATGAGCAACATCCCAATGGCAAATAATTTTTGGAGGCCCGATTTGTGATTTCATGAGCTATAACCAATAATTTTTACCACTTTTAGTTGTTTTAACCCGTTGATAAATAATATTACGGAGGCTAAAATTCACGATTTCGTGAGCTATAACCCTTGATTTTTTGTCATTTTTAGTCATTTCAAACCGTTGTTAAATAATTTCATAGAGGCTAAAATTCATGATTTCGTGAGTCAGAAACGATTTTTACCCATTTTCGCTTATTACGCTTGGCAAATAAGTTCATGGAGGCCAAAACTCACAATTTCATAAACTACAACCCACGATTATTGAATATTTTTAGTCATTTCGAACCACTGATAAATAATTTTGAAGAGTCCAAACTTCACAATTTCATGAGCTAAATGACCCACAAATTTTTGCCCTTTTTAGTCGTTTTAACCTATTGGCATGTAATTCCGCGGAAATTAAAATTCACGACTTCGTGAGTTACATTTTTTTAGCCATTTTAGTCATTTCGACATGTTAGCAAGTAATTAAATAAAAACTAAACTTCACGATTTTATGAGGTATACCCCATGATTTTTTACCATTTTTCAGTCGTTTTGACCCGTTGACAAATTCACGATTTCATGAGCTATAACCAATGATTTTTTGCCATTTTTTATTTCGACCCATTGGCAAACAATTCCTTGGATACCAAAATTCACGATTTCGTGAGCTTTAACCCACAATTTTGGCTGCTTTTAGTCGTTACAACCCGTTGGTAAATAATTTTGCGAAGGCCAAAATTCACAATTTCATGAACTATATAACCCACGATTTTTAGCCATTTTTATTCATTTCGACCCATAGGCAAATTATTCCATGGAAACCAAAATTCATGATTTTGTGAGCTACATAACCCATGATTTTTGGCCAATTTTAGTCGTTTCGACACGTTGGCAAATAATTTTGTGAAAGATAAATTCATGATTTCATGAGTTGTAACCCATAATTATAGGACATTTTTAGTTGTTTTGGACCTTTGGTAAATAATTTCTCAGAGTCGAAACTTCACAGTTTCATGAGATATGACCCACGATTTTTTACCATTTCAAGTCATTTGAACCGTTGGCAAATAATTTATGAGGCCAAAATTCACGATTTCATGAGCAAAAATCGATTACTTTTGGCCATTTTAGTCATTTGAACCGTTGGCAAATAATTTTGTGAAAGATAAATTCATGATTTCATGAGTTGTAACCCATGATTATTGGACATTTTAGTTGTTTTGGACCTTTGGTAAATAATTTCATACACATTAAAATTTATAATTTCATGAGCTATAATCCATAATTTTTATCATTTTTAGTCATTTTGACTGTGGCAAATAATTTTACCTAAGGTAAAATTCATGATTTTGTGAGCTATAACCCACGATTCTTGGCCATTTTGTAGTCATTTCGACCGTTAATAAATAATTTTACAAAGGCTAAATTCTTGATTTCATGAGTTGTAACCCATGATTATTGGACATTTTAGTTATTTTGTACCTTTGGTAAATAATTTTGCGAGAGTCTAAATTTTACAATTTCATGAACAATGGCCCACGAGTTTTACCGTTTCAAGTCATTTCGACCGTTGGCAAATAATTCCACGAAGGCTAAAATTCCGCGATTTCATGAGCAAAACCCCACAAATTTTGAATATTTTTAGCCGTTTTGAATCGTTGACAAACAATTTTGTGGAGACCAAAATTCATGAATTCATGAGCTATAACCCACGATTATTAAATATTTTTAGTCATTTCGAACCTTTAGTAAATAATTTTGTGGAGTCCAAACTTCATAATTTTATAAACTATAACCCACTATTGTTGGCCATTTTTATTTTTTTGACCCATTGGCAAGTCATTTTGCGGAAGCCAAAATTCACGATTTCAGGAGCTATAACCCACGACTTTTGGCCATTTATTATTTCAACCCATTGGCCAATAATTCTGTATAGATAAAAATTCACGATTTCGTGAGCCATAACTCATGATTCTAGCCATTTTAGTCATTTTGGCCCATTGATAAATAATTCTATGGAGACCAAAATTCACAATTTCATGAGCTACAACCCACGATGATTGGGAATTTTTAGTCGTTTCGACTAGTTGAAAAATAAATTTGTGGAGGCAAAAACTTCATGATTTTATGCGCTATAACCCATAATTTTTTGCTATTTTAGTCATAAATAATTTCACAGAGACTAAAATTTATGATTTTGTGAGTTATAACCCCCACTTTTTTGCCATTTTTAGTCATTTCGATCTGTTGGCAAATAATTTCATGCTGGTTAAAATTCATAATTTCATGATCTATAACCTATAATTTTTGGCCATTTAAGTCATTTTAACCCGCTGGCAAATAATTTTATTGAGTTCAAAATTCATGATTTTGTAAGCTATAACTCACGATTCTTAGCTATTTGTAGTCATTTTGACCCGTTGCCAAATAATTTCTTGGAGCCCAAAATTAAATATTTCATGTGCTATATAGCCCACGATTTTTGGCCATTTCTAGTCAATTCAATGAAATGGCAAATAATTTTAAGTAGGCCAAAATTCATGATTTCATGAGTTATAACCCATGATTTTTGGTTATTTTATTCTTGAGTTATAGTTTTGGCCTCAGGAAAATTATTTGCCAGCAGTCGAACAACTAAAATGACCAAAAATCGGCGTTATAGCTCATGAAATCATGAATTTTGGCCAAATAATCATGCATACAAAGTTTGTGGCATATTAATCATGCTATAACCACGCTACAACCCACGATTGTGGGTTATAACTCATGAAATGACTAAACATTATTTACCATTTTTAGTCGTTCGACCCATTTGCAAAAATTTCACTGAGGCTAAAATTTAGAATTTTGTGACTATAACCCATTATTTTTGGTAATTTTAGTCATTTCAACCCATTGTAAATAATTTTGAGTTGGACAAAATTTCATGGGCTATTACCCATCATTTTTGGCCATTTTTGCTCATGAAATTGTGAAGTTTGGGCTTTGGAAATTATTTGCCAATAAATTGAAATGATTAAAATGGTAAAAATCATGGGTTACATCTTATGAAATTGTGAATTTTAACCATGGCTAAATTATTTGCCAATAGATTGAAGTGACTAAAAGTGAAATAAAAATCGTGGGTTATATCTCATGAAATCGTGAAGTTTGGCCTTGCGAAATTTTTACCAACGGTCGAAATGAATGAAAATGGACAAAAATCATGGGTTATAGATTATTGAAACATGAATTTTGGCCTCCACAAAATTATTGGCCATGGGGTCGAAGCGACTTTAAATGGCCAAAAATTATGGGTTATATAGCTCGTGAAATTGTGAATTTTGTCTCATAAATGTTTTCACCAACGGTCGAAACGTCTAAAATAGTCAAAAATCGTAGGTTATAGCTCATGAGTCATGAATTTTGGCCGATTATTTATGTAATTTTTCATTCATTGACTAAAATTTTTGGTTATAGCCCATGAAAATCGTGAAATATTTTTATGCATGATTAATTGTCATTTGGTTATAGCTCATGAAATGATTTTCATGCGCTATAACCAATGATTTATAATTTTGTTCATTGGCCATATAACAAATAAGTATGTGTAGCTTAAAATTCATAATTTCATGGGCTTTAACCCACAAACTTTAATTGACGATCTTTAACTATTTCGCCTAGTGGCAATTAATGAAGCGTACACTTCAAAATTCACAATTTTCATGAGTTATAACCCACCATTTTTGGGCATTTTCATTTCTTTCGCCCAATGGTAATAACTTATTTGTACTACATAATCTCGAGTTTTATGGGATATGATCGATGATTTTTATTAATTTTTATTCATTTTGATCCAATAACAAATAGGTAGATTCACAATTTTCATTGGTTATAACACACGATTTTTGTTCATTTTGTTCATTTTAACTCAATAGCAATTAACTAAGCAAATTTGTGATTTCATGGGCTAACACATGATATTTGCTTATTTTCGTTCGTTTTGACCCAATGACAATCAATCATGCATGTGTACCAAAATATCGTCCTTTTATGGGTTTGTGCAATTTGCAAAATTTAGCATTCTCCTATACAAATTGAAGATTCTAATTGAAATGATAATTATGTATATTTTGTTATACTGAGCTTGATAGTACATTGTGGAATTAAAATTTTAAATTAATGGACATTATATGGTGCAATGTATATACACATCTACGTGACTTGGGTTCATGTATGCATACCTAATAACATTTCATGATACAGAGTAGGAAAGTTGCAAATCTTAGACTCCAGATTCATTGTTTCCGCCACATCTATGCAATGTATATTTTGCAATGTATGTTAGCTATAAATTGAGAGGGAGCGACAAGAAAATACTATGAGAAACATTTATTTTGGATTCCTTTTTTCATGTTTTGTTCTTTTAAGTTTGCAAAAGCGTTTCGTCAACTGGCAAAGTTTCCTGTTCTCGGTGGTGCAGGAGGATGAGAATTGGCCTTGTTGTTCTTCTGAAGCTCAGAGTTCAATCCCAACGGTAACGTTTTTAATTTAAATTGTGTCTAGGCATTAAATATAAAGATAGTTTTTCTGATAAAATATCGCACATATTTTTCTTAGTTTATTATGCACCGAAATTGTGTTAGAATTTCTTTCATTATTTGATTTTCTTCTTTCTTTTATTGCCTTCTTTTAGGGGTGACATCTCCAAATCCAGCCCCCACCCGGCCACCCCAACCCCCTCTAACCCACACACGCACGTAGACACCCATCTTTTTTTCTATTATGAGATGTTCGTTAAATCACCCAAAAGTTCAAGAAATGGTTTCATGAGAATTAGAAAGGCTTGGGCATGAACCATATTTATCACATTTGCAATTCATCATAACAACATAGATCTCCTTTGACTCACCATTAGACTTGGAAACATAAGTCATAGTGCCGGTGAATCATTAGGTAAGAACTATTACTTTGCCCAAAAGCGATTGACTGCAATCTCAATATTGCCATGTCCAGTCTTGGTGTAATATGAACATATTCTAGAGTCGATGCAAATTCATTGAGTTACAAAAGTTTGTAAGTGCATCAAGTACATCTGATATAGATAAATATACAGAAGATATCACACTCATGAACCAACATTAAGCCTTGTTCAGAAAGATACATAATCCATTCAAACTAAAGGGATTGAGTTCAAATTGATCAAAATGCAACATAAAAGTTTATTACATCAAACCCATTTGAAGGGTGAAGAATTCAATCATTATTACATCAATTTCAAGAGAACTCTTCTTCACTTTGTCTTTTGCCATTGTTTGGATAAGAAAAGCCTTTCACCTACAAGAGATGCCATGATGTTTAGTAGGTGACTCATGAATCAATAATAAACAAGCAAAGTTTACCTTCTCACAAGGACAAGATTGTGCCTCAACCTAAAGTTTCATGTCATTGCGTCATATGCATAAACAATGATATTGGTACAAATATGCAAAGGGACTTTATAACTAGACCAAAACTTTAGTTAAATGTAGCATGCTTGTTCCACTTTTGGTGTGTCCCATAGCTTCACTTGTTGACATGACCAAGATTCAAATGCCGCCATTGAATATCTGAACATGATAGAAATATTAAGTAACGAGTAAAAAAATCAACTACACCGTCAACCATATTAAGTATGAATTGAAATGCATTTTCAGATAAATTTCTGATTCTTTTGACCAATATTCTACTGTTTGACTGTTTCAGATGGATATTTGCTTTGAATACTTGTTCAATTATATCTGTTTATTATCATGTTGACGGTTTTGAAAACTTTGGTTTACAGCACATGGAAAAAAAGAGCAGAAGAAATCCTGACCAGTTCTGAAAAATAGGACACCAACAAAAAAATATTGTAAACGTATGAAAAGTTAATGCATAACTCAATCAAGAATTTGTTACTGTGACATTCTTGCTTTCCCATTTTCTCACATGTATGCTCTACTCGTGGATTATGTACCAAGACAAATATCGATGGCTTGAACACTAGAAACAGAACTGCAGCTACCCGTCAACGGTCAACCATTATAAGTATGAAACTGAAGTAGCAGAAATTCCTGCTCTAATAGAAGGTTAATTTCAAATTTCTATACTTCCAATTGCTGCATCTGATTTTGTCTGCTTGTTCATAATGTTGAACATGCTGAAAAAGTGGGTAATTAGGCAAAAGGTTACTACCTACAAAGAATAAGCTAGTGATTCAATCTAAAGTTCCATGTCATTGTGCCATATGTGTAAACAAAAGATATTGGTGCTAATATAATGAGGAACTTACTAGAGATCAAAAGTTATTTAATGTATAATATTTTTTTCCCAGTTTTTGTGTCCTATATGATTTACTTCTTCACAAACTAAATTTCACTCACCTCCATTAGATATCTGAAAAACAGTGCGTTGCAACTACAGCGTCAACAACAATAATTATAAATGGACTGCATGTTCAGATAAATTCATGATCTTTGACCAATATTCTGGTATTCAACTATATCTGCTTGTTAATAGTGTTGATAATGCTGAAAAGGTGCAACTGATAACATGATATAATAATCATAATTAGGTAAATGCATATGCCATTATCTAGCAGAATAATTATTTTGAATATTTGTTTGTTTGATAGATATATATTTGTCATAATATCAAAGACTCTGAAAAGTTTGTTTATCAGCACATGGTTAAAGGAGTAGGTAGATGCGTAAACAAGGTTCCTAGCCTCGATTCACCACTTTAGAATGTTTCGCTTCCATAAGAATGAAAATGGATGTCATAAGCAAAGCTCATGCTTAATTAGATTCACTATCACGAAAAGTTCATGCATAACTAGATCAAAAGTTTGATTAATGTAACATTATTGTTTTCCTATTTTTTGTCTGTGGTATGCTCTCTCTTTCAGCGATCATGGTCCAAAGGCAGCCTTGGAAACATCTCACCTAGTATAAATTGTTTCAACGCAAAAGTAGAATTGCAGCTACATCATCAACCATTGTAAATATGCAACCAAAGTAGAATTCAGGGAAATTCATTACCTTTGGAAGGTTTCAAATTTTATAGTATGACATTCAACTGTATCTGTTTGTTCATAATGTTGAACATGCTCAAAAGCTGGGCAATTGTGCAAAAGGCAGAGAGGATTAGGTAGATGCTTACGCCATTTTGTATAAATGATAATTACATAATCTAGGCCTGGTAACTTTGGTTGATTACACCTGTTTATTCATAATGTCTATGAAACTGAAAGTTTTGTTACCTCGGAAACAGTAAAAGGTATAATAATTACTCAGATGTCTAAACACATAAAGATAATAGATAAATGGATGAGTAGGAAAGAGAACTATGATCATTATCTTCTAAGACTATATAAATTCCACAAAGGTGACAAAAGCTTGTAGCAAGCCAAGGAAAAAATAATAAAGTTGATATTTAATTTGGTTAATCATGAAAACAATCAGAATTCTGGGTGGAGATGGTTGGTGCTATAGTCCTACTAATTGATCACAGTTTTGATATTGCCATCATAGATGACAAAGAAATGGAAATATTCAGATTATAAAAGATTGAATGAATAATGGGATGGACACAGTGAAGAGAGGCAAAACACCTCCAGCAAATCCAGGACTGGCTTCGTCTGAATGCATGAAGTGAATAACTCCCAGCAGATCCATTAGACATGGGAGGAAATTTGAAGAAACATATGCTGGAAGTCAGCCTTCACCAATGTCTCTCTCATCACAAGCAAGTATTCTAATGATACCCCAAAAGTTCTAAAGGGCTATATCATAAAGCGTGCTTGCTTATTCTGAATGAAGCCCGGATGCAGAGACAAGGGGAAATGAAAGTGCAGGAAAGTAAATTGTTAGTTCATACCCCAACCTCCAGCAAATACAGAGTTAATTTTGTTTTGTTACACTTGTTTATTTCACTTAAACTTTGGTTACGGAGGACAAGGTACACAGGAGTTGGTGGATAAACATTAGGACATGGTAAATTCAATCAAAGCAAGGAAAATGCCATAGTCGAGCTGAGGAAAAATCATTATGCTTACTGATTCCTTTAATAAATCTTGATAAACATAATTTTTACGGATATATTTAACGTTACTTTAGAGTTTAAACTTCTTAATATTGAGTCTAAATTCTAAAATTAAGAATGTCACAAGTCGCAACTTCTTAATATAGAGTTTAAATTCCAAAATACAAACAAGTTTTCTCTAGACTTTTAGCAATTATTGCCCTTTTCAAGTGCCACTCCTGCTTCCTTATAAAATTTTCCCCATCACTTACGACTGCAAGGGAAAATTAAATTATAAAGAAAAAGGAAAGAAATTTATATTTCCACTGACAAGGTTTAGCATAAGATACCGTACTTTGTATTTTCCATTTATATAGCATTAAGGAAAAAGGAAATTCAGTACATGTTATAACAAGCTTCTACAACAAAATTCTATGCATGTCTCAAAAATTCAAGATGTTTGAAGCATATACTTCCCCATAGTGCAAGACCAACATGCTCGATGCCAATAATATTTTTCAGTAACTGAAATATTTGGGATTATTATATTATTTCACGGAACATCAGTGTTTTACTTCAAGCATATTTGAATTTCATCAAATGCTTATCATATAGGAGACTACGGTCATGGACAATTTACCAAAACTTTATACTTTATGAAGGACGGTAACTTCTTATGATTTCCGGTCTGCCACAACAAAATTCGGTTGCAATTAGTAAGTCTCCTTTAGTTTCTCCTGCAAAACAAATTTTAAGTGCTCTGGTTACAGTAAAAATACTGAGTATGATACATCAGTCATCTAACTATCAAAATTTCAAGAACAAATATAAAGGATCAATTGAAATGCATTTTCAGATAAATTTCTGATTCTTTTGACCAATATTTACTGTTAGGCTGTTTCAGCTGGATATTTTGCTTTGAATATTTGTTCAATTATATCTGTTTATTATAATGTTGACGATTTTGAAAACTTTGGTTTACAGCACATGGAAAAAGGAGTAGAGATGTGTAATCAAGGTTCTTAACATGGTTTCATCACTTTGGAATGTTTCGTTCCTGTAAAATGACACGAAAATGGATGGCATAAGCAAAAGAAATCGACCAATTCTTAAAAATAAGACATCAACAAAAAATATTGTAAACATATGAAAAGTTAATGCATACTAAATGAAGACTTTGTTACTGTGACATTCTTTGTTTTCCCATTTTCTCACTTGTATGCTCTACTCGTGGATTATGTACCAAGACAAATATCGATGGCTTGAACACTAGAAACAGAACTGCAGCTACCCGTCAACCATTATACGTATGAAACTGAAATGGAAGTTAGCAGAACTTCCTGCTCTAATAGAAGGTTAATTTCAAATTTCTATACTTCCAATTGCTGCATCTGATTTTGTCTGCTCGTTCATAATGTTGAACATGGTGATAAGGTTATACCTACAAAGAATAAGCTAGTGATTCAATCTAAAGTTCCTTGTCATTGTGCCATGTGTAAACAAAAGATATTGGTGTTAATATAAAGATGAACTTACAAGATCAAAAGTTATTTAATGTATAATATTTTTGTTTCCCAGTTTTTGTGTCCTATATGATTTACTTCTTCACAAACCAAAGTTCACTCGTCTCCATTAGATATCTGAAAACAGTATGCTGCAACTACAATGTTTACAACAATAAATATAAATGGACTGCATGTTCGGATAAATTCATGATCTTTGACCAATATTCTGGTATTCAACTGTATCTGCTTGTTAATAATGTTGATAATGCTGAAAAGGTGCAACTGATAACACGATATAATAATCATAATTAGGTAAGTGCATACGCCATTATATAGCAAGAGTAATTACTTTGAGTATTTGTTTGTTTGATTGATATATATTTGTCATAATATCGAAGACTCTGAAAAGTTTGTTTATGAGCACATGGTTAAAGGAGTAGGTAGATGGTGCGTAAACAAGGTTCCTAGCCTCGATTTACCGCTTTAGAATGTTTCTTCCATATAAGAATGAAAATGGATGTCATAAGCAAAGTTCATGCATATATAATTAGATTCACCATATGAAAAGTTCATGTGCATAACTAGATCAAGAGTTTGATTAATGTAACATTATCATTTTCCTATTTTTTGTCTGTGGGATGCTCTCTTTCTTTCAGTGATCATGGTCCAAAGGCAGCCTTGGAAACATCTGACCTAGAATAAATTGTTTCAACGAAAAGTAGAATTGCAACTACATCATCAACCATTGTAAATATGCAACCGAAGTAGAATTCAGGGAAATTGATTACCTTTGGAAGGTTTCAAATTTTTATAGTACATCTGTTTGTTCATAATGTTTGAACATGCTCAAAAGTTGGGCAATTGTGCAAAGGCGGAGAGGATTAGGTAGATGCTTGCCATTTTGTATAAATGATAATTACATAATATGGGTCTGGTAACTTTGGTTGATTACGCCTGGTTATAATCATAATGTCTATGAAACTGAAAGTTTTGTTACCTCGGAAACAGTAAAAGGTAGAAAAAATTGGTTCTTCACTGATAAATTACTCAGATGTCTCTTACATAAATATAATAGATAAATGGATGAGTACGTAGGAAAGAGAATTACGATCATTATCGTCTAAGACAATATAAATTCAACAAAGGTGACAAAAGTTTTGTTGCAAGCCAAGGAAAAATAATAAAGTTGAGATTTAATTTGGTCAATAATAAAGTTGATATTTAATTTGGTCAATCAAGAACAAATATAAAGGATCAAGAAAGAGATTATGTCATTCAATTTTTGACAATCCTTGCATATAAATTTTGCAGTTTAATTGTTGTTTCCATTTTTCAGACAAACATGATGCAATACACATTTGTCAAATAATTACTTCTTATGTATTATCATAAAGCCAGCTACACTAATTAGAAGTATACAATTCACAACAAATCTCATGACATTAATATACAGTTAAATTCAGTATAAAACTCATGATATAAGTATCTTATATTTATGACCATTTAGGCTGTCAAACAAGCGAGTAACCAGCTTCAAGAGTTTATGGTGAAATGTTTACTTGAGCAGCTTCTAAAAACATATACAAGTCCTACATGCTTCTTCTCATCTGTTGAAAATAAGAAAGAGTTTTCGCTCTAAATTTCAAGCTCCCAATTATAAGCAATTAGAGTTTACATTTTGTCTCCCGACTTTTTTACGAGCTTTAACTTAGAAAAGTATGAGAAACATGGTTATTTCTTCAGTCAAAGGCATCTAAACAGCTCTATAAATAGTTTCCTACTAAGCAATTGGAAGGTAAAAGTGAAGGAAAGTAACTCTGGCATGCAATGCTCCATCACCCCACAAGGCCTGATTATCTAGATTATTAGATTCAAACAGATGTGAAACCACAGCTATCTCCTAAATTTTATAATTCATTAATGATTTTGTCGGTAATTCTTTCTAATCTCTGCATGCATCTCAATGCACTAGTTCTTCATAGTTTGATCACAACAAGTAGTATCTAACTTCCTTTAAAGTAGGATGATCAAAGAAGACCAAATCAAAGAAGACCAAATTAATTGTACAGAACAAGATTATTGAGAGCATGATATTAATGGACAATAGATAAAATAGAGATCAGTGAAAACACTTTGATAACAATTTGACCAAGTCTCAGCAAAATCAATATTTTCTGCAAATAAAAGTTAAAACAAAATTAATGCACGATAGTGGACAAAAATCGTCAGCTAATAGCCCATGAAAATATTGACTATTTAGGTTCGAAGAATTAATAGCAATTGGCTCGAAACAAACAATAATTATGGACTACAGCCCATGAAAATACAAATTTCGATGAATCCTTATTTGTCATTGGGTCGAAGAACGAAAAATAACAAAAGATATGGATTATAGTCATGAAAATCAAGATTTTTTATGAGAAAATTTAACAACCACTAGGTCGAAACTAACAAAAATAGATAAAAACCGTGGGTTACAACCCATGAGAATCTCAAATTTTTTGCTACATATGATTAATTGTCATTGGGTAGAAATGAACAAAATGAGCATATCTCATGAGTGCCCATGAAATTGCAAATTTTTAAGTACGCGTACTTATTTTTCATTAGGTCATAAAAAAAGAAAATTAACAAATATTGTGGGTTATAGCCCATAAAAATTGCAAATTTTGAAGTACGCATAATTCGTTGTCATTATGTCGAAATAAATGAAAATGCACAAAATCATAGGTTATAATCATTAAGCGAATTTTGAAGTGAACACCTAATTAATTGGCATTAAGTCGAAGCGAAAAAAAAGGGACAAAATTTGCGGGTTAAGGGCATGTTTCGTTGTCAAGAAAACCAATAGAAAATGATTATAGGAAATTGATTTCCTATAGCCATTTCCCTTCCTTTGTTTGGTTGAGGAAAAAAAGAAAAGACCCACCTCTAGAAATGTAATAGTGCACTAGGTTCCGAAAAAGGAAAGCCATTTCCAGAAAAAAGAGCCGGAAATGGGCTTGGAAAAGGAAAATTGGGTCCCATAACCCATTTCCCATAGGTCATTGCAAAGAATTAGATTTCTGGGAAATAGGCCAAAACTGGACGAATTTTGAGCGTTAAAACTAATGAAAATCATTAATATTTGAAAACCGCGATTTTTGAAAGAAAATTAAAACAAACCATTCGTTAAACCCTATGAAAATCGTGATTTTTAAGTAAGAAACTTAATTGCCATTATGTCAAAACGAGCAGACGTTCACAAAAATCATGAGTTATAACACATGAAATTCGTGAATTTTGAAAATCATGGGTAATAGCCCATAAAAATCTTGAATTTTGAAGTTTGCATAATTAGTTTGCATAAGTAATTGTTATTTGACCAAAATAAATGAAAATTGACAAAAAATCACGAGTTATAAGGTTATAGCCCATGAAAACCGTAAATTTTGAAGTACGTATAGTTACTTGTCATTGCGACAAAACGAATAGAAGTTACAAAAACATGGGTTATAACTCAATAAAACCGTTAATTACTAAGTAGTCATAATTAATCGTTGGGTCGGATGACCGATAATGGACAATTTGTGGGTTAGCCCATGAAAATCGCGATGATTGAAGTTCGACCAATTAAATTCAATTGGATCAAAACAAAAAAAATGGACAAAAATCATGGACTATACCCACGAAAATCACAATTTTTAGAGTATGCATACTTATTTGTTATTGGATTGAAGAATGAAAATTGACAAAAATTGTGGGGCTATAGTCCTTGAAAATCCGCGATTTTTATGGAAAAAAGTTAATTGTCATTGGGTCAAAATGGACAAAAATAAGCAAAATCATTGGTTCTGACCCATGAAATTGGAAATATGCTTAGTTAATTGCCATTGGGTCAAAAGCGAAAAAAATTATGGATTATAACCAATGAAAATCAGAATTTTAAGGTATGCACACTTATTTGTCATTGGGTCAAAGAGCGAAAATTGACAAAAATTGTGGGGCTATAGTCCTTGAAAATCACGATTTTTATGGAAAAAAGTTAATTGTCATTGGGTCAAAATGGACAAAAATCATGGACTATACCCACGAAAATCACAATTTTAGAGTATGCATACTTATTTGTTATTGGATTGAAGAATGAAAATTGACAAAAATTGTGGGGCTATAGTCCTTGAAAATCCGCGATTTTTATGGAAAAAAGTTAATTGTCATTGGGTCAAAGAGCGAAAATTGACAAAATCATTAGTTATAGCCCATGAAAGTCGCTAATTTTCAAATTAACTATTTAATTCAATGGAAATTATAAGGTGCAATGTGCATACACATGTAAACGCCCAGGTTCATGAATAGATATATGACAGATTTCATAGTTATACACTAGAAAGGTTGTCGATTGTGTACTCTAGATTCATTGTTTTTGCCCAAGTACACTCATCTAATAAAGCATTTGACAAGGGATTATAACTATAAATTTAAATGGAGAGACAATACTCTCAGAAACAATTTTTAGGTACCTTCATTAATGTTTGCAAAATGTTTCTGTGCATTTTGAGTTTGCAAAATGTTTCTGTGCATTTTGAGTTTGCAAAATGTTTCATCAAGAGGAAACAATTTAAAATCTTGGTGATGCAGAAGGATGGAGGATGAGAAGTTGGCTTTTTGTCCTTTCGATGCTCAGAGTTCAATCCCAATAGTGGTGCAGGCATTTGCTGAGGTATCAAAAGTTTTCAAAAATAATTTTTGTATTATTTTAATTTTTTAGATATTATAATTGTTCATACAAACATTGTTTCTCAGGGGAAAAATATAAAACAAAGCTTTTCTTAGCTCGTTATGAACTGGAAACTATACCAAAATAAGTAATATGGATTGGCATTGGTTTAAATTGCTGTTTCAAACAAAAAGTTTAGTTTAGAGTTAAAGAGGTGTCAAACAATCATAAATGTCCAGTGCAGTACACGTGTCTGGATAGATCTACTTCTAAGGATTTTTTATGAAGTTCAATGGAATAACTTCTTTGGCAATTTTTGGGTAAAAATCATTTATGATCAAATAACTGAGTCAGTATTTTGGATTAAAAAACTATGCCAAGCTTCCTTTTTCTAATCTGAAGGATTTATCTTAAGAAGTCAGAAATTATAACTTGTGGTGGAGTTGTAACATTCAAACAAATTTATTGAGCTATAATTCTGTTCATTCTTACACAAACGAAAGAAACAATAATCTGAAAGATTGACATCCCAAAATAAATCCTAGGAATTTTCATCCTAAGCATCCAAACAGGACGGAAATCTCTAATTCTCATAACTGAACACATTAACCAAAAGCAATGCAATATGTGAGGCCTTTTAGAGCTTCTCCAAGTTAATTGATAATGATGGGAGCGGATGGATTTTGCAAGTTGATTTTTTTTTTCATTTTTTTGTTTTCTCCTTTTGTTATTTTGAGGTTTTTAATAGTGTATATGTCAATATGTAATTGTATATGAGGGTGTATATGCAAATATGTAACCTAGATTGTGATATAAATACAGACGAGGGCTCCCATCTAGGGTTAGCCGACCCTATTACTAAAATCTTTTCTCTTCTTCCTCTTAATATTTCTCATGGTATCGGGTCTAAAACCCTAGAAATTTATCCTAGAAGAATCATGACGGTTTCCTCGACAATATCAAGCTCCTCAAACCCCATCTCTGAGATCTCAGCCACCACAATTTCGGCCACCCCAACTTCGGCCTCTACCCCTGTTATCTCAGCGATCTCAAGTACAACCTCAATCCCTGTCATCTCGGCTACAATCTCCTCGGCGCCTCCTACACCCTCAATTGAAGAATCCAATCACCTTAATTTGAATCACCAGCAGCAATTGTTCTCTTCCTTGCAACAGCCTCCAATTTTTCCAACGTCGACATCGCCGATATGGACTTCATCTAAACTAGTGGTGACTCGAGCCTAGTTCCCAAACACCACACATCCAATTGGCATCAATCAGATAGCTTCTCGTTTATATGGATTAAATTTATCAGGTGGACTTCATACCAACGCCATCAACAACAGTGGCTTTATGTCCTCGCTACCTCAAAACTCTTATTTTCCTTCTCTTCTAACTGTGACAAATGTCACGAACCTTGTTACCGTGAAGTTAACTAATGTAGAAGAATATTTAACTTGGAACGACTCAATCGGAAGGAAATTATGCGGAAGCTTTACAGAATTATTATGAAGCTACGCGACTAGAAATTGATCCCTATGATCGAAGTTATATACTCTATAACATAGGACTTATACACACAAGCAACGGAGAGCATACAAAGGCTTTGGAATATTATTTCCGGGCACTAGAACGAAACCCATTCTTACCACAAGCTTTTAATAATATGGCCGTGATCTGTCATTACGTGCGACTATCTCCACTATAGAAAGAAGGAAAAAAGATCGCAGTTCACCGCTTTGTTAATATCTCACAATTTACTTGGATTTGTTGATGGTTCATGCCCTCCTCCACCGTGTACATCGACAATGTTACACACAATCCCCACTATGCTTCATGGATTCGAATTGATCAAAGTATTCACTCCTGGTTATTTGCTACCTTATCTTGAGAGGTATTGGTTGAAGTTCATGAGTTGGCACACTCTTTTCAAATTTAGGATCGACTGCAAAATCGATTCTTTATGAGTAGTCTTGCTCGAAGTTATGGAATTGAAATGAAGTATCACATCTATCAAAAAGGCTGACAATCAGTCTATGGGAGGCTTATTTACGGGAGATCAAAGTGGTTGCTGATTCTCTTGCTGCAATTAATTCCCCTCTTAGGATCACGACCTCGTACAACACACTTTTTGGCTTGAATAGTGACTGAATCTTTGATAACAGTGATTACCTACTTTTGCGGTGGAATTACCTTCGATGACCTGCGATCAAAGCTACTCCTGCATGAACGAGTTCGACACCTGAAGGAGAGTGATCTAGAAAGTACTCCGCATCAAGCTCTCGTCGTCGGCATCAATGCACCAAGAGGTGGTGCTGGTACTCTGTCTACTGCAGCGCCCAATCAGACCCACACGGTGGCGAGAAATCAGCAGCCGCAGCAGCAAGGGCTCTCAACCGAGACACCAGGCAATTGGCCCGATTAGCGCGGCCGAGGCGCATGGCATGATCGAGGCCGCAGTTATCGCGAAGGCAGAGGCCGAAATACCTATGGTGGACGTGGCAATTTTGGAAATCAATAGTATCGTGCACAAAATCAGGGTCGTCTAATGAATGAAGCAAATGCTAATATCCCTTTTAATTATTTTAATACTATTAACACTCAAATTCATAATTCCAATACTTTTATTATAATTCAGCATCTAATGAGATATAAGGATCTTGTCCATGAATAGTTGTTTGTCAACTCTGTTTTAGTCCAGGTCACACAGCTCAATCTTGTTCACAATATCTTTCTCACGGGGGGCTCACAATTCAGCTTCCAACATTCTCTTACCTCATCATTTGTTGCTATGTCAATAGCGAAGCTAATGAAGCCTTGTGGTATCCGGATTCACTACATCATCTCATATGACACTATTTGAGGGTATATTATCTTCTTCATCTCCTTCTACTGGTCAAACTAAAGTACTAGTAGGAAATGGTAATTTTTGCCTATTGCTAATATTGGTGATGCTCAATTACATTCTTCTCGCCAAAACAATTGCCTCAATTCGCTTTTCATGATCCTAATTTGAAACATAATTTAATCTTTGTTAAACGGTTATGTGATGATAATAATTATTTCCTTAACTTTGATTCCTCTTCTGTGCATGTTAAGGACAAAATCACGGAGAATGTTCTTCTTTAGGGTACTGGTAGGAATGGTGTCTATCCTCTTCACTCTTCCATTGCGTTTGAGTCTAGACCAGCTTTAGTTTCTTTGACAAATAGCGCGAATACGTGGCATCGTCGATTAGGTCATTGTGATGGTCGTGTCTTTGATAGGCTTAGATCAAATAAAGCCATTGTGACGGCTATTAAATTTGAGAATAAGTGTGTTTCGCGTAAACTTAGAAAATCACATCGATTACCTTTTTCTAATGTTGAGCATTGCTATAGCACACCTTTGTTTTTATTCTAATGTTTGGCAATCGCCAGTTATATCTAATTTGGGTTTCAATATTATGTTTGTTTTGTTGATGATTGCACTCGTTTCACTTGGATATATCCTATGAAAAACAAATCTGAGGTTTTTAATCATTTTTGCAACTTTCAAAAATTGGTTGAAAACATGTTTAATCACAAATTTCGGATTTTTCAGACGGTGGAAAAAAATTTGATAACAAAGTTTTCAAACAACATTTTCTGGGTAATGGTATATATTTTCGCAAATCATGTCCCGACACACCACAACAAAATGGTGTGGCCGAGAGAAAACATCGACATATAATTGAAATGGCACAAACTTTTTTTATTGATGCTAATATGCCATCTCAATTTTGAGTTGATGCGGTGTATACGGCTATTTTTGTGATTAATAGATTACCTACGCCTATTTTAGATGGTACTTCTCCATATGAAAAACTTTTCAAAAGGAACCACGACTATGATTTTTTCGTGTTTTGGATGTGAATGCTTTCCTAATCTTTCGCTCAAATTCACAATAAACTTCAATCACGATCAAAACGATGCATGTTCTTAGGCTATGCTCCTCATTATAAAAGGTATCGATGTTTTGATCCAATCACAGATTCACAGGCCGGGTGTATGTTAGCCGACATGTTCAATTTCATGAAAACATCTTTCCTTATTCTACCATGGTTGTTAACAAGACACATGATTCTTCTCCCCTTCTCTTTGTCACGAATTCCCCACTCACTCCCACATATCGTCATCTTACGATTGTCTCCACATCTCCTTCCCCTTCTTTATTACCTGGTAGTTCGTCATCTTGTGTTAGCTAGGCTCCTCCTAGTCCTATGCTCGCATCGCCCAATTCAATGTCCTCCGTCGATTCTGTCCCTGCAACCCAGCCTCCTATCAATCAAAAGTCTCGTGATACTGACCACTCACCCTGATCCATCGGTCATGGCTATCTCGCGGATCAGGGCCGACTATGGTTGTTGCATATTCTGATGCGGATTGGGCAAGTTGTCCCGATAGCTCACGGTCTACATCCGATATGCTATTTTTTGTCCTAATCTCATTTCTTGCCGCTCCAAAAAACAACCTACAGTGGCAAAATCCTCTACGGAGGCAGAATATTGGGCTCTTGCATACATGGTGGCTGAGACTATGCGGATTCGGCATATCTTGGAAGAGCTCGGTATTGTTCTTCGCCAACCGGTGACTATTGTGTGACAATGTTAGCGCTACTTACATCACCGCCAATCCTGTTCTACATGATCGTAGTAAACACATAAACGTTGACTATCATTTTGTTCGGGAGAGAGTTGCTCATGGAGATTTGGTGGTGCGATATGTTCCGACTCATCTTCAACTTGCAGATATCTTTACTAAGGGCTTATCAACTCAACGGTTTCTATTTTTGAAGTACAATATGTCTGTGTGCCCCCTCACATAGATTGAGGGGGGGTAATAGTGTATGTGTCAATATGTATTTGTATATGAGGGTGTGTATACAAATATGTAACCTAGATTGTGATATAAATATAGATGAGGGCTCCCATCTAGGGTTAGCCGACCTATTGCTAAAATCCTCTCTTCTTTCTCTTAATATTACGCAATTTTAAATAATAAATATTTAGGAAAAAAATAAAACCTGTGTTGATGGAAAATTACTCTACGTCTTTGAAATTTATCATAATAACTTCTGGTTAGGTTTACTAATACAGTCTACATTATGATTGTAGGTTCAGGGTTAATTTAGGAATTCCCTCCCTAAAACCTCTTGTAACCCCACATGTTCACATAGGAGGACAAGAGGCAGCAGCAGCTACACCAGCCACAAAGGATTCAAATTGAAAGCACAACAATCAAAATTATATGCTTCGTTTTTTTTTTATGAATTTCAAGAAATCATTTCTACTAGTTTTGTTTGTAAAATGCAAAATGTAATTAGTTAGATGTTCAACTCATTTTACAAAAGAATCTTACTTCGTGAAGAATGATATAGAAATGTTCATCAGTTCATGCATCCAAGTGTACTTGTTTCTTAAAAATTGTCCCCTCATTCTGATTAATTTCCTTGCTAAGAAAAATAAGTAGCTAATTTGACGGATCAATCCCAAAGAGGCAAAATTTTAATTCTGATGGAAGAATAATGGTCATCCACAAGATGGAAGAATAGTGGCTGTCAATAAGATATTATAGAGACCCAAGAGTAGATTAAACCTTCTCATGCCATTTTCCATGATTGGTATGTCTGAAAGGGTTAATACCGAAACCTAACACCTTCACCTAAACGTGGGTCCATTTGAGTTTATTGTGCGTGATGGGGTATTCAGGTATCATGTCATTTCAATTTCATAAACAAAGAAAAGAATTTTCCTTTGTTTTCATGGTAACTAATTTAACTCCACATTAGACCCAGAAACAAAAGTCCAACACTAACAGTATAATGTACCCATACAACCAGCTAAAAAACATGAAATAGAATAAACTATAAACAAACCACAGAAGCACATTTTAACTAACCATATTAATATGAAATCTGCCTGTCAAAGTATTCCATGGGAAAGGGAGCAAGGCAAAATGTGTAGGACCTCATCCCACTTTCTCTAGCTCTTCCTCATGGTCACAACTTTTAGCGCATTGCTTTAACTTTTCATCATCACCTCCCACAGCTGAACCTGAACCATCTTCTTGCTCTTTGTGAACCAAACTCCATAAGAAATCTGTTAACATCGTCTCATAGCCTGGCAACTTCTCATATCCTGGGAAGTAATTTATATCAATTATAAGGTAATGATTCCCAATCCTCTCATCCCTAATCATATCAAAGTTAAAGAGATTCAATCCCATAGCACTCCTCAACCCTCTCGCTATCTCAGTGACAAAGTTCTCAGGTGGCATTTTCATCACATCTACCTGGTTTTCAGCCACTGCCATGTTCGATATCTGGGAAAATGACACCGACCCCACTCGCTCAAATGTTGCCAATCTCTCACCAAGAGATCAGGTATGGATTTCCTCTTGACGCACTTTGTATAATCTCCAGCGACATAAACCTTGAAGATAACTCCACCATGGTTGACAAATTCTTGAAGGACAAGAGGAGGGTTTTGTTTCAAGAGGCCCTCATTATTAAAGACGAGGGCCATCTTGTGGGATTCACTGCTTCCATCAGCGGCGAGGGGCTTGGCAATGACAGGGAACCGCATACCAGAAAGAATAGCAGGGTCATTAAGAGTAGCTGTATCATGGACAATGATTTGCTTGGGGATTCCAAAGGTGCAAGGGTGCTGATTCTGGAGTTGGAGATCGGAATTAACCTGCACGGAGAGGAAGGTAAAACATCCCACATTGGCCATTATGCATGTTAATAAGAAATGAAAAATAGAAGAAACTTTAGTACACTTCTACTTAATAAGGAGCCATAAAATCAAAATATGAATTAACAATAAATTTCATTTACCGAAAAAGAAAAATCGAACAAGTTTTTTTCTAAATAGTATGTTTACGGGCTCAAAGACAAAACCCATTGACCAGAAATCTAAAACAAATGCAGAATTTAAGGTCCTACAATGGTCAAAATCTGTAAATTGAACATAAAAAGAGACAACAAAAACCAATGCAAATGCCAAGAACTTGCAAGGTAAAACTTGGAACTCATAACAAAATGCAAGCTACAAAAATAGATTCAAAATTTATTTCATCAGAGCTCAAAAAATAAGACACATTAATAACCAGAAATAGAAGATGGTGCAAAATTAAAACAACAAAATCTGTCACAAAATCATCGTTTTTCTCATCACACCACCTAGAGAGATCCCAAAAACGAGAGCCCGTCTCCAAAAATCAAACTTTGACAGCTCCAACAGCCAAAAAAAAAATCCAAACTTTACCTCTCGATTCGATGGAATCTTCAGGTCAGCCACAAACCTAGCCATCGAGATCCGATCCTGAACCCTCTTGATCAATCGTGGAGGATCAATGATCAGCACAGAGGGGTTCTCAGATGCAAACTTGTCGAGATTAGAGACCCAAACATCATCGTAGAGCTTGTGGATGACGAGATCGAGGTGCTGAGTTTGGGAAGAGATGGGGATCGAGGGGTCGATGGGGATGAGATTGAGGCCGCGAGAGGAGGCGAGGGAGAGGAGAGAGGGTTTGATGATGGTGTTTTGTTTCTTTGAGGAGAAAGCATAGCCTATTGTGAATTGGGTCTCCTTGGTGGATGATGCCGCCATTGATGAGAGAGAGAGAGAGAGAGAACGGAAAACGAAACAAGAGCTAGGGTTTGATCTTGATCAAATATTCCCCGCCTTTTTCTCCGGGTGAGCAAGCGCACTTTATTACTTTTTCAGTGGCGATATGAGAGGGAATAAAGCATAATTTAAGGGAGTAAAAGTATGATTAAAACAATTTTAGACATTAAAACAGATGAATATAGTTAAAATAATTAGCTTCATGATATATTTATTATTTTTATTATATTTTTTTAGGAATCAGATATGATTCTATTACATAGCGCCAAGGAGAATTTGATTACAGATAAAGTTCGGATCATCGCATTTGAAAAGGAGGTATATTTGTATCTGCAAGCATATTGAACTAAAATATGTGCACAAGAGTTACCCGAACGACGAACATGACTAACATAAGAAGAACTGAAAGACTTAAATAGAGCCCAACATTCGCCGAAGATTGATGGCAAGTGTTGCGAGTGAGAGATGACCCTTTGCAACATGAGCACAATGTCTAAACAATCAGATTCCAAAATAATATTCAACCAACCATGACTAAGGGCAGGGCAAAGGCCAGCAAGTAAGGCTTGAACTTCAGCTTCAGAGGGCGGTAAGGGGGCCCAAAAGTGCAATAGGGCATAATATGATGGCCAAGATAATCGCGAACAATAATCCCAACAGCACCACAATCGATCTTGGAGGTGCATCAACATTAATTTTACCACGTTAAGGGGTGATGCCGACCAAAAGAGGGCGAGCAGATCTTGAAGAGTGATCCAGAAGTTGTCATGCCCGAAGAATGCAAACGAGTACAAACCTCTACAATAGTAAGTGTAGTTATCGGAGACGGTTTAGAACCCTTGAATATAGCTTTGCATCTGACTTTCCAAACGAACCAACAAGTGGTTGCCGCAAACACTATAGCAGAATCATTAAGGATTGGGGAATTGTAAGGGATTTTCAACCACTGATCCAACCAAAAAGCACAGGAGGAGGGGGTGGGTTCTTACATTTGACTTGAGACCAAATAAGTTGACAGTACTGACAAGTGATTAGGAGGTGATCCAAGGTCTCATTCTCTCAGCCACACAGAGAGCAAAGGGGATCATCAGTCAACATGCCATGCTTCACCAGAATGTCTCTGGAGGCAAGCTCATTGTTTAAGACTCTCCAAGTGAATATTCTCACACGAGGTGGAATGGCTTTAACCTTAAGAAATTTTATGACAGTCCTTCTCACATATATAGGGGAAATTTTAGAGCGGAAGAGTGTCCATCGAGAGAAGCTTGTAAATAGCTTTGGTAGTGAAATAGGGTGTGAAAAGCCTTTCTAAATAAGAAGGTCATCATGTTGATCGAAATTCTGAAGTCTACAAAGAATGGGCATGCGAAGGATGGCCTCCACCCTGGCATGGTCATAACTCAGAGATCAAATCAATATTCCAAGAGTTTGAGGCAATATCGTGAGGTCCACAACCATGGAGATATTGAAGGGGAATATCCGATTGGGAGATGAGAGATGACTGATTCACAAACCAAAGATCATTGAAAATGATATGCTGCAACCATTGCCAATAGTCCATGAACAACCCAACTTAATCAACTTCCTGCCGTTCAAAATGATATGCCACATAGCAGATGCTGATGGTTTGGCCAATGTGCGCCGAAATTATTATTTTCGAGGTGTTTATCGGAAACAATATTGGTCCAAATAGCCTCCTTATCATTGTGAACTACCATGTAAGTTTGCTTTGGCGCCAAGTTCATTTCATGAGTTCTTGAATCTCTAAACCGCTGAGAAACTTAGGCTTTTGGATATTCCTCCAACTAATGAAATGAGCTTTCCTTTGAGATGAGTCATGATTCCACCTAAAACGTCTATATATTCGATCAAGTTTATTACAAATTTTCTTGGGGAGGGTGCTAGTTGCCATAAGATATATAGGGAGACTCGAGAGGGTGGATTGAATGAGGACCGATCTACTCACTTGAAAAAGGACTTTGTTCTTCCAAGTGGCCAACTTGGATTGAGTCTTGGAGATAAGGTCTGCAAAATCTTTGTTTTGACTAGCTTTAGAGAGGATTCGGGAGCCAAATATTTATCTTCGATATCTATGTCGCACACATTGAAAATAGATCGAATGTTATCTTTAATGTGATCCGGTGTCGCATGACCTCTTTAGACAATGGAATCCCCTTGGTAATTCTGTGATGGAGGTTATGATTGAGCATACGAGAGAGTGCCTCCATGATGGTGATGAATAAGAAAGGCGACAAAGGACATCCTTGGCGTAACCCCAATGGCTTTTGAAATTACCCCAGGTGATCCATTGATGAGCACCGAAAAATTGGTGAGGCAATGCAAGCATGGACGAGGGAACTACAAGCAAAATCAAAACTCATGAGCAATAAAATATGATATAAGGCCGTCCGTTCCACTCTGTCGAAGGCCTTAGACATATCGATTTTAAGACCAAAACCTGGCGAGGCTTTGGTAGATTTGAGATAGTGAAAAGCTTCTCTAGCAAGGAGAATATTATTTGTAATGCTTCTACCCTCGATGAAAGCTCCTTGGAAAGGTGAGATGCGTGATTTAATGTGAGGTTTGATTCGATTGGCGAGAACTTTTGTTATGACTTTGTATGTGATATTTGTGAGGCTTATAGGTCGATAGTCGCTTGGGGAAACACATGAGGTTTTCTTTGGGATGAGGGCAATGTGTGTATGGTTTAGGCGATCATGTAGTTGATGGGTGATGAAAAAATCTTGGATGCTCTTTACAAGATCAGGACCAGTGAGTTCCCATGTTTTCTGGAAGAAATAGGCTGGAAGACCATCGGGCCCGAGGGTTTTGAGGGGCGACGTGGAAGCAAGGACATTTGCGAACAGTTGGTGGATCAATAATTGCTGATATGTGTGAGAGATGGAGATCGAATATGGGTTGAGCGGTCCAAAAGTTAAGATGGTGGAGGCCGTTGACTCCAGAAGAGGTGTACAAATTTTGGAAAAAGTCAACAAAGACATCGCAGATTTCATTTTCCTCCATAGTATTAGAACCATCGGCCTTCTTGATAGATGAGATTTTGTAGATTTTGGCTCTGTTTTTGGTGTAGAGGTGATAAAAGGTGGTGTTTCTATCACAATTGATGGACCATTGCACCCTCTTGCATTGACGCCAATGAAGCTCTTCTTTGTTAAAGAGATGTTCGAGGGTGAGGTGTAGCTCTCTCTTTGGCAATATTAGCTTCAGTAGGCGGTTGTTTCTGTATAGATGCAATATCAGATTGGGTATTAATGATTTTAAGAGGGATGGAATCAAATTCTTTTGCTTTCCATTTGAGGACATCTTTTCTGACTTTCGATGCACATCCACGGTTTTGAGAAAGAGGCAGCAATATCAGTCCATACTCGATTCCTGTCCTTGTTGGCCGGAGCTCCATAGATACAAACTAAAGTTACTGTCAGACCCCTCAGATTTTATGTTATTTTTATATTAGCCCCTCGAATCACTAATATTGCCATTAGGTCCTCCAATTCTTTAGAAATTTTGAAATTTGTGCCTCCAATCAAGTGTTGAAGTGGCAATTGGAGAGATTAGTTTGAAATGTCTTATGAGAATTTGAGAACCTGATAGCGATTTCAATGGTACGAGGAACTAATTTCTCTCTAATTGCTGCTTCCACTCTTTATGTGAGGGACTAATTTCAAACTAACCTATGTATTGGGGGACCTCATAGCAATTTCAATGATTTGAGGGACTTAAATTTAAAAATAACACAAGATTTGAGGGATTTGATAGCAATTTCAGTGATTTGAAGGACCAGTTTCAAAATATGAAAGGTTTAAGGAACTAATACCGAAAAAATCCTACCTATATTAGAAATCTCCTCTTTTGTTCTTTTCTATATTCTCTGTGAACTTTCACAGATGCACTCACAATTTCCAGCTTCAGTTTACAGTTGCACATAATCCTTCATTTTCCTGCAGGTTGGAGTAGCTGTTAGAGAGATGAAAGTGGCACATAATTTCTTTACTTTTCGAGCAATTTTAAGGCTGCAGGAGATGAAATGAAAATGCCTGCTTATAGTATGAACAGATGATTTATCGGGAGAGCTGAGTTTGCAATCATCAGATAATATTTGTATTGACTATATAATAATAAAGACACAATCAGCAACCACAATATAACAAAACAAACAACCAACAATCACAGCTAAACAACAGGAACAAGTGTCGGTAGAAAGAATCAAGAACATCGACAGATGTGTTCTAAAAGCAGCAGCAGCACCAGCATTCGAAGTGATAGAAGGGATTCCTCTCGATCTACAAAAAAACACAGGCAGGATCCCTAAAACCATTCATCATGTACCATCTTCTTGAGAGGTGAAAGCAAGAATACCTGCCAGAAATCAAACATGACACTCATTAGATGGTTTTAGCATTATTGTGGACTTTTATGAATTCGTAGCTCCTATATATGCACATTATTCGATGACATTTTGCAAATTTTATACTTTAAGAAGCTTATTATAAATAATCAACCAGAGAAAAGGTAGAAATATTTGAAGGAATCAATTTGTCAAGTATGTTAGTATCACAAATATATTAACCTCTATTATTCAAAAACTTAGAAATTGATAGTCTGACTTCTTTATGATTGCACAATTTGGTGGTGTATTAACTTTCTTTAAGCATTTTTCTAATTATCCCAGTTATAGTTAGACAAGCTAGCAAGTTTCAGAGAAAGAAGTAAAACCACTGTTTAATATGTGTCATTAACTTTTGTCAGTAAAGCAAAATTGGATTTCAATAGGCAAGGTGTTCACAAAAACTAGAAAACACACGCAGATTAACTAGTTTTCAGATACGTGCAAATGCATGCATCTGTAACTGGTAAATCTGAAATATTTTAAACTTAACAAAAATGTAAGTGTAGAAGAATGCATATGAAAGGTGAAAATCATACCGTGTTCTCTATCCACTGGATGGTTGTAAAGTGAAGAGAAGAATAACATTGGATCTATTGAGATCAATGTAATATTAACATAGTGCAATGCTTTCTTCAGAAAATTACTTCAATTAAACTCCACAGAGAACAATTTAATAACAGGGTTATCGCCTACTAATCAGAATCTTGCATATTCATATTTATTTTTCTTTAAGCATATCACCTTCTTAACATAAAAGCACGATGCCAATATTGTAGAATGTAGATTATCTCACAGCATAAAGTTTCACAACAGAAAAGCAAAAGGGCATGATTCCTCGATTAATAATCATTCCACTACATTGGATAAGAAACAATATAGAATGAATCAGATCTAATACACATTTCATACATGAACCAAGGGGGGCAAAACAAACTTTAGAGCCATTCCTTTTTCTTCGCTATGAATTTTAGAAACCCTTGGAAAAAGCACCACAAAGAGATGAGAAATAAAAGGGAATCAAAAAGTAACAGAAAATTACCTGTTTTAGACTTCAGTTCTACTTATGTGTGGTCTCCAATGGCACTCCATTTGTATGGTCAATGCTTTCACTTCCCATCTTCAAGCTCCCATTGTCATCTACAGATTCCCTTTCATTCTCCATTTTAACTTCCACTTCTACTGATGCTTCCTCCCCTACATTTTGATGTGCATTTTCATTTTCATCTTTCACCTTCAAGTCTTTTTCTAACTCGAGTTTTCTTCTTTGCTCTCCCGATACTCTCCACTGGAAGCTCCTTTGAGTTTGTCACCAAGTCGGGCTCTTTTTCACTGATTGATAACTCACCGTTTTCCTCAGGCTTCTTGGTTGTGGCTTCAGAGAGCAATATGCAGACAACTCATTCAATTTTCTGATAGAGTCAGCTTCTTTGGCTCGGAGTTCAACGTTTTCTTGGCTGATACTTTGCAACTCATTCTCTCTATCCAACAATCTTTCCTTCAATCTCAAAGTCTCGGTCTTTGCTTCTTCAACAGCTTCATTTGCACTGCTCGCACTTGCCTCAGCTAATCTCAAACTTAGCAACCATTTGCACTGCTCCCATTTTAGCTTTGAAGGAAGCAAGTTCTTCTTCAGACCCTTTAATTACATTCAGAACAGCTCCGATAGGACCACATGTAAGGGTTGGTAAAGCGCAGCCTTGTTTTTGCCCTCATCGATCGAAGACAAGCGTAAGCTGCCCTTCCTTTATTTCCTACTTTTCTAGTTATGTTTTTGTCCATCTATGGAAAATCGAGACAAATCAGCTCTGCTATTTCTAGGGGACCTGACCTTGTCATTCTCAGGTGGAAGAGAATGACCGCAGCCTGCCGTCTTGCGCACACGACTCATCTTAATAGTCTTTGTTTTCTAACTGCAGTGAACTCCGCAAACAATTTTTAGTCATTTTTTACCCATTGGCAAATAACTCCGCAGAGACCAAAAATTCACGATTTCATGAGCAACATCCCAATGGCAAATAATTTTTCGGAGGCCCCGATTTGTGATTTCATGAGCTATAACCAATAATTTTTTACCACTTTTAGTTGTTTTAACCCGTTGATAAATAATATTACGGAGGCTAAAATTCCGCGATTTCATGAGCTATAACCCTTGATTTTTGTCATTTTAGTCATTTCAAACCGTTGTTAAATAATTTCATAGAGGCTAAAATTCATGATTTTGTGAGCTATAACCCACGATTTTTAGCCATTTTTATTCATTTCGACCCATAGGCAAATTATTCCATGGAAACCAAAATTCATGAATTCATGAGCTATAACCCACGATTATTGAATATTTTTAGTCATTTCGAACCGATAAATAATTTTGAAGAGTCCAAACTTCACAATTTCATGAGCTAAATGACCCACAAATTTTTGCCCTTTTAGTCGTTTTAACCTATTGGCATGTAATTCGCGGAAATTAAAATTCACGACTTGAGTTACATTTTTAGCCATTTTAGTCATTTCGACATGTTAGCAAGTAATTAAATAAAACTAAACTTCACGATTTTATGAGGTATACCCCATGATTTTTACCATTTTTGGTCGTTTTGACCCGTTGACAAATTCGATTTCATGAGCTATAACCAATGATTTTTTGCCATTTTTTATTTCGACCCATTGGCAAACAATTCCTTGGATACCAAAATTCACGATTCGTGAGCTTTAACCCACAATTTTGGTGCTTTTAGTCGTTACAACCCGTTGGTAAATAATTTTGCGAGTCTAAATTTTACAATTTCATGAACTATATAACCCACGATTTTTAGCCATTTTTATTCATTTCACCCATAGGCAAATTATTCCATGGAAACCAAAATTCATGATTTTGTGAGCTACATAACCCATGATTTTTGGCCAATTTTAGTCGTTTCGACCGTTGGCAAATAATTTTGTGAAAGATAAATTCATGATTTCATGAGTTGTAACCCATAATTATAGGACATTTTTAGTTGTTTTGGACCTTTGGTAAATAATTTCATAGAGGCTAAAATTCACGATTTCATGAGCTATAACCCACGATTTTTACCATTTCAAGTCATTTCGAACCGTTGGCAAATAATTTATGAGGCCAAAATTCACGATTTCATGAGCAAAAATCGATTACTTTTGGCCATTTTAGTCATTTCGAACCGTTGGTAAATAATTTTGTGCGGACCAAAATTCATGAATTCATGAGCTATAATCCACGATTATTAGACATTTTAGTCGTTACAACCCGTTGGTAAATAATTTCATACACATTAAAATTTATAATTTCATGAGCTATAATCCATAATTTTTATCATTTTTAGTCATTTTGACCTGCTGGCAAATAATTTTACCTAAGGTAAAAATTCATGATTTTGTGAGCTATAACCCACGATTCTTGGCCATTTTGTAGTCATTTCGACCCGTTAATAAATAATTTTACAAAGGCTAAATTCTTGATTTCATGAGTTGTAACCCATGATTATTGGACATTTTTAGTTATTTTGTACCTTTGGTAAATAATTTTGCAGAGTCTAAATTTTACAATTTCATGAACAATGGCCCACGAGTTTTTACCGTTTCAAGTCATTTCGACCCGTTGGCAAATAATTCCACGAAGGCTAAAATTCACGATTTCATGAGCAAAACCCCACAAATTTTGAATATTTTTAGCCGTTTTGAATCGTTGACAAACAATTTTGTGGAGACCAAAATTCATGAATTCATGAGCTATAACCCACGATTATTAAATATTTTTAGTCATTTCGAACCTTTAGTAAATAATTTTGTGGAGTCCAAACTTCATAATTTTATAAACTATAACCCACTATTGTTGGCCATTTTTATTTTTTTGACCCATTGGCAAGTCATTTTGCGGAAGCCAAAATTCACGATTTCGGAGCTATAACCCACGACTTTTGGCCATTTATTATTTCAACCCATTGGCCAATAATTACGTATAGATAAAAATTCACGATTTAAGTGAGCCATAACTCATGATTCTAGCCATTTTAGTCATTTTGGCCCATTGATAAATAATTCTATGGAGACCAAAATTCACAATTTCATGAGCTACAACCCACGATGATTGGGAATTTTAGTCGTTCGACTAGTTGAAAAATAAATTTGTGGAGGCAAAACTTCATGATTTTATGCTATAACCCATAATTTTTGCTATTTTAGTCATAAATAATTTCACGAGACTAAAATTTATGATTTTGTGAGTTATAACCCCACTTTTTGCCATTTTAGTCATTTCGATCTGTTGGCAAATAATTTCATCTTTGGTTAAAATTCATAATTTCATGATCTATAACCTATAATTTTTGGCCATTTAAGTCATTTTAACCCGCTGGCAAATAATTTTATTGAGTTCAAAATTCATGATTTTGTAAGCTATAACTCACGATTCTTAGCTATTTGTAGTCATTTTGACCCGTTGCCAAATAATTTCTTGGAGCCCAAAATTAAATATTTCATGTGCTATATAGCCCACGATTTTTGGCCATTTCTAGTCAATTCGACGAAATGGCAAATAATTTTTCGTAGGCCAAAATTCATGATTTCATGAGTTATAACCCATGATTTTTGGTTATTTTTATTCTTGAGTTATAGTTTTGGCCTCCGGAAAATTATTTGCCAACAGATCAGAACAACTAAAAATGACCAAAAATCGAGCGTTATAGCTCATGAAATCATGAATTTTGGCCAAATAATCATGCATACAAAGTTTGTGGCATATTAATCATGCTATAACCCACGCTACAACCCACGATTGTGGGTTATAACTCATGAAATGACTAAACATTATTTACCATTTTTAGTCGTTCGACCCATTTGCAAAAATTTCACCGAGGCTAAAATTTAGAATTTTGTGACTATAACCCATTATTTTGGTAATTTTAGTCATTTCAACCCATTGTAAATAATTTTGCAGTTGGACAAAATTTCATGGGCTATTACCCATCATTTTTGGCCATTTTTGCTCATGAAATTGTGAAGTTTGGGCTTTGGAAATTATTTGCCAATAAATTGAAATGATTAAAATGGTAAAAAATCATGGGTTACATCTTATGAAATTGTGAATTTTAACCATGGCTAAATTATTTGCCAATAGATTGAAGTGACTAAAAGTGAAATAAAAATCGTGGGTTATATCTCATGAAATCGTGAAGTTTGGCCTTGCGAAATTTTTACCAACGGTCGAAATGAATGAAAATGGACAAAAATCATGGGTTATAGATTATTGAAACATGAATTTTGGCCTCCACAAAATTATTGGCCATGGGGTCGAAGCGACTTTAAATGGCCAAAAATTATGGGTTATATAGCTCGTGAAATTGTGAATTTTGTCTCATAAATGTTTTCACCAACGGTCGAAATGAATGAAAATGGACAAAAATCATGGGTTATAGATTATTGAAACATGAATTTTGGCCGATTATTTATGTAATTTTTCATTCATTGACTAAAATTTTTGGTTATAGCCCATGAAAATCGTGAAATATTTTTTATGCATGATTAATTGTCATTTGGTTATAGCTCATGAAATGATTTTCATGCGCTATAACCAATGATTTTTATAATTTTTGTTCATTGGCCATATAACAAATAAGTATGTGTAGCTTAAAATTCATAATTTCATGGGCTTTAACCCACAAACTTTAATTGACGATCTTTAACTATTTCCGCCTAGTGGCAATTAATGAAGCGTACACTTCAAAATTCACAATTTTCATGAGTTATAACCCACCATTTTTGGGCATTTTCATTTCTTTCGGCCCAATGGTAATAACTTATTTGTACTACATAATCTCGAGTTTTATGGGATATGATCGATGATTTTTATTAATTTTTATTCATTTTGATCCAATAACAAATAGGTAGATTCACAATTTTCATTGGTTATAACACACGATTTTTGTTCATTTTGTTCATTTTAACTCAATAGCAATTAACTAAGCAAATTTGTGATTTCATGGGCTAACACATGATATTTGCTTATTTTCGTTCGTTTTGACCCAATGACAATCAATCATGCATGTGTACCAAAATATCGTCCTTTTATGGGTTTGTGCAATTTGCAAAATTTAGCATTCTCCTATACAAATTGAAGATTCTAATTGAAATGATAATTATGTATATTTTTGTTATACTGAGCTTGATAGTACATTGTGGAATTAAAATTTTAAATTAATGGACATTATATGGTGCAATGTATATACACATCTACGTGACTTGGGTTCATGTATGCATACCTAATAACATTTCATGATACAGAGTAGGAAAGTTGCAAATCTTAGACTCCAGATTCATTGTTTCCGCCACATCTATGCAATGTATATTTTGCAATGTATGTTAGCTATAAATTGAGAGGGAGCGACAAGAAAATACTATGAGAAACATTTATTTTGGATTCCTTTTTCATGTTTTGTTCTTTTAAGTTTGCAAAAGCGTTTCGTCAACTGGCAAAGTTTCCTGTTCTCGGTGGTGCAGGAGGATGAGAATTGGCCTTGTTGTTCTTCTGAAGCTCAGAGTTCAATCCCAACGGTAACGTTTTTAATTTAAATTGTGTCTAGGCATTAAATATAAAAGATAATTTTTCTGATAAAAATATCGCACATATTTTTTCTTAGTTTATTATGCACCGAAATTGTGTTAGAATTTCTTTCATTATTTGATTTTCTTCTTTCTTTTATTGCCTTCTTTTAGGGGTGACATCTCCAAATCCAGCCCCCACCCGGCCACCCCCAACCCCCCTCTAACCCACACACGCACGTAGACACCCATCTTTTTTTTCTATTATGAGATGTTCGTTAAATCACCCAAAAGTTCAAGAAATGGTTTCATGAGAATTAGAAAGGCTTGGGCATGAACCATATTTATCACATTTGCAATTCATCATAACAACATAGATCTCCTTTGACTCACCATTAGACTTGGAAACATAAGTCATAGTGCCGGTGAATCATTAGGTAAGAACTATTACTTTGCCCAAAAGCGATTGACTGCAATCTCAATATTGCCATGTCCAGTCTTGGTGTAATATGAACATATTCTAGAGTCGATGCAAATTCATTGAGTTACAAAAGTTTGTAAGTGCATCAAGTACATCTGATATAGATAAATATACAGAAGATATCACACTCATGAACCAACATTAAGCCTTGTTCAGAAAGATACATAATCCATTCAAACTAAAGGGATTGAGTTCAAATTGATCAAAATGCAACATAAAAGTTTAATACATCAAACCCATTTGAAGGGTGAAGAATTCAATCATTATTACATCAATTTCAAGAGAACTCTTCTTCACTTTGTCTTTTGCCATTGTTTGGATAAGAAAAGCCTTTCACCTACAAGAGAGATGCCATGATGTTTAGTAGGTGACTCGTGAATCAATAATAAACAAGCAAAGTTTACCTTCTCACAAGGACAAGATTGTGCCTCAACCTAAAGTTTCATGTCATTGCGTCATATGCATAAACAATGATATTGGTACAAATATGCAAAGGGACTTTATAACTAGACCAAAACTTTAGTTAAATGTAGCATGCTTGTTCCACTTTTGGTGTGTCCCATAGCTTCACTTGTTGACATGACCAAGATTCAAATGCCGCCATTGAATAGCTGAACATGATAGAAATATTCGTAACACGAGTAAAAAAAAATCAACTACACCGTCAACCATATTAAGTATGAATTGAAATGCATTTTCAGATAAATTTCTGATTCTTTTGACCAATATTCTACTGTTTGACTGTTTCAGATGGATATTTGCTTTGAATACTTGTTCAATTATATCTGTTTATTATCATGTTGACGGTTTTGAAAACTTTGGTTTACAGCACATGGAAAAAAAAGGAGCAGAAGAAATCCTGACCAGTTCTGAAAAATAGGACATCAACAAAAAAAAATATTGTAAACGTATGAAAAGTTAATGCACAACTCAATCAAGAATTTGTTACTGTGACATTCTTGCTTTCCCATTTTCTCACATGTATGCTCTACTCGTGGATTATGTACCAAGACAAATATCGATGGCTTGAACGCTAGAAACAGAACTGCAGCTACCCCGTCAACGGTCAACCATTATAAGTGTGAAACTGAAGTAGCAGAAATTCCTGCTCTAATAGAAGGTTAATTTCAAATTTCTATACTTCCAATTGCTGCATCTGATTTTGTCTGCTTGTTCATAATGTTGAACATGCTGAAAAAGTGGGTAATTAGGCAAAAAGGTTACTACCTACAAAGAATAAGCGAGTGATTCAATCTAAAGTTCCATGTCATTGTGCCATATGTGTAAACAAAAAGATATTGGTGCTAATATAATGAGGAACTTACTAGAGATCAAAAGTTATTTAATGTATAATATTTTTTTTCCCAGTTTTTGTGTCCTATATGATTTACTTCTTCACAAACTAAATTTCACTCGCCTCCATTAGATATCTGAAAAACAGTACGTTGCAACTACAGCGTCAACAACAATAATTATAAATGGACTGCATGTTCAGATAAATTCATGATCTTTGACCAATATTTTGGTATTCAACTATATCTGCTTGTTAATAGTGTTGATAATGCTGAAAAGGTGCAACTGATAACATGATATAATAATCATAATTAGGTAAATGCATATGCCATAATTTAGCAGAATAATTATTTTGAATATTTGTTTGTTTGATAGATATATATTTGTCATAATATCAAAGACTCTGAAAAGTTTGTTTATCAGCACATGGTTAAAGGAGTAGGTAGATGCGTAAACAAGGTTCCTAGCCTCGATTCACCACTTTAGAATGTTTCGCTTCCATAAGAATGAAAATGGATGTCATAAGCAAAGCTCATGCTTAATTAGATTCACTATCTGAAAAGTTCATGCATAACTAGATCAAAAGTTTGATTAATGTAACATTATTGTTTTCCTATTTTTGTCTGTGGTATGCTCTCTCTTTCAGCGATCATGGTCCAAAGGCAGCCTTGGAAACATCTCACCTAGTATAAATTGTTTCAACGCAAAAGTAGAATTGCAGCTACATCATCAACCATTGTAAATATGCAACCAAAGTAGAATTCAGGGAAATTCATTACCTTTGGAAGGTTTCAAATTTTTATAGTATGACATTCAACTGTATCTGTTTGTTCATAATGTTGAACATGCTCAAAAGCTGGGCAATTGTGCAAAAGGCAGAGAGGATTAGGTAGATGCTTACGCCATTTTGTATAAATGATAATTACATAATCTAGGCCTGGTAACTTTGGTTGATTACACCTGTTTATTCATAATGTCTATGAAACTGAAAGTTTTGTTACCTCGGAAACAGTAAAAAGGTATAATAATTACTCAGATGTCTCGCTTACATAAAGATAATAGATAAATGGATGAGTAGGAAAGAGAACTATGATCATTATCTTCTAAGACAATATAAATTCCACAAAGGTGACAAAAGCTTGTAGCAAGCCAAGGAAAAAATAATAAAGTTGATATTTAATTTGGTTAATCATGAAAACAATCAGAATTCTGGGTGGAGATGGTTGGTGCTATAGTCCTACTAATTGATCACAGTTTTGATATTGCCATCATAGATGACAAAGAAATGGAAATATTCAGATTATAAAAGATTGAATGAATAATGGGATGGACACAGTGAAGAGAGGCAAAACACCTCCAGCAAATCCAGGACTGGCTTCGTCTGAATGCATGAAGTGAATAACTCCCAGCAGATCCATTAGACATGGGAGGAAATTTGAAGAAACATATGCTGGAAGTCAGCCTTGACCAATGTCTCTCTCATCACAAGCAAGTATTCTAATGATACCCCAAAAGTTCTAAAGGGCTATATCATAAAGCGTGCTTGCTTATTCTGAATGAAGCCCGGATGCAGAGACAAGGGGAAATGAAAGTGCAGGAAAGTAAATTGTTAGTTCATACCCCAACCTCCAGCAAATACAGAGTTAATTTTGTTTTGTTACACTTGTTTATTTCACTTAAACTTTGGTTACGGAGGACAAGGTACACAGGAGTTGGTGGATAAACATTAGGACATGGTAAATTCAATCAAAGCAAGGAAAATGCCATAGTCGAGCTGAGGAAAAAATCATTATGCTTACTGATTCCTTTAATAAATCTTGATAAACATAATTTTTTACGGATATATTTAACGTTACTTTAGAGTTTAAACTTCTTAATATTGAGTCTAAATTCTAAAATTAAGAATGTCACAAGTCGCAACTTCTTAATATAGAGTTTAAATTCCAAAATACAAACAAGTTTTCTCTAGACTTTTAGCAATTATTGCCCTTTTCAAGTGCCACTCCTGCTTCCTTATAAAATTTTCCCCATCACTTACGACTGCAAGGGAAAATTAAATTATAAAGAAAAAGGAAAGAAATTTATATTTCCACTGACAAGGTTTAGCATAAAATACCGTACTTTGTATTTTCCATTTATATAGCATTAAGGAAAAATTCAGTACATGTTATAACAAGCTTCTACAACAAAATTCTATGCATGTCTCAAAAATTCAAGATGTTTGAAGCATATACTTCCCCATAGTGCAAGACCAACATGCTCGATGCCAATAATATTTTTCAGTAACTGAAATATTTGGGATTATTATATTATTTCACGGGAACATCAGTGTTTTACTTCAAGCATATTTGAATTTCATCAAATGCTTATCATATAGGAGACTACGGTCATGGACAATTTACCAAAACTTTATACTTTATGAAGGACGTGGTAACTTCTTATGATTTCCCGGGTCTGCCACAACAAAATTCGGTTGCAATTAGTAAGTCTCCTTTAGTTTCTCCTGCAAAACAAATTTTAAGTGCTCTGGTTACAGTAAAAATACTGAGTATGATACATCAGTCATCTAACTATCAAAATTTCAAGAACAAATATAAAGGATCAAGAAAGAGATTATGTCATTCAATTTTTGACAATCCTTGCATATAAATTTTTGCAGTTTAATTGTTGTTTCCATCTTTTTCAGACAGAGATCGGCTCTAAAAATTTCAGAGGGTGTAGAGAAGGGGAAAAGTATTTATCATCAACTTTTGAAAACCTTTTCAAACAAAAATTTTCTACTACCCGATGATTTTAACTATAGCTAGCTAAATATTCTTGCAGGATTTTTCTTCATTATAGCTAGCGTCCATTCTTACAGGATTTTTTCCCCACTATTTAATGTAAAAAAGTTATGGATATACTTTAGTAATAATTTTTCATAATCAATATACACATTTGTCAAATAATTACTTCTTATGTATTATCATAAAGCCAGCTACACTAATTAGAAGCATACAATTCACGATAAATCTCACTTGCATGGGTACGGATACGGGTACGGGACACGGCAAATTTGTAAAAGGTAGGGCATGGGACACGGCTATATAAATATTTATATACACATATATTATATATTGGAATTAATAATTTATATGGGAACAAGGATGAGAATTAAATTTCCTATAACATTTTGTGTTTCTTTTATTATGTGGATTATAAATTGGAAAATCGCTACTTTTTGAACTAGACATCCAAATGACCCTTCAAAATCATAATTCGGAACCTGATCTATGTCCAACAACTTTCAAGAAGTGAATGTGAATTGTAGGATATACGTCCAAAAAATGTATGATAACTATTTAAATTAAAACATGTATTGTATATTGAGTGCAAGCCCCAATAAATGTATGCATATATGCAAGGAGTGTCCAAGGAGTTTGGGTACAAGTATGGGTATGGAGACGTGTCCGGTACGGGTACGGCTTCAAATTACAAGTACCCAGGTAACGTAGCATGAAATTAATATACAGTTAAATTCAGTATAAAACTCATGATATAAGTATCTTATATTTATGACCATTTAGGCTGTCAAACAAGCGAGTAACCAGCTTCAAGAGTTTATGGTGAAATGTTTACTTGAGCAGCTTCTAAAAACATATACAAGTCCTACATGCTTCTTCTCATCTGTTGAAAATAAGAAAGAGTTTTCGCTCTAAATTTCAAGCTCCCAATTATAAGCAATTAGAGTTTACATTTTGTCTCCCAACTTTTTTACGAGCTTTAACTTAGAAAAGTATGAGAAACATGGTTATTTCTTCAGTCAAAGGCATCTAAACAGCTCTATAAATAGTTTCCTACTAAGCAATTGGAAGGTAAAAGTGAAGGAAAGTAACTCTGGCATGCAATGCTCCATCACCCCACAAGGCCTGATTATCTAGATTATTAGATTCAAACAGATGTGAAACCACAGCTATCTCCTAAATTTTATAATTCATTAATGATTTTGTCGGTAATTCTTTCTAATCTCTGCATGCATCTCAATGCACTAGTTCTTCATAGTTTGATCACAACAAGTAGTATCTAACTTCCTTTAAAGTAGGATGATCAAAGAAGACCAAATCAAAGAAGACCAAATTAATTGTACAGAACAAGATTATTGAGAGCATGATATTAATGGACAATAGATAAAATAGAGATCAGTGAAAACACTTTGATAACAATTTGACCAAGTCTCAGCAAAATCAATATTTTCTGCAAATAAAAGTTAAAACAAAATTAATGCACGATAGTGGACAAAAATCGTCAGCTAATAGCCCATGAAAATATTGACTATTTAGGTTCGAAGAATTAATAGCAATTGGCTCGAAACAAACAATAATTATTGACTCTGACCCATGAAAATACAAATTTCGATGAATCCTTATTTGTCATTGGGTCGAAGAACGAAAAATAACAAAAGATATGGATTATAGTCATGAAAATCAAGATTTTTATGAGAAAATTTAACAACCACTAGGTGAAACTAACAAAATAGATAAAACCGTGGGTTACAACCCATGAGAATCTCAAATTTTTGCTACATATGATTAATTGTCATTGGGTAGAAATGAACAAAATGAGCATATCTCATGAGTGCCCATGAAATTGCAAATTTTAAGTGCAGCGTACTTATTTTTCATTAGGTCATAAAAAAGAAAATTAACAAATATTGTGGGTTATAGCCCATAAAATTGCAAATTTTGAAGCACGATAATTCGTTGTCATTATGTGAAATAAATGAAAATGCACAAAATCATAGGTTATAATCATTAAGCGATTTTTGAAGTGAACACCTAATTAATTGGCATTAAGTGAAGCGAGAAAAAAAGGGACAAAATTTGCGGGTTAAGGGCATGTTTCGTTGTCAAGAAAACCAATAGAAAATGATTATAGGAAATTGATTTCCTATAGCCATTTCCCTTCCTTTGTTTGGTTGAGGAAAAAAAGAAAAGACCCACCTCTAGAAATGTAATAGTGCACTAGGTTCGAAAAGGAAAGCCATTTCCAGAAAAAAGGGAAATGGGCTTGGAAAAGGAAAATTGGGTCCCATAACCCATTTCCCATAGGTCATTGCAAAGAATTAGATTTCGGGAAATAGGCCAAAGCTGGGCCAATTTTGGCGTTAAAACTAATGAAAATCATTAATATTTGAAAACCGCGATTTTTGAAAGAAAATTAAAACAAACCATTCGTTAAACCCTATGAAAATCGTGATTTTTAAGTAAGAAACTTAATTGCCATTATGTCAAAGCGAGCGGGCGTTCACAAAAATCATGAGTTATAACACATGAAATTAAGTGAATTTTGAAAATCATGGGTAATAGCCCATAAAAATCTTGAATTTTGAAGTTTGCATAATTAGTTTGCATAAGTAATTGTTATTTGACCAAAATAAATGAAAATTGACAAAAAATCACGAGTTATAAGGTTATAGCCCATGACAACCGTAAATTTTGAAGTACGTATAGTTACTTGTCATTGCGACAAAACGAATAGAAGTTACAAAAACGTGGGTTATAACTCAATAAAACCGTTAATTACTAAGTAGTCATAATTAATCGTTGGGTCGGATGACCGATAATGGACAATTTGTGGGTTAGCCCATGAAAATCGCGATGATTGAAGTTCGACCAATTAAATTCAATTGGATCAAAATAAAAAAAAATGGACAAAAATCATGGACTATACCCACGAAAATCACAATTTTTAGAGTATGCATACTTATTTGTTATTGGATTGAAGAATGAAAATTGACAAAAATTGTGGGGCTATAGTCCTTGAAAATCACGATTTTTTATGGAAAAAAATTTAATTGTCATTGGGTCAAAATGGACAAAAATAAGCAAAATCATTGGTTACAGCCCATGAAATTGGAAATATGCTTAGTTAATTGCCATTGGGTCAAAACGAAAAAAAAATTATGGATTATAACCAATGAAAATCGTAAATTTTAAGGTATGCACACTTATTTGTCATTGGGTCAAAGAGCGAAAATTGACAAAATCATTAGTTATAGCCCATGAAAGTCGCGAATTTTCAAATTAACTATTTAATTCAATGGAAATTATAAGGTGCAATGTGCATACACATGTAAACGGCCCAGGTTCATGAATAGATATATGACAGTATTTCATAGTTATACACTAGAAAGGTTGTCGATTGTGTACTCTAGATTCATTGTTTTTGCCCAAGTACACTCATCTAATAAAGCATTTGACAAGGGATTATAACTATAAATTTAAATGGAGAGACAATACTCTCAGAAACAATTTTTAGGTACCTTCATTAATGTTTGCAAAATGTTTCTGTGCATTTTGAGTTTGCAAAATGTTTCATCAAGAGGAAACAATTTAAAATCTTGGTGATGCAGAAGGATGGAGGATGAGAAGTTGGCTTTTGTCCTTCGATGCTCAGAGTTCAATCCCAATAGTGGTGCAGGCATTTGCTGAGGTATCAAAAGTTTTCAAAAATAATTTTTGTATTATTTTAATTTTTAGATATTATAATTGTTCATACAAACATTGTTTCTCAGGGGAAAAATATAAAACAAAGCTTTTCTTAGCTCGTTATGAACTGGAAACTATACCAAAATAAGTAATATGGATTGGCATTGGTTTAAATTGCTGTTTCAAACAAAAGTTTAGTTTAGAGTTAAAGAGGTGTCAAACAATCATAAATGTCCAGTGCAGTACCGTGTCTGGATAGATCTACTTCTAAGGATTTTTATGAAGTTCAATGGAATAACTTCTTTGGCAATTTTGGGTAAAAATCATTTATGATCAAATAACTGAGTCAGTATTTTGGATTAAAAACTATGCCAAGCTTCCTTTTCTAATCTGAAGGATTTATCTTAAGAAGTCAGAAATTATAACTTGTGGTGGAGTTGTAACATTCAAACAAATTTATTGAGCTATAATTCTGTTCATTCTTACACAAACGAAAAGAAACAATAATCTGAAAGATTGACATCCCAAAATAAATCCTAGGAATTTTCATCCTAAGCATCCAAACAGGACGGAAATCTCTAATTCTCATAACTGAACACATTAACCAAAAGCAATGCAATATGTGAGGCCTTTTAGAGCTTCTCCAAGTTAATTGATAATGATGGGAGCGGATGGATTTTGCAAGTTGATTTTTTTTCATTTTTGTTTTCTCCTTTTGTTATTTTGAGGTTTTTAATAGTGTATATGTCAATATGTAATTGTATATGAGGGTGTATATGCAAATATGTAACCTAGATTGTGATATAAATCTGAGCGAGGGCTCCCATCTAGGGTTAGCCGACCCTATTACTAAAATCTTTTCTCTTCTTCCTCTTAATATTTCTCATGGTATCGGGTCTAAAACCTAGAAATTTATCCTAGAAGAATCATGACGGTTTCCTCGACAATATCAAGCTCCTCAAACCCCATCTCGAGATCTCGGCCACCACAATTTCGGCCACCCCAACTTCGGCCTCTACCCCTGTTATCTCAGCGATCTCAAGTACAACCTCAATCCCTGTCATCTCGGCTACAATCTCCTCGGCGCCTCCTACACCCTCAATTGAAGAATCCAATCACCTTAATTTGAATCACCAGCAGCAATTGTTCTCTTCCTTGCAACAGCCTCCAATTTTTCCAACGTCGACATCGCCGATATGGACTTCATCTAAACTAGTGGTGACTCGAGCCTAGTTCCCAAACACCACACATCCAATTGGCATCAATCAGATAGCTTCTCGTTTATATGGATTAAATTTATCAGGTGGACTTCATACCAACGCCATCAACAACAGTGGCTTTATGTCCTCGCTACCTCAAAACTCTTATTTTCCTTCTCTTCTAACTGTGCCAAATGTCACGAACCTTGTTACCGTGAAGTTAACTAATGTAGAAGAATATTTAACTTGGAACGACTCAATCGGAAGGAAATTATGCGGAAGCTTTACAGAATTATTATGAAGCTACGCGACTAGAAATTGATCCCTATGATCGAAGTTATATACTCTATAACATAGGACTTATACACACAAGCAACGGAGAGCATACAAAGGCTTTGGAATATTATTTCCGGGCACTAGAACGAAACCCATTCTTACCACAAGCTTTTAATAATATGGCCGTGATCTGTCATTACGTGCGACTATCTCCACTATAGAAAGAAGGAAAAAAAGATCGCAGTTCACCGCTTTGTTAATATCTCACAATTTACTTGGATTTGTTGATGGTTCATGCCCTCCTCCACCGTGTACATCGACAATGTTACACACAATCCCCACTATGCTTCATGGATTCGAATTGATCAAAGTATTCACTCCTGGTTATTTGCTACCTTATCTTGAGAGGTATTGGTTGAAGTTCATGAGTTGGCACACTCTTTTCAAATTTAGGATCGACTGCAAAATCGATTCTTTATGAGTAGTCTTGCTCGAGTTATGGAATTGAAATGAAGTATCACATCTATCAAAAAGGCTGACAATCAGTCTATGGGAGGCTTATTTACGGGAGATCAAAGTGGTTGCTGATTCTCTTGCTGCAATTAATTCCCCTCTTAGGATCACGACCTCGTACAACACACTTTTTGGCTTGAATAGTGACTGAATCTTTGATAACAGTGATTACCTACTTTTGCGGTGGAATTACCTTCGATGACCTGCGATCAAAGCTACTCCTGCATGAACGAGTTCGACACCTGAAGGAGAGTGATCTAGAAAGTACTCCGCATCAAGCTCTCGTCGTCGGCATCAATGCACCAAGAGGTGGTCTTTGGTACTCTGTCTGCGGTAATCGGACCCACGGTGGCGAAATCGGCGCAGCAGCAAGGGCTCTCAACCGAGACACCAGGCAATTGGCCCGATTAAGCGGTAGAAGCATGGCATGATCGAGGCCGATTATCGCTGGCGAGGCGAAATACCTATGGTGGGCGTGGCAATTTTGGAAATCAATAGTATCGTGCACAAAATCAGGGTCGTCTAATGAATGAAGCAAATGCTAATATCCCTTTTAATTATTTTAATACTATTAACACTCAAATTCATAATTCCAATACTTTTATTATAATTCAGCATCTAATGAGATATAAGGATCTTGTCCATGAATAGTTGTTTGTCAACTCTGTTTTAGTCCAGGTCACACAGCTCAATCTTGTTCACAATATCTTTCTCACGGGGGGCTCACAATTCAGCTTCCAACATTCTCTTACCTCATCATTTGTTGCTATGTCGAATAGCGAAGCTAATGAAGCCTTGTGGTATCCGGATTCAGCTACATCATCTCATATGACACTATTTGAGGGTATATTATCTTCTTCATCTCCTTCTACTGGTCAAACTAAAGTACTAGTAGGAAATGGTAATTTTTGCCTATTGCTAATATTGGTGATGCTCAATTACATTCTTCTGCCAAAACAATTCGTCTCAATTCCGTTTTTCATGATCCTAATTTGAAACATAATTTAATCTTTGTTAAACGGTTATGTGATGATAATAATTATTTCCTTAACTTTGATTCCTCTTCTGTGCATGTTAAGGACAAAATCACGGAGAATGTTCTTCTTTAGGGTACCGGTAGGAATGGTGTCTATCCTCTTCACTCTTCCATTGCGTTTGAGTCTAGACCAGCTTTAGTTTCTTTGACAAATAGCGCGAATACGTGGCATCGTCGATTAGGTCATTGTGATGGTCGTGTCTTTGATAGGCTTAGATCAAATAAAGCCATTGTGACGGCTATTAAATTTGAGAATAAGTGTGTTTCGCGTAAACTTAGAAAATCACATCGATTACCTTTTTCTAATGTTGAGCATTGCTACAGCACACCTTTGTTTTTATTCTAATGTTTGGCAATCGCCAGTTATATCTAATTTGGGTTTCAATATTATGTTTGTTTTGTTGATGATTGCACTCGTTTCACTTGGATATATCCTATGAAAAACAAATCGAGGTTTTTAATCATTTTGCAACTTTCAAAATTGGTTGAAAACATGTTTAATCACAAATTTCGGATTTTTCAGACGGTGGAAAAAAATTTGATAACAAAGTTTTCAAACAACATTTTCTGGGTAATGGTATATATTTTCGCAAATCATGTCCCGACACACCACAACAAAATGGTGTGGCCGAGAGAAAACATCGACATATAATTGAAATGGCACAAACTTTTTTTATTGATGCTAATATGCCATCTCAATTTTGAGTTGATGCGGTGTATACGGCTATTTTTGTGATTAATAGATTACCTACGCCTATTTAGATGGTACTTCTCCATATGAAAAACTTTTCAAAAGGAACCCTGACTATGATTTTTTTCGTGTTTTTGGATGTGAATGCTTTCCTAATCTTTCGGCTCAAATTCACAATAAACTTCAATCACGATCAAAACGATGCATGTTCTTAGGCTATGCTCCTCATTATAAAAGGTATCGATGTTTTGATCCAATCACAGATTCACAGGCCGGGTGTATGTTAGCCGACATGTTCAATTTCATGAAAACATCTTCCCTTATTCTACCATGGTTGTTAACAAGTCACATGATTCTTCTCCCCTTCTCTTTGTCACGAATTCCCCACTCACTCCCACATATCGTCATCTTACGATTGTCTCCACATCTCCTTCCCCTTCTTTATTACCTGGTAGTTCGTCATCTTGTGTTAGCTAGGCTCCTCCTAGTCCTATGCTCGCATCGCCCAATTCAATGTCCTCCGTCGATTCTGTCCCTGCAACCCAGCCTCCTATCAATCAAAAAGTCTCAGCAGTAACAGCCACTCACCCTGATCCATCGGTCATGGCTATCTCGCGGATCAGGGCCGACTATGGTTGTTGCATATTCTGATGCGGATTGGGCAAGTTGTCCTGATAGCTCACGGTCTACATCTGGATATGCTATTTTTTTTGTCCTAATCTCATTTCTTGCCGCTCCAAAAAACAACCTACAGTGGCAAAATCCTCTACGGAGGCAGAATATTGGGCTCTTGCATACATGGTGGCTGAGACTATGCGGATTCGGCATATCTTGGAAGAGCTCGGTATTGTTCTTCGCCAACCGGTGACTATTGTGTGACAATGTTAGCGCTACTTACATCACCGCCAATCCTGTTCTACATGATCGTAGTAAACACATAAACGTTGACTATCATTTTGTTCGGGAGAGAGTTGCTCATGGAGATTTGGTGGTGCGATATGTTCCGACTCATCTTCAACTTGCAGATATCTTTACTAAGGGCTTATCAACTCAACGGTTTCTATTTTTGAAGTACAATATGTCTGTGTGCCCCCTCACATAGATTGAGGGGGGGTAATAGTGTATGTGTCAATATGTATTTGTATATGAGGGTGTGTATACAAATATGTAACCTAGATTGTGATATAAATATAGATGAGGGCTCCCATCTAGGGTTAGCCGACCCTATTGCTAAAATCCTCTCTCTTCTTTCTCTTAATATTACGCAATTTTAAATAATAAATATTTAGGAAAAAAATAAAACCTGTGTTGATGGAAAATTACTCTACGTCTTTGAAATTTATCATAATAACTTCTGGTTAGGTTTACTAATACAGTCTACATTATGATTGTAGGTTCAGGGTTAATTTAGGAATTCCCTCCCTAAAACCTCTTGTAACCCCACATGTTCACATAGGAGGACAAGAGGCAGCAGCAGCTACACCAGCCACAAAGGATTCAAATTGAAAGCACAACAATCAAAATTATATGCTTCGTTTTTTTTTTTTTTTATGAATTTCAAGAAATCATTTCTACTAGTTTTGTTTGTAAAATGCAAAATGTAATTAGTTAGATGTTCAACTCATTTTACAAAAGAATCTTACTTCGTGAAGAATGATATAGAAATGTTCATCAGTTCATGCATCCAAGTGTACTTGTTTCTTAAAAATTGTCCCCTCATTCTGATTAATTTCCTTGCTAAGAAAAATAAGTAGCTAATTTGTGGATCAATCCCAAAGAGGCAAAATTTTAATTCTGATGGAAGAATAATGGTCATCCACAAGATGGAAGAATAGTGGCTGTCAATAAGATATTATAGAGACCCAAGAGTAGATTAAACCTTCTCATGCCATTTTCCATGATTGGTATGTCTGAAAGGGTTAATACGAAACCTAACACCTTCACCTAAACGTGGGTCCATTTGAGTTTATTGTGCGTGATGGGGTATTCAGGTATCATGTCATTTCAATTTCATAAACAAAGAAAAGAATTTTCCTTTGTTTTCATGGTAACTAATTTAACTCCACATTAGACCCGAAACAAAAGTCCAACACTAACAGTATAATGTACCCATACAACCAGCTAAAAACCATGAAATAGAATAAACTATAAACAAACCACAGAAGCACATTTTAACTAACCATATTAATATGAAATCTGCCTGTCAAAGTATTCCATGGGAAGGGAGCAAGGCAAAATGTGTAGGACCTCATCCCACTTTCTCTAGCTCTTCCTCATGGTCACAACTTTTAGCGCATTGCTTTAACTTTTCATCATCACCTCCCACAGCTGAACCTGAACCATCTTCTTGCTCTTTGTGAACCAAACTCCATAAGAAATCTGTTAACATCGTCTCATAGCCTGGCAACTTCTCATATCCTGGGAAGTAATTTATATCAATTATAAGGTAATGATTCCCAATCCTCTCATCCCTAATCATATCAAAGTTAAAGAGATTCAATCCCATAGCACTCCTCAACCCTCTCGCTATCTCAGTGACAAAGTTCTCAGGTGGCATTTTCATCACATCTACCTGGTTTTCAGCCACTGCCATGTTCGATATCTGGGAAAATGACACCGACCCCACTCGTTCAAATGTTGCCAATCTCTCACCGAAGAGATCAGGTATGGATTTCCTCTTGACGCACTTTGTATAATCTCCAGCGACATAAACCTTGAAGATAACTCCACCATGGTTGACAAATTCTTGAAGGACAAGAGGAGGGTTTTGTTTCAAGAGGCCCTCATTATTAAAGACGAGGGCCATCTTGTGGGATTCACTGCTTCCATCAGCGGCGAGGGGCTTGGCAATGACAGGGAACCGCATACCAGAAAGAATAGCAGGGTCATTAAGAGTAGCTGTATCATGGACAATGATTTGCTTGGGGATTCCAAAGGTGCAAGGGTGCTGATTCTGGAGTTGGAGATCGGAATTAACCTGCACGGAGAGGAAGGTAAAACATCCCACATTGGCCATTATGCATGTTAATAAGAAATGAAAAATAGAAGAAACTTTAGTACACTTCTACTTAATAAGGAGCCATAAAATCAAAATATGAATTAACAATAAATTTCATTTACGAAAAAGAAAAATCGAACAAGTTTTTTCTAAATAGTATGTTTACGGGCTCAAAGACAAAACCCATTGACCAGAAATCTAAAACAAATGCAGAATTTAAGGTCCTACAATGGTCAAAATCTGTAAATTGAACATAAAAAGAGACAACAAAAACCAATGCAAATGCCAAGAACTTGCAAGGTAAAACTTGGAACTCATAACAAAATGCAAGCTACAAAAATAGATTCAAAATTTATTTCATCAGAGCTCAAAAATAAGACACATTAATAACCAGAAATAGAAGATGGTGCAAAATTAAAACAACAAAATCTGTCACAAAATCATCGTTTTCTCATCACACCACCTAGAGAGATCCCAAAACGAGAGCCCGTCTCCAAAAATCAAACTTTGACAGCTCCAACAGCAAAAAAATCCAAACTTTACCTCTCGATTCGATGGAATCTTCAGGTCAGCCACAAACCTAGCCATCGAGATCCGATCCTGAACCCTCTTGATCAATCGTGGAGGATCAATGATCAGCACAGAGGGGTTCTCAGATGCAAACTTGTCGAGATTAGAGACCCAAACATCATCGTAGAGCTTGTGGATGACGAGATCGAGGTGCTGAGTTTGGGAAGAGATGGGCATCGAGGGGTCGATGGGGATGAGATTGAGGCCGCGAGAGGAGGCGAGGGAGAGGAGAGAGGGTTTGATGATGGTGTTTTGTTTCTTTGAGGAGAAAGCATAGCCTATTGTGAATTGGGTCTCCTTGGTGGATGATGCCGCCATTGATGAGAGAGAGAGAGAGAGAGAGAGAGAACGGAAAACGAAACAAGAGCTAGGGTTTGATCTTGATCAAATATTCCCCGCCTTTTTCTCGGGGTGAGCAAGTGCACTCTATTACTTTTTCAGTGGCGATATGAGAGGGAATAAAGCATAATTTAAGGGAGTAAAAGAATGATTAAAAAATTTTAGACATTAAAACAGATGAATATAGTTAAAATAATTAGCTTCATGATATTTTTATTATTTTTATAATATTTTTTAGGAATCAGTTATGATTCTATTACATAGCGCCAAGGAGAATTTGATTCTGAGATAAAGTTTGGATCATCGCATTTGAAAAGGAGGTATATTTGTATCTGCAAATATATAAAAATGTGCTTAAGAGTTACACAGACGACATGACTAACATAAGAAGAACTGAAAGTCTTAAATAGAGCCCAACATTCGCCGAAGATTGATGGCAGGTGTTGCGGGTGAGAGATGACCCTTTGCAATATGAGCACAATGTCTAAACAATCAGATTCCAAAATAATATTCAACTAACCATGACTAAGGGCAGGGCAAAGGCCAGCAAGTAAGGCTTGAACTTCAGCTTCAGAGGGCGGTAAGGGGGCCCAAAAGTGCAATAGGGCATAATATGATGGCCAAGATAATCGCGAACAATAATCCCAACAACACCACAATCGATCTTGGAGGCTGCATCAACATTAATTTTTACCACGTTAAGGGGTGATGCCGACCAAAAGAGGGCGAGCAGATCTTGAAGAGTGATCCAGAAGTTGTCATGCCCGAAGAATGCAAACGAGTACAAACCTCTACAATAGTAAGTGTAGTTATCGGAGACGGTTTAGAACCCTTGAATATAGCTTTGCATCTGACTTTCCAAACGAACCAACAAGTGGTTGCCGCAAACACTATAGCAGAATCATTAAGGATTGGGGAATTGTAAGGGATTTTCAACCACTGATCCAACCAAAAAGCACAGGAGGAGGGGGTGGGTTCTTACATTTGACTTGAGACCAAATAAGTTGACAGTACTGACAAGTGATTAGGAGGTGATCAAGGTCTCATTCTCTCAGCCACACAGAGAGCAAAGGGATCATCAGTCAACATGCCATGCTTCACCAGAATGTCTCTGGAGGCAAGCTCATTGTTTAAGACTCTCCAAGTGAATATTCTCACACGAGGTGGAATGGCTTTAACCTTAAGAAATTTTATGACAGTCCTTCTCACATATATAGGGGAAATTTTAGAGCGGAAGAGTGTCCATCGAGAGAAGCTTGTAAATAGCTTTGGTAGTGAAATAGGGTGTGAAAAGCCTTTCTAAATAAGAAGGTCATCATGTTGATCGAAATTCTGAAGTCTACAAAGAATGGGCATGCGAAGGATGGCCTCCACCCTGGCATGGTCATAACTCGCAGAGATCAAATCAATATTCCAAGAGTTTGAGGCAATATCGACGAGGTCCACAACCATGGAGATATTGAAGGGGGGAATATCCGATTGGGAGATGAGAGATGACTGATTCACAAACCAAAGATCATTGAAAATGATATGCTGCAACCATTGCCAATAGTCCATGAACAACCCAACTTAATCAACTTCCTGCCGTTCAAAATGATATGCCACATAGCAGATGCTGATGGTTTGGCCAATGTGCGCACGAAATTATTATTTTCGAGGTGTTTATCGGAAACAATATTGGTCCAAATAGCCTCCTTATCATTGACGAACTACCATGTAAGTTTGCTTTGAAGCGCCAAGTTCATTTCATGAGTTCTTCGAATCTCTAAACCGCCGAGAAACTTAGGCTTTTGGATATTCCTCCAACTAATGAAATGAGCTTTCCTTTGAGATGAGTCATAATTCCACCTAAAACGTCTATATATTCGATCAAGTTTATTACAAATTTTCTTGGGGAGGGTGCTAGTTGCCATAAGATATATAGGGAGACTCGAGAGGGTGGATTGAATGAGGACCGATCTACTCACTTGAAAAAGGACTTTGTTCTTCCAAGTGGCCAACTTGGATTGAGTCTTGGAGATAAGGTCTGCAAAATCTTTGTTTTGACTAGCTTTAGAGAGGATTCAGGAGCCAAATATTTATCTTCGATATCTATGTCGCACACATTGAAAATAGATCGAATGTTATCTTTAATGTGATCCAGTGTCGCATGACCTCTTTAGACAATGGAATCCCCTTGGTAATTCTGTGATGGAGGTTATGATTGAGCATACGAGAGAGTGCCTCCATGATGGTGATGAATAAGAAAGGCGACAAAGGACATCCTTGACGTAACCCCCAATGGCTTTTGAAATTACCCCCAGGTGATCCATTGATGAGCACCGAAAAAATTGGTGAGGCAATGCAAGCATGGACGAGGGAACTACAAGCAAAATCAAAACTCATGAGCAATAAAATATGATATAAGGCCGTCCGTTCCACTCTGTCGAAGGCCTTAGACATATCGATTTTAAGACCAAAAAACCCTGGCGAGGCTTTGGTAGATTTGAGATAGTGAAAAGCTTCTCTAGCAAGGAGAATATTATTTGTAATGCTTCTACCCTCGATGAAAGCTCCTTGGAAAGGTGAGATGCGTGATTTAATGTGAGGTTTGATTCGATTGGCGAGAACTTTTGTTATGACTTTGTATGTGATATTTGTGAGGCTTATAGGTCGATAGTCGCTTGGGGAAACACATGAGGTTTTCTTTGGGATGAGGGCAATGTGTGTATGGTTTAGGCGATCATGTAGTTGATGGGTGATGAAAAAATCTTGGATGCTCTTTACAAGATCAGGACCAGTGAGTTCCCATGTTTTCTGGAAGAAATAGGCTGGAAGACCATCGGGCCCGACGTTTTGAGGGGCGACATGGAAGCAAGGACATTTGCGAATAGTTGGTGGATCAATAATTGCTGATATGTGTGAGAGATGGAGATCGAATATGGGTTGAGCGGTCCAAAAGTTAAGATGGTGGAGGCCGTTGACTCCAGAAGAGGTGTACAAATTTTGGAAAAAGTCAACAAAGACATCGCAGATTTCATTTTCCTCCATAGTATTAGAACCATCGGCCTTCTTGATAGATGAGATTTTGTAGATTTTGGCTCTGTTTTTGGTGTAGAGGTGATAAAAGGTGGTGTTTCTATCACAATTGATGGACCATTGCACCCTCTTGCATTGACGCCAATGAAGCTCTTCTTTGTTAAAGAGATGTTCGAGGGTGAGGTGTAGCTCTCTCTCTCTCTTTGGCAATATTAGCTTCAGTAGGCGGTTGTTTCTGTATAGATGCAATATCAGATTGGGTATTAATGATTTTAAGAGGGATGGAATCAAATTCTTTTGCTTTCCATTTGAGGACATCTTTTCTGACTTTCGATGCACATCCACGGTTTTGAGAAAGAGGCAGCAATATCAGTCCATACTCGATTCCTGTCCTTGTTGGCCGGAGCTCCATAGATACAAACTAAAGTTACTGTCAGACCCCTCAGATTTTATGTTATTTTTATATTAGCCCCTCGAATCACTAATATTGCCATTAGGTCCTCCAATTCTTTAGAAATTTTGAAATTTGTGCCTCCAATCAAGTGTTGAAGTGGCAATTGGAGAGATTAGTTTGAAATGTCTTATGAGAATTTGAGAACCTGATAGCGATTTCAATGGTACGAGGAACTAATTTCTCTCTAATTGCTGCTTCCACTCTTTATGTGAGGGACTAATTTCAAACTAACCTATGTATTGGGGGACCTCATAGCAATTTCAATGATTTGAGGGACTTAAATTTAAAAATAACACAAGATTTGAGGGATTTGATAGCAATTTCAGTGATTTGAAGGACCAGTTTCAAAATATGAAAGGTTTAAGGAACTAATACCGAAAAAAATCCTACCTATATTAGAAATCTCCTCTTTTGTTCTTTTATATATTCTCTGTGAACTTTCACAGATGCGCTCACAGTTTCCAGCTTCAGTTTACAGTTGCCCATAATCCTTCATTTTCCTGCAGGTTGGAGTAGCTGTTAGGGAGATGAAAGCAGCACATAATTTCTATACTTTTCGAGCAATTCTTAAGGCTGCAGGAGATGAAATGAAAACGCCTGCTTATAATATGAGCAGATGATTTATAGGGATAGTTGAGTTGTGCAATCATCAGATAATATTTGTATTGACTATAGAAAATAAAATTGTACAATCTAGCCAGCTTTAGTTCAGACCATAAGTTCATAATACATCTGCAGCAAAACAACCACATCCAGAGACTATGATATACTAGCATAAAGACACAATCAGCAACCACAATTAAACAAAACAAACAACCAACAATCACAGCTAAACAACAGGAACAAGTGCCGGTAGAAAGAATCAAGAACATCGACAGATGTATTCTAAAAGCAGGCAGCAGCACCAGAATTGGAAGTGATAGTAGGGATTCCTCTCGATCCACAAAAAAACACAGGCAGAATCCCTAAAACCATTCATCATGTACCTTCTTCTTGAGAGATGAAAGCGAGAATACCTGCCAGAAGTCAAACATGACACTCATTAGAGCATATTGAAGATGGTTTTAGCATTACTGTGAACTTTTTATGAGTTCATAGCTGCCATATGCACATTATTCGATGACATTTTTGCAAATTTTTTACTTTAAGAAGCTTATTATAAACAATCAACCAGAGAAAAGGTACAAATATTTGAAGGAGTCAATTTGTCAAGTATGTTAGTATCACAAATATATTAACCTCTATTATTCAAAAACTTAGAAATTGCTAGTCTGACTTCTTTATGATTGCACAATTTGGTGGTGTATTAACTTTTTTCAGCAATTTTTCTAATTATCCCAGTTATAATTAGACAAGCAAGTTTCAGAGAAAGAAGTAAAACCACTATTTAATGTGTCATTAACTTTTGTCAGTAAAGCAAAATTGGATTTCAATAGGCAAGGTGTTCACAAAAAAACTAGAAAACACACGCAGATTAACTAGTTTTCAGATACGTGCAAATGCATGCATGTGTAACTGGTAAATCTGAAATATTTTAAACTTAACAAAAATGTAAGTGTAGAAGAATGCATATGAAAGGTGAAAATCATACCGTGTTCTCTATCCACTGGATGGTTGTAAAGTGAAGAGAAGAATAACCATTGGATCTATTGAGATCAATGTAATATTAACATAGTGCAATGCTTTCTTCAGAAAATTACTTCAATTAAACTCCACAGAGAACAATTTAATAACAGGGTTATCACCTACTAATCAGAATCTTGCATATTCATATTTATTCTTCTTTAAGCATATCACCTTCTTAACATAAAAGCATGATGCCAATATTGTAGAATGTAGATTATCTCACAGCATAAAGTTTCACAACAGAAAAGCAAAAGGGCATGATTCCTCGATTAATAATCATTCCACTACATTGGATAAGAAACAATATAGAATGAATCAGATCTAATACACATTTCATACATGAACCAAGGGGGGCAAAACAAACTTTAGAGCCATTCCTTTTTCTTCGCTATGAATTTTAGAAACCCTTGGAAAAAGCACCACAAAGAGATGAGAAATAAAAGGGAATCAAAAAGTAACAGAAAATTACCTGTTTTAGACTTCACTTCTACTTATGTGGACTTGGACTTTTTTTCTTCAGTAGACTGCCAAATTTCTGAAGCAACTTCTTCTTCTTGTGTTGTTGCTGCTTTGTAGGCGAGAGAGGAACATCTTCAGTGGTCTCCAATGGCACTCCATTTGTATGGTCAAAGCTTTCACTTCCCATCTTCAAGCTCCCATTGTCATCTACAGGTTCCCTTTCATTCTCCATTTTAACTTCCACTTCTACTGATGCTTCCTCCCCTACATTTTGATGTGCATTTTCATTTTCATCTTTCACCTTCAAGTCTTTTTCTAACTCGAGTTTTTCTTCTTTGGTCTCCCTGATACTCTCCACTGGAAGTTCCTTTGAGTTTGTCACCAAGTCGTGCTCTTTTTCACTGATTGATAACTCACCGTGTTCCTCAGGCTTCTTGGTTGTGGCTTCAGAGAGCAATGCAGACAACTCATTCAATTTTCTGATAGAGTCAGCTTCTTTGGCTCGGAGTTCAGCATTTTCTTGGCTGATACTTTGCAACTCATTCTCTCTATCCAACAATCTTTCCTTCAATCTCAAAGTCTCGGTCTTTGCTTCTTCAACAGCTTCACTTGCACTGCTCACACTTGCCTCAGCTAATCTCAACTTAGCAACCATCTCCTCTCCATCTCCCCTCACAACCTCTACTTCGTGCTCCACCTCTCCCATTTTAGCTTTGAAGGAAGCAAGTTCTTCTTCAGACCCTTTAATTACATTCACAAAATTCAACTCTTTGGCATCCCACTCGGCTTGTTTCTCATTGGCTTCAGTCTCAAGCTTCTCAATCTCTTTCTTCAGGCTAACAATCTCACTTCTTGTTCTATCAAGCATAACCTCATAATTCTCCTCCATGTTCTTCAGAGCTGAGCTCAACTGCTCTATCCGAGCATTGGCATCTTCATGCTCGCTGGTTTTTGCTACGAGCCTTTCTTGTGTTTCTCTAGACTCAGTAGACATCTCTTGCAAAGCCGAAGCTAAACCCTCCATAGCCTTTTTAGCCTTCTCCTCTTCTTCTCTAACCCTCTGAAGCTCTTTCAGCAGTTCATTCCTCTCCTCCGAAAATTTTTCTGCATCAGAAGCTGCAGCCTTTTCTCTATCCAATGCCTGCAATTTCTCATCTTGTAGAATTTGAATCTCGGATTTCAAACCATTAACTACTTTTCCCATCTCATTTGTTTCTTGCTTTGCAACATCGAGGTTCTTCTCTGAGTCCATGAGATCTTCCTTGGACTGGGTTAGCTCAGCCTCTAGTGACTCTATCTTCACTCTTAAAGCAGCAGCCTCAGATTGAGCTTCTCGAAGAGAAGTATTACTCTCCTCCAGTTGTTTTGTAACTGAATCTAGAGACTCCGATGTTGAGTCCTTAACTTGGTTGGCTTCTGCCAACTGAACTTCCAAGGACTCGGCTTTCTGCTTCAACTCATCGGCTAGTTTACTTGAATCCAATTCTGCCCTCTTTACATCAGTCACCTCAATCTCCAATGACTCTACCTTTCCTCTAAGAACAGCAGTCTCGGACTCGGAATCTTGCAGAGAAGCATTGACCTCCTCCAGTTTCTTTACGAGCAAAGCCTGAGACTCCATAGATGACTTCTCAGCCTCGCTGGCCTTTGCCAATTGATCTTCCAATAACTCTAGTTTTTCTTTGATCGCAGCAGTCTCAAGTTTAGACTCTTGAAGCGAGACCATGTTGCCCTCCAGTTGTTTTGTGATCGAATCTAGAGACTCCAAAGTGGACTTCTCGGATTTTTTGGCTTCTATCAACTGAATTTCTAAGTCTTCTGCTTTCTTCTTCCATTCATCAACAAGCTTAAGTGAATCTAATTCTGCACACTTTGCGCTATCCGCCTCGGTGCGAAGTCTCTCAGCCAGTGATTCCATGGCTACTAACTTCTCCTCAGCTTTCTTTGCTATTTCAAGCTCATTCTTAAAAGAATCAAGCTCAGATTCCAATTTCTTTGTTACCTCCTCTGTATCTTTGCTCGCGGTATCAAGCTTAGAGTCCAGCAAAGATTTCAAACGGGTAATTTCAACAGAAAGAATCTCCACTTTCTCTGCATTAATTTCAGCAATCTTCATTGCATCTTCAGCTTGACTCAGGGCAGTGTTTTTGACCTTGATGGTTGCTTCTAACTCATCCTTAATCTTTTCTAGTTCCTGAGTCTTGGAGTTCAAAGTCTCAACATCTAGAGAATGTTGGTGTTTGATGATCTCAAGTTCTTTCTTCCATTCTTCGTCTCTTTTCTGGGCAGCTTCAATTCCAGCCTGCTCCAATTCATCTGCTCGAAACTTCTCAATCTCTGAGCTGTCCTCAGCCTTTTTCTGAGCAGCAAGAGCCTCCTTTAGCTTCTCATTGGCCTCATCAGCCAATTTTTTTGCGTCCTTCAATTCCTCGAGAGCTCGGGCTTTCTCATGCTTGGCAGAAGACAACTGCTCCTTTGCCTTCCTGAGATCTTCTTGAACATCTCCAAGCTGGGATTGTAACTCCAATAGCTTGAGGGGTCGTGATGGTTTCTATAATGAAAAACCAACCTTAGTAAATAAATATGTAAAGCTTTACTAAAACATTTTCATATAGAGAAGTCTAAAGGGAATCTTACATCGGGTGTGGTGCTAACAGATTTGGGTGATCGACCATCCAATGAAAGCCTGGATTCAACTGATTTCTGCGAAATGCGAGACTTCTGAAGAGGAGAAGGTGTGCCAGAGTCTGATTTGGCAGATCCTGGTCGAGCTATTTTGCTAGCTTTCGGGGTTGATGGTGCTGTTTTATTGTTCGAAGTGTCTAATAAGCTAGATCTGTTCAAAATCCAAATCTCAGTAAGGTCATAAGGCTAGCTAATTTTCAATCCCCTTGACTAAGGGTACATACAGGTTTAAAGCCAAATTTTGGAGAAAATTATAAAGTAATTAGGGACAAACAGTTTTTAAAGCCACAAATTGATAAAATTATATAGTAATTAAGGACATCATAAACAAAGAATTAAGTTAGGAAACTGAGAAAAGGACTATTAAATTCACGAAACACAAGCAGAGGTAATCCAACATTGGTGCCTAGTAGCATGAACAAAGCGGGCACAAATGATGGCAACTCATGAAATGAATGGATATTAGCCCTTCTCAAATGGTTGGCACTTGAAGGGACATTAAAATAAAAATGTCAACTTTGTAAAAACTTAATAAACAAAGTGAATTTCACCGAACTGGATCAACCCAATACACAATAACTTGAGCAAAGAGCACCTCAAACTGAAGCAAAGCTTATTTAAGAATCACAAAAAGGAGACATGCGTCCTTGAAATTAATCCAAATTTTCAACAAATAAATCAAGCCAACTGAGTAAGAAGATAACAAAAGAGTCAAGTCTCTAAGTTTTGACAAAACCCAGATGAGAATCAATCCTGAACCCCTAAAATTAACCAAAAGATGATATTCATACTGCATAATAAGTAACACATATTTATCTAAGGGTCAGACACAACATAGAAAGACAGGTAAAATTTTCCAAGCGAAACAACAACTAGATGAGAATCAGACTGAAACCACATAGCAAGACCCCTGAACACCCAATGTAATGACAAGACCCCTTCTGTCTGTAGGTGTCCAATACTAATACAAAACTTGCACTCGAGGAGGACAACCCCATAGACATAACCAATTGTCCCTCTCTTCTCCTCGAAAACAAAAAAGCAAATCTCTCCCTCTCCAACATTAATCATGTACGTTAATCCCAAGCCTTTCACCAAACAACAAACAATTCTCTGTATCTTGAGCTTCCCGAAAAAACTACAAGTGAAGCCGACGAAGACCCGAGGATCAATGCCCCATGCCCAAGGTTGGATTAGAATTACTCATTGCCGAATTCATAAATCAAACTTTTCTCCAACAACCTCATGTTTACTTGACATCACTAAAAAGATGGCTACTTTCTATCACTAATCTATAAATTCAATATTATTAAAATGAAAAGAGAAGCTAAAAGGGCAAAGATAAAAAAGGCCCCTATAATCGCCATTGTAAAATTGAGCTTTCATGACCCGGATCTAACAAAGAACGTGCGAGATCTGCGAAATCCATGCACAGATCTGAACATTAAAAGCTAGATCCATGCCCACGACTTCAGAAGTTTTCATATCTCTCTACTCAATTATAATAAAGTGCTAGGTCATCAAATAAATCACTTAGTAAGCAATAAACATTGAGTTTATACAGAAAAGAATATAATGGGACAAAACTCCAGAAAATGATTGCATCTAAGGGCCAAACAGAAGAACTAACCCAAGATCAGCTAAAATTTGGGAAATTCTGCTAAATTTCAACGAAGAATTGAAGCACATTACACGAGAATGGGATAAAACCCACATGGAAATCGCATCAAAACCGCGTGAAAACTTGGAAAGATTCAATCTTGCTGGGAAAATGGAAGAAAATCAAATGGAAGAGAGGCGAAACTCAATCTCCCAAGAAACTAAAAATATTACGTGAGAGCTGGAATTTTTGAAAATGGGAAGAAACCCAGATGTAAATCACATCAATTACTCAAGAAAACTTGGAAAGATTCAATCTTGCAAGAAAATTAAAGCCAGATCTAGTGAGAGGAGGAAGCTTACCTTGACTTAGATGGCAGCATTGTTACTCAGAGAGAGAGACGTAGAGAGAGAGAGAGAGAGATGAAGAAGAAGAAGAAGAAGAAGAATTGATTGTTTTGTTTTCAGTGAGTTGGTGAAGGTCTCATCATCCCACGAAGAAACTCCTGAGAATTAGGTATGCACTCTCTCTCTCTCTCTCTCCTCTCACTGAATCTCTCTTTCTCTCTCTTTAAGACATGAAGGAGACAAAGGGAGTGCATGTTTTTTTTTAACTTTTTCTTTTTAGTTTCCTTTTACTTTTCTTTTTTTTTCCTTAATTAATTAGAAAATTATAAAAGGCTGGTAGTAAGAAGGAGCTAGGGAAAGTGCAAGAGCCTAGTGAGTAGGTACAAGAGATAAGGAGAAAACAACACTTGCCAAAATAATATTGATAAAATCTTCAAGTTCCAGTGAAGATTAAAATGTAATTTTATTTGAAATGATTAAAATTACTTTAGTCCTCACATGAGACATAATAATACATAATAACTTTACAAAAATGATGACTCTATTTTTAGTTTATAAAGCTGGAAGTTACAAGTAGCTTATCTGTAAGAGGAGATGAATAAAAAAGAGAAAAATGCATTTGTACCTCTTCAATTAAATTCATAGAAGTTTCTTTTTTAGAATGCCAACCCCTTGATTCATCTTTACAAATCAATAATTTTCATTATGTAAAAGGAACAAGAATATCCCTCAATTGTCTTATATTTCACCTCTGTGTTGAAAAAAATCTAGAAAAATTAGCAGAATCATGAGGTTGGTACTTTATTATTTAAATATTTTCCATTATTTTAAAAGAGGTGTTAGTTCACTTTGGTTACTCTTACATTTTTGGGTTAGGAAAAATGACAATGAACTTCAAGAGTTTGAAAATTTTCAAACAAAATAAGCTTAGTCCTGACAATGTGACACTTTGCCATCAAAAAAAAAAAAGAAAGACAATGTGACACTTTTTCCTCTAGAAAAATGTAATTTATATTTTCATGTCTGTGTCACAAGGGAGAAATTATAATTAAATATATCTTACACTTTATTACTTGAGGGAATAAGGTTGCATACATCTGGTCTTTCCCAGAGCCTACAATTATAGGAGTATTGTACACAAAGCCACTTATACTTATTACATGATAATTCAAAATTTTGTTAAACATATAATTCCCATGATGTAAAGCTAGGACATTTGCCAAAAGAAGGAAGAAAATAAGAGATAGTTCGAAATAATCATGATAAAACAGTAATAACATATAAGCTATGTTTAGATTGGGTATTATTTTGTGTTAAAAAGAAATAGCGAAGTGTTTGGCTTAAAATTTTGGAGGAGATTAAGCAAGACTATTTAGTCCCTTAAATGAAATAGTCTAGATATTGCGGACTAAATAAAGGAGGACAGAAGGGTGTTATCATACTCTTTGGAGTATTCCTCATTTGGGATTAGAGCTTAAAAAGACCTCTTTATCCTTAATTTTCCAAAAATTACATGGGGATTCCATTCTCTAGTTATTTCCTCCCCGTGTAGCCGTCACCGGCAGAAATAAAAAAAAGGAAGAAAAAAAGAAAACTGGAACACCACTACTTGACAGGAAAATTTTTTGCAAATACGGCACCTCTTGACTATTTAATTGCTGATTAGAAATTTGTTAACTCTTTGATAAACTTATTACTCCACTCAAAGAAATCATATATTTAATTGATTAGAAATTTGTTAACTCTTTGATAAACTTATTACTCCACTCAAAGAAATCATATTTTGTTTTGTCCTTTCTTGATATTGCGTCATCTTGCTGTTAGGTTTTGTTTACATGAAGGAGATTAGAGAAACTAAGCATAAGTGTTGAAAGCTTAATTTGCATTGTTTGAACATTAAATCTAGATATTATAAAAAATTGATAGATTAAAGTATAGTTAAAAGCATCATAGGGTAAATTAGGTGTTTGATAGAAACAAATTCAACGGAATATAGCCAAAATGTCGCAAACTTAACTAAAATCATGACCGATTTGTTGAAGGGTACTGTGGACATTTGATGTTATGTTCAAATCCTATTCTATCTTATAATGACAAAGCTTCTAAACACCACATAAATATTAGAGATGCTAATAACAAACTGAACCAAATATATTATTAAATATCTAACTCACTATAGTCTCCAGTATTATTATATCCCGGACTATAGTGAGTTAAATTAATTCCAGGATAAAATAAGTCCCTAATCCAAACATAGCCTTATAACTTGTAAGATTTATGATTGACCAAATATTCCATATACAATCTTAAATAGATTTTAGTGACCAAAAAAAATTAAATAGATTTTAGTTGTTTTAGAAATTCTTTTTTTTTTATTTTACTTGAACTACAACCATATCTGCCTATCCTTTGGCAGAACTTACAGGTGCTGATGGTTGTTATTGGATAATAAAAAGACAATCCTGAATTTTTTTTCCTTTTTCCATTCCTTTTTCTTTTCTTTTTTTTCTTTTTCTCCACCCTTCCTTTAAAAAATTGTGTTTTAACAACCAGCATGTCACTATCTGAAGGCCACATTTTTTTAAGTATTGTTATTGATATAGAGATATCTCCAATATCTATTTGACAGGGGAAGACACTTCACCAAATCATAAAAGGGAAATTGCAGCTTCCTAATAAAGAAAATGCTGGTTGTTCTAAGGACACTATGATGAAAAATATAGCAACAAAAAGAAGTTTGATGAAGTTGAAAAGGTACAAAATGGGTTTTTTTAAACTGAAAAATGGGGATGGAGTTTGATGAGTAAATATACATTATCATCTGATTGATTGGTTTTAAGTTTGATTCCTTGTAATTATACAATGGGAAAAAAAAACCCCTTTTTTTTACATAAACTTACAAAATTTATTATCGACAGCATAACAAAGATCAAAGGTAAATCTCTCAAAAATATTTCACAACTTGAGAGTTAAGGCTTTCGTACAAGTAACTGTCACTGACTTTAAATATCTCGTGTATCAGGTTTATTGCATTAATTGTGTAACAAAAGATATCAAAACTTGGATCAATGGAGAGGTAAAGGAAATCACATTTTGCTAATATTTCATTGAAATAGTAGCCAAGAAATAAATTAAGGAAAAATAAAATTGTTCCAGAATCTGAAAATAAGATCATGTTGATATATAATGGAGAAGGTGAAGGGAATGTCAAACATACATATCTCTCTTCACATGGCTGAGTTGTGCACATGCCACAAAAATGCCATTTTTATAACAATAAGAGAGCAGGCACATGGATCTCTGATCTCACACCAAAATTTTAGCCATCTCTCCTCTTCAGTTCCAGCTAATCATGCCCCCACCTAATAATGATTAGTTATTAGTTACTACTAATAAGGAACTGGGTTATTTTCTAAGTCTCTGTGTCAACTCTGAGATGCTCTCATCCTGTCAAGATTATATATAGCTAATCTTTGTACTTGATATGGGATCAAAGAGAAAAAGGCATGTAAATTTTCTGAATGAATGTCTGTTGACTGTGCCAATGTTAAACTTGAAGCAGGAGATGGGGCATTTTTAACCGAGGAAGAATCACTCAGAATCTATTTAGTACAGGCACATGGAAATGAAGCCAAAGATAAAGAGACAATATGGTACAGTGTTACATAATGATGACTTCTGTTACCAAAAAAAAGTACACATGTATATGTCACATGAAATAAGATTCATTTTTTAAGAATATGAACGCATAAAAGAAGAATAAACACACAGCCACTTTCCTGGTTCAAACAAGCCTGTTCCTGGTTCAAACAAGCCTGGCCTTTGTATGAAAGAGATTTTACTAATGAGAATGTGAAGTTTAAGAGAGTAACAAACCCAATATATAAATTTCCCACTAAAAATATTTAAGCAAGGTTCTGAAAGTATGATGCACAAAATGGACCTAAACCCCAATGCTAACACTGAGTTCTAGTCTAAGTTAAGTCCAATATAGGTACATAAAGAGATAAATGAGAGATTAATTACAATTGGATTCATTGGTTTGATCTTTTGACTGTCCAATGAATTTAAATCCTTAAACAAGGATATTGACACTGCAAATTTTTCCATAGAATTAAGTTCCAGATAAAACAAGCAAAAGGCCACGTTTACACCATTTATTAAGAATTAGTCCCCACTGCATTGGATAAGCAATAATGTATGAAAGAATAAAATTCAGATCAAAGTACTTATTACACATATAAACCAATGCTAAAGAAAGAAATATCAAATAACAAGACTTTTTTAGATACAAATTCCCTATTGTTTACAAACTTTTGGAAGGCACTTGAAACAAAATACCTGGATTCTCAATTCCACAGTTACTTCTGAGAACTCTTTTTCTTCAACATAAACTTAAAGAAGTGCTTCTTCTTCTTTTGCTGCTGCTGTTGCTGCCCCCCGTCTTCATTGATCTCTGATGGCAATCCATTTGTATTGTCAAAGCTACCACTCTCATTCTTCAAGTCCAAATCTTCATCAAGAGCTTCCTCCTCATTCTCCATGTCCTTCTCATTATCCATAGATTTATACCCTTCCAACATCTTCACTTCCACTTCTACTGGTTCTTCCTCCCCTAGATATTGATGCCCTCTTCTAATCTCTTCTTCATTCAGATCTTCTCCTGATTTGGGTTTTTCTTCTATGCTCCCATTAACAAGTTTTTCTTCTATGCTCCCATTAACGCTCTCCATCGGAATTTCCTTTGAGTTTGGTAGCAAATCATACTCTTTTTCACTGTTTGATAGCTCACCATTTTCGTCGATCTTCTTTTCTTCTTCAACACCTTCCTTTGCAACCATGTGCTCTCCATGTTCTTTCACAACCTCCACTCCATTATCTAATTTTTCGAAATTAAACTCTCGGGTTTCTTCAGTCTCAAGTTTCTCAATGGCTTTCTTCAGACAAACGATCTCATATCTTGCTTCATCAAGCATAACCTCGTAATTCTCCTCGGTGTTCCTGATAGCTGATCTCAATTGCTCGACCTGAGTAAGGGCATTTTCATGTTCAACTCGTTTCGCAAAAAGTCTTTCTTGAGTTTCTCTAGACTCAACAGACATCTCATGCAAAGCTGAAGTTAAACCCTCCATAGCTTTTTTAGCCTTCTCTTCCTCCTCTCTTGCAAACTCTAACTCTTTCAGAAGTTTTTCCCTTTCCCCGAAAAACTTGCAGCATCAGCAGCTGCAACCTTCTCCTTCTCTTGAGCTTGAATATCAGATTTCAAATATTCGACTTCTTTACTCATCTCACTTGCTTTTTCTTTATAACGGTTGAGCTCAATCTCTAGTGACTCTATCTTCACCCTTAAACCAGCATTCTCAGATAAAACATCTTGCAGGGAAGAATTACTGTCCTCCAGTTGTTTTGTAACTGAAGCAAGAGAATCTGATGATGACTCGGTAAATTGGTTGGCTTCCTCTAACTGAACTTCCAAGAGCTCAGCTTTCTTCTTCCACTCATCAGTGAAGTTTCTTGAGTTCAGTTCTGCCTTCTTCACATCAGCCACCTCGATCTCCAAAGACTCTACCTTTCCTCTAAGAACAGCGGCCTCAGATTCAGCATCCTGCAGTGAAGCATTGAGCTCCTCCAACTGCTTTGATGATGACTTCTCAGCTTCGTTGGCCTCCTCCAATCGATCCTCCAATAGCTCTACCTTCTGTCTAAGAGCAGCAGTCTCAAACTTAGAATCTTGTAAAAAAGCATTCCACTCCTCCAGTTGTTTCTTCGCTGAATCTAGAGACTCCAGCGAGGATTTCTCAGATTCCTAGCTTCCATCAACTGAGTTTCTAAGGATTCTGCTTTCTTCTTCCATTCATCTACTAACTTAAGGGACTGGAGTTCTGCATTCTTTGCATTGTCTGCCTCATTGCTGAGCCTTTCAATCAATGTTTCCATGATAACCAACTTTTCCTCTGATTGTTTAGCAATTTCAAGTTCATATTTCAATGAATCATTCTCGGAATCCAATTTTTTTATTATCTTAGCTGTATCTCCATTCGTGCTATCAAACTTGGAGTCAAGCAAAGATTTTAAACGAGTAACCTCCGCAGAGAGGAGCTCTACTTTCTCAGCATTCTTTTCTGCAGTTTTATTTGCATCTTCAGCTTGGCTAAGGGCAGAAATCCTAGCCGTGGTGGTTGCCTCTAACTCATTCTTAACCTTTTCCAGCTCCTCGGTTTTGGACAACAAAGCCTCAACATCTAAAGAATGCTTCTTTTTTATGCTATCAAGTTCTTTTCCCCACTCCTCTTCCTTCTTCTTAGATGATTCAATGCTAGTTTGCTCCAATTCAACTGCTCTAAACTTCTCAATCTCTGAGCTCTCCTCAGCCTTCTTCAGAGCAGCAAGAGCCTCCTTGAGCTTCTCATTGGCCTCGTCGGCCAATCTTTTTGCATCCTTCAGTTCTTCTTCAGCTCGAGCCTTCTCTTGCTCAGAAGACGCTAACTGCTCCTTTGCCTTCTTGAGATCTTCTTGGGCTTGTAACTCCAATGATCCCTTAGGTGCTCTTGGTTGTTTCTAATATCAAAAAACCAGAAAACAAATACATTAAATTTTCTGATGAAATTTGCATATTGAACAAAATTGCAGGTATAGTTTCTTACATCAGGTGTAATGCTACTAGATTTGGGTGCTTTACGCTCAATCTTAGGCTTCGATTCAACTGATTTTGGCGTGTTGCGTGATTTTTGAAGAGGTGGAGTGCCAGAGTCTGATTTTGTAGAACCATTTCGACCAGTTTTCGCTACTTTAGGGGTTGCTTGTGGAGGCTTATTGTTTGAGGTATCAGACAGGCCAGATCTGTTCAAGATCCAAATCTCAGGACTCAATTCATATAACCAAATTTACAGATAGTTGTGACAAAATACAGACATATACACATCGTAAACTGAGTTAGCGTCTAGTAATTACGAGACATGTTGATCAAATAACTATGAACCTATTACATACAGGAAACACTAGAAGCAAAAAAAATTCATATTGAATCTAGATCAACTACAGAAGAAATCAAAAGACCATTATGCGTTACTATCATGAGCAAAAGTATGAGCAATAATGTTGTCTATCTTGTTAAGAAAATTGAAATAGATATTAATCAACCGACAATAGCCTACAACAGCGAAGCATAATCAATAAAATTGGCAACACTGGAAACATTTACTGATTTCAACAAACAGATCAAACTCATTACACGAAATTTAACTGAAATTTCAAAAAGAAAATTAACTGATTTTCCAAAATGAGATTAACCCAGGTAAAAAAAAATCACACAAAAACTAGATAAAATAAAAAAGAAAACATCTTGCAAACAAAGATAAGAGAATTAGCAGAAAATTCAATAAAACTTGACTGTCGGCAGCACAGAAAATCAGCACAGGGGTCAGAAGATTAACCCAGATAAAAAATCACATAAAAAACCAACCAGAATCAAAAAAATACAACATCTCGGAGGCAAAGAAAAGAAATTTAGGAGAAAATTCAATAAAAATGGACTGTCGGCAGCCCAAAAATCAACACAGAGGGTCAGGCAAACAAATTATATAAAAAAACAAACCATAGAGCTACAATTATCAAAAATGGGGCAAGACCCAATGAAGAAACACACCCAAAAACATCAAAAACATCGAAAAAAATTCATCTTGCAATCAAATGAAAGAAATGTACAAATTCCAACAGATCCAATGAGAGGAAAAAGCAGTGACCTGGGCTTAGATGGCATCATTGTAATTCCGCGAGAGAGAGAGAGAGAGAGATTGAGATTCTAAACTCTAGAAAGTGAGAAGAAGAATAGAAGATGAAGGAATTAATTAAATAATAATAAATAGATTGCAGTTGTTTGGTGAAGTCCCCATCATCCCACGAACTCCCTGAGAAGTAGCTACCACCAAAGTGACAAGGAGTGCATCTAAAACCATAGAGGAGTGTATGTATCAGGGAAATTTGTTAAGAAACCCCTACAATTGTGTTCTGTTTCTCAACGAACCCCTTCAACTAAAATTTCAACAAAGATTCCACACCCTTTTATGATCACTGGCCCTTTTTTTTCATGGGATTTAAAAGAAGGCGTACAACATGAGGAGTTCTACATGTCACTCATTCTAGTACTACTCTCATCCAAGTATGCTTAACTATATAGTTTTGATGGGATCCGATGCATTAGTGCTGATATGAATACAAGTCTACGTGCTAAATTCGATATTACTTACTGAAAATTTAGATTTTATATATTATTCAATAATTAACATTTTTTTTTCTTATCATTTTTCTTTTAACCCCAAAGATCTAGACGTCTAATCAAATGCAAACATATGCTCAAGTATGTGAAGAGCACAAAAGTTTGTTGCAAAACTAACGGTTTCATTAACAAGCATAAAAGAGGGATTTTGCAGGAGCTTTTTAGAGTAATGGATTTCTTTAAAATAGGACATACATGGAGGGACATTATTATAATTTAGCCTAGATTTAATTACTGAAATAACTGAAGCTGAGCTGGTGCTTGTTAGGAAATTTTCTTCGTTGGTTAAGTCATGCTCCATTTGCTCTTTTTGGTATTTTATTTTGCTATTTTTGGTGCATAGAAAACTTGCCTTCTATATTGTGCACTTCAATACTTTCTTTTAAAGATGAACTTTCAATTACTTTGATTCCCAAATAAATTGATGGTTTAGGAATTGAGATCACACTACCATAAAAGAACTAGTGGAATTGTCACTATTTTCAATTATAGCTTTTGTGATTCATTCAAAATTTTAGTACTTAAAATATTTCCGGTATACATTATTCATTTCTAGTTTTCACTCAAAATGAATCTCAAAATCATCTAAATATTTTGATTAAGATTAAATATAGTGATATCTCTACTACTTTTTACAGTAAAGATAATCTAATAGGATGTATAACTTATAATTCTAGTTAATTATGGTGATTTATATAAGGTAGTGATCAAAATTTCATATATATATATATATATCCCTCCTAGAAGTACCTGTTCCTTTCATTTATCTCGTTATTATATTGTATCCTTTTGCATTGTTTTGTATCCCTATTGTTAGTGCTAAGAATGGGAGACAAGTAATAAATTCCATACATTCCATAAAAACAGTATAAACAATGCAAGCAAAAGGGTTAGATTTCATAACATGCCGTTGCTGTTTGTCACCAGCGAACACGGTATTCATGAGTACAGAAGATTGAGCAATGAAGTCAAGTCTATATATTAAGTACAAAACAAATTTAGTAGAGAAATCAGTGACCACACAGTCATTAATGAACATGACTAAACAATTGAAGAAAGAAAATAAATAGGTCTTTAGTCTTTGTCTCCTTCAATATTTAGCGGTCATGCTTAGGAACTTAGCTTATAATCCACAAATGAGTTTAAGCTAAGTAAATTATGAACAAAGTGTTTGGTAAAAAATAGATTATAAGCCGCTTTCAATGGGAGAGTGTTTGTCAATGGGTGGATTATAATTTATCATTATTGTCAAAATGACCAAAAAGACATAGCACTAAATTTCAACATTAAATAAACTACGGAATTATCTTAAACATTGAAGGGTAAACTTGACATTTACTTGGTCAAACTATATGACTTAGAGCAACTTTATCCTAGCATTGAAAATTTGATGCTCCATGCTCTTTTACGTGGGCCACATGCCACATCATTCTTCTAGTAGCATCACTTGGAGCGTTATTGATCTCCAATCTTGCTTTTATTTAAAGATCTTGAATAGGGCCGCATGGAGCCGCTTTTATTTATTTGCAATTGATATTGTAATTGATTGAGTTATTATTCTAGAAATTAAAAATAGATTGTGGCCCCATAAGCGGTGTTGGGCTGCTACCCTCAATGTTTAATGAAGCATTCACGTACAACGTCAAATCGTTTTAACGTTGTGGGCCTGAAATGATACTTCATTTGACTTTCTTCGCTTATGCATTGCAGTGCTCTTATAAGCCACCAAAATCTAAAATTTGGGTTAGGGGAGCTTATTTTTAGGGTTTGTAAACCAAAATAAGCTAGTTGTCAAACATGTTGCGATGGCTTATAAACCGGTTTAACCAGTTATCAAACATGCCCTTAATTAAAAGATTACATCATATAATATTGAAACAATTAGTAGAAAATAGAAATTTGATTCTGCTCTTAATTTATATGCAACTAGACCTATCAAAATATAACATCATATATACATTTAGAATTAATTTTTCTTTTAACCCCAAAGATCTAGACGTCTAATCAAATGCAAACATATGCTCAAGTATGTGAAGAGCACAAAAGTTTGTTGCAAAACTAACGGTTTCATTAACAAGCATAAAGAGGGATTTTGCAGGAGCTTTTTAGAGTAATGGATTTCTTTAAAATAGGACATACATGGAGGGACATTATTATAATTTAGCCTAGATTTAATTACTGAAATAACTGAAGCTGAGCTGGTGCTTGTTAGGAAATTTTCTTCGTTGGTTAAGTCATGCTCCATTTGCTCTTTTTGGTATTTTATTTTGCTATTTTTGGTGCATAGAAAACTTGCCTTCTATATTGTGCACTTCAATACTTTCTTTTAAAGATGAACTTTCAATTACTTTGATTCCCAAATAAATTGATGGTTTAGGAATTGAGATCACACTACCATAAAAGAACTAGTGGAATTGTCACTATTTTCAATTATAGCTTTTGTGATTCATTCAAAATTTTAGTACTTAAAATATTTCCGGTATACATTATTCATTTCTAGTTTTCACTCAAAATGAATCTCAAAATCATCTAAATATTTTGATTAAGATTAAATATAGTGATATCTCTACTACTTTTTACAGTAAAGATAATCTAATAGGATGTATAACTTATAATTCTAGTTAATTATGGTGATTTATATAAGGTAGTGATCAAAATTTCATATATATATATATATATATATATATATATATATATATATATATATATATATATATATATATATATATAGAGAGAGAGAGAGAGCAAGGCTCCTATAAACTTAAGTTGATAGGAAGGGTATCACCAACTTTTATATCCATTGATCTTTGCTGAGATCAGTGAAATCAAGATGCACACAAATCTCAAAGTGGGCTTTATATCTTTCACGGATCCCAAGGCAATATCAATGGATAGAAAAGTTGGTGGATGGTATTCCTATCAATTTAAGTTTATAAACTTCTATATATATATATATATATATATATATATATATATATATATATATATATATATATATATATATATATATATATATATATATATATAAAACTCCTATGAACTTAAGTTCATAATGAATAGTAGTCTTTTCATACTAAATCTGTTTTGGGATCGTGAAGATATAAAGGCCACTTTGAGATTTGTGCATCAAAATTCAGCAAGGCAGATGAGTGATAAAAAGCTCAAGACCATATTTATTATGAACTTAAGTTCATACACTATATATATATATATATATATATATATATATATATATATATATATATAGAATGATGGATATGAGGTGGCTCATTTTGCTAAATGAGCTACCAAGAGATAGAGTGGTGAGATCCACACTTTTGATGTGATTAGCAATGATGGCATCAATTATTTACTATCTTCTAGAATACCATTTTAGCAAAATGAGCCTTTCACTCATATATATATATATATATATATATATATATATATATATATATATATATATATATATATATATATCCCTCCTAGAAGTACCTGTTCCTTTCATTTATCTCGTTATTACCTTGTATCCTTTTGCATTGTTTTGTATCCCTATTGTTAGTGCTAGGAATGGGAGACAAGTAATAAATTCCATACATTCCATAAAAACAGTATAAACAATGCAAGCAAAGGGTTAGATTTCATAACATGCCGTTGCTGTTTGTCACCAGCGAACACGGTAATCGTGAGTACAGAAGATTGAGCAATGAAGTCAAGTCTATATATTAAGTACAAAACAAATTTAGTAGAGAAATCAGTGACCACACAGTCATTAATGAACATGACTAAACAATTGAAGAAAGAAAATAAATTGGTCTTTAGTCTTTGTCTCCTTCAATATTTAGCGGTCATGTTTAGGAACTTAGCTTATAATCCACAAATGAGTTATAAGCTAAGTAAATTATGAACAAAGTGTTTGGTAAAAAAATAGATTATAAGCCGCTTTCAATGGGAGAGTGTTTGTCAATGGGTGGATTATAATTTATCATTATTGTCAAAATGACCAAAAAGACATAGCACTAAATTTCAACATTAAATAAACTACGGAATTATCTTAAACGTTGAAGGGTAAACTTGACATTTACTTGGTCAAACTATATGACTTAGAGCAACTTTATCCCTAGCATTGAAAATTTGATGCTCCATGCTCTTTTCTCAGGCCCTACATGCCACATCATTCTTTTAAAGCGTCACTTGGAGCGTTATTGATCTCCAATCTTGCTTTTATTAAAGATCTTGAATAGGGCCGCACTAACCCTTTTTTATTTATTTCGATTGATATTGTAATTCATTGAGTTATTATTTAGAAATTAAAAATAGATTGTGGCCCCATAAACGGTGAGTGGAGTGCTACCCTCAATGTTTAATGAAGCATTCACGTACCAAGCATCAAATCGTTTTAACGTTGTGGGCCTTTGAAGCACTGATACTTCATTTGACTTTTTGCTACCTTAGCACCGCATTGCAGGTGCTCTTATAAGCCACCAAAATCTAAGCTGGGTTAGGGGAGCTTATTTTTAGGGTTTGTAAACCAAAATAAGCTAGTTGTCAAACATGTTGCAGTGGCTTATAAACCAGTTTAACCAGTTATCAAACATGCCCTTAATTAAAAGTTTACATCATATAATATTGAAACAATTAGTAGAAAATAGAAATTTGATTCTGCTCTTAAATTATATGCAACTAGACCTATCAAAATATAACATCATATATACATTTAGAATTAATTTTTCTTTTGATAAGAACAACAAATGGACAGAAATTTTTCTCATTAGTCATCTGAGTTAATTGAAAAACATAATGATATGTGCTAAATTGTTTCTATGTATCCCTAAAACAGTATTTATTTTTAAAAGGAAAAGTATTCCTAAAGTGACACCTTATATTTAATCTAAGGCCCTCTCGATTCATAAATTAGACTACTCCAATAGATGATCCGCTTTATTCTTTAGGATCTAAATATCTCAAAACATCTATAAAATAAGAATCATCACATATTTTAATTGTTTCTTTAGTTATATTGCCAAAAACCATTAATTTTACAATCACGATGCATGGATAACTACAATTTAATATATCTAATTTTTATATATACACAATCTAAAACATATCAATAAAATGAATGCGATGGATCGAATAAATTGATAGCATATAATATAGTTTTAGAAGCGCTTCCTTAGATTGTATCTAAGGTGTCACCTTAGAAACATTTGTCCCTTTTAAAAATACTATTGTCCCTTCGACCCTCTGGCTTGACTCAAAATTTAATGTTTCAATCTTTTAGTAGATTTGGATGACAGAGATAAGATTTTAACAAAATAATTGGATATCAATCAACTTTATCAGTCAATTTTGATGTGGTTGCCCTTTCATTTTCACTTGTAAATGCAAAGGGGAAAAAGAAAAGAAACAGCTGAAAACACACGTTCATGCAATATAGTTTTTAATTCTTTCTTCATAACTTTAGATGAAATCATTGTCATCTCAGGCATATTTATCTTTTTGACCTACACAACCCCTCTTCATATAACAACAAAGAGAGCCAAGAAGAAGAAGAGAAGAGATCAGGATATTGATAAATCACATCAATTCCAGCTGCATTGAGAGCTCAAGAGCTGTTCACCAATTCTCCTAATATTCTCTATGCCAACTTGTTCTATAGATCTACAGCAGAATCAATTCCATACAGAAACTGGCAAGATCAGGGAAATTAAGGTATGCATTACAAAGAAATGCTAATTGTATTAATAATAATTTCTACAATAAGATATAAGCATGTGACAATCTGTCACTATTTTTAAAGATGTTTTAAGTGTTATATGATCAAAATAGTATGAAATTAATAGTACATGAGTTTTTATGAACCAAAAGAATCCATATAAAGCAGTGGTGTTTTAGCTTCTGCAGCTACTTCGTACTATTACCACTGTAATATTTTCTCTTCTTTTCAGAAAACAAAGACATATTCTGATCTTCAATTTGAGATTTTAAGATTTTTTCACAATGTAACTTTTATTTATTATTGAATCAAACTCCAACAGTCTATGTTCTTCTACTGTTTATGATATTTTTACTATTTGACATGAGGAGAACAAAATTATTTTGTTTTTACTTTTGCCTTTTAGAGTAAGAGGTGGATAAAAATACATATTGTTATTTAAGGGAAAATAGTGATCAAGCATAGGAAAGCATAGAAATAGTATATAATACAATACTAGAAACCAAGACCAAAACTAATGGTGGATATCCAAATGATGACACAAACACATTTCATTAAAAAATTTCCACCAAAAACAATTCATTAATTTTATTGTAGATTTTAGTTAACAACAATAGATGAGAATGAGTTTAGATATAAGTTTTAACATTTTTGAATTGAATTAAAACAGTATTTTAGAAGGATAAAATAAACCATATGCTAATAGTTTAGAAAGGTATATAACTAAAACTCAATAACAACAGCAAAACCAAAAATATGTAAATTCATGGCTGTGCATATTATTATTATATTATAGAAAGAATGTCAAATATGCAACACATGATATCTTCACTCACATCATGGCTTGGGTTGGTACCTATATCAAAAGATGCCAGTTATTAAGACATCATAGCTGGCAAAATTGGATCTCACACATCCTACTCCAGAACCAGCTAATCAAGACCCCACCTAATTATTATTAATTAACCACTAATGACAAAAGCTTGTTAAACTCCGATATGGCACTAATCCTAAGCAACCTCTTTAACCATTAACAAACACTTACTAATCTTTGTTATCGATATGGATTTCGGAATGAAATGACGAAAAAATTATGGGTTATTAGAGAAAATTTTAAGGTTTACTACCATATATTTCTTCCAAATTCATAAATGCATATTTTAGTTTGGAAACTTAAGAGGTCTAGAGTTGATAAAAAATACATGAGTATTATAAGGTCTGAGTTCAACTCTCCAGAAGCGTCCATAAATTTAATTTTGTGGAATGCCCGAGGCCATGCATTAGAGGTGCCCATTTGCACGGGGTTTGATACATGCTTGAAAGGATCGTGTAGGAAGTTCCTCGCCAAATAAATAATAATAATAATAAATTTGGGAAAAAAATAATGTATGAAGAAAGATCTATTATAGAGCACGCAAATTCTCAATTGTGATTCTGTGATATATCAGAACCATATATTTTTCCTTCCTTTTCCATTTTACTTAACTAGATCCATAATTAGCTGCTGCCATTTAACAAGAACCACAAGTTAAAAATTCAGCCGTAAAATGAGAAAAAATAGAAAATAATAAAATTGGGGTGAGAGAGGCTCGAACTCTCGACCTCAGGATAACTCAATTTAGCTATGAGACCTACGCGCTAGCTGCGCCACCACCCGTGTTGAGTTTTGAGGTATAACATAAAATAAATTTCTTTATCACATTTTGTAAAATGGCATATTATGTGAGATTCAAATCAACATACAAAATCTTAGTTTGGCTCAAGAGAGTGCTTATTTCATGTAGAACAATACTAGTAACACATACAATACCATATACATCATTTCAGTGCTATACCATATACATCATTTCAATCCATAACATGACACTTCACCAATATTCAACAAATATAACAATGCAAAAAAGAATTATATCCCACCAATATTCGCACATAAATTAATCTCAATATTTACCCCTCTCAAGCAACAATTGCGTGACTTGGAAGATCCTCAAAGCTCAATCCCTCCTCATCCCTCCACTACGAACAAGTTTGGTTCATCTTGCATCACCGTTGCTCTTGTTTCCTTATTGCTCGATTCATTGGATGGCTATCGATACTAAACATCTTTGATGCTTCTTCTTGACATTCCTTTTGGCCTTGGTCGATCCGCTCCTCTCCAAATTATGCTGCGGGGCGAGATTGAGCCCCATCGAGCATGAACGATTGAGCTCGTTACAGTATAGATTGATCGGAGACATGTCGGGAGAAGGTTGACAAGTAAGGCAGGATATACTCATGATGAAGATCGAACTGAGATCGAAGAAATTGAATTAAGTTGAAATTGAAGAGATAAAAAAGAAGAATTGGCAGCCTTAAAAGGAAAAGGAAAGGCTACCCTTTGGCAACCGTTGAGGTGACATTTTAAAGCATGTTAGAGATCCTAACTAATTTTGGTGGGAAATGGATTTGGCCTTGGATTAGAGGGTTATTGCAGAATTGCCATTGGTTTGATTGTCTTAGGTATATGCTGAAAGGGGTATACTCGTAGTTTTAAGTATATTGAGGGCATTTAAAAAGCAAACGGTTTTCAGTAAGAAGCGGACAAAGGGCTAACTTTAGGATTTTGGGTTAACTCCTCGTTATTCTTGGATCAAAGATTTGGGATAAAAGACTTTGTTTGTTAATGTTGTATTCTTTGAAAAGATTTTTCCTTTGATAGCCTGAGGAATGAACAAGTCCTCACAAGGGAGCGGCGAGCACTGTAATGTGGCTCTTGGGCCACCTTATTCTTTGAAAAGATTATGTATTGTGGAGTTAATTAACATGATATCAGGATTTGAACTTTAGATTTTATCTTATTTTCTTTGCTTATTACATCCTAGTCATTACATGTAATGAGAAATATTGGCATTTTATATATTTTAGAAAAGTATGAGCTAATAGGAGATGTTGTGACTTATAACAAGGAGGTTATGTATAACTCAAAATTTGTTTGGTATAGACTTCTTATTTTCAAAGAAATTTGTTGTGACTTATAACAAGGAGGTTTTGAAGGACACATGATAATTTGTTTGGTAGAGCTTCTTATTATCATATAATTATTTTTTAATCTCAAAAGTACTCTTCTACTCATTTACTTACTTTTTTTTGACTTGTTCTGATAATGGAATGTCTATATTAATTGAGAGCCTGAACAAAACAAAATTTCCTGATACTTACCACATGTAAATGGTGATCTACAACCTCCTCTTTGTAATTTTACATCTTTTCTTTGTATTATTTAACTTTCTTTTGTCTGGACTTCTTGGCCCTCAAATGCAATCCCCAGTAACTTGTGGCTAACAAAATGAACGTATTTTTAACTCAAAGAGTCGAAACTGAAGAAAATATATATCAGAAAGATGCTTTGTATTTACTGAAGTTGTGCTTTGTATCCTCATCTTTGTAAATCTCTTATCCTTTACTACTATCAATGAAGTTTACATCCAGATCTTTTCTCACAAAGAGAAACAAAAAGAAACAAGAAAAATAAATTACGTGCATGTACCTCAAGGCAAAACAGGCTCATTCTCATACTGAACTCTTCCTCTCTTCTTTGTGATGGAAGAATCCTCATCATTTTGACTTTCCTCTTCAATATTCTGCGAGAATCTCTTGATCTTTACTACTTTCTTTCAATCTCGGGTTATGACCTGAAACTTCTGTTGTATCTTCAGCTTCTACTGTAGTCTGATCATTCTCTTTCTCTGATATTTTGTTGCTTCAATGTCTTCAAGTGGAGCTGTTAAAATTCTCTCTAGGACACTCATGAACCATGGTGAAGATCCTTGTTTTATATAAAAGAGGATATATGCACTTCGATTGAGAGCCAAATCTTCAGGATATCTAAATACCTGCAAGAAAAGATTAAACAAGCTTTAAAATTCACTATACATATAAATATATATATATATATATAGAAGCAATTTAATGAACTTAAGTTCATGAATGAATAGTGATGCATATCTATCTGTTTTGGGATGGTGAAAAGATATAAAGCTTTGAGATTTGTGCATCATAAATCAGCAATAGTGGATAAAAGTTGGTCTTGATTTATTATGAACTTAAGTTCATACACTATATATATATATATATATATATATATATATATATATATATATATATATGGATATGGTGGCGACATTTTCTAAATATTTCTAGAGAGATAGTGGTGAGATCCACACTTTTATATGAATATGATATCACCATTATCTCTTGATATTTCGTTAATAACATTATATATATATATATATATATATATATATATATATATATATATATAGATCCGTGAAATCTCTAGAAGTATCTGTTCCTTTCATTTATCTCGTTATTACCTTGTATCCTTTTGCATTGTTTTGTATCCCTATTGTTAGTGCTAGGAATGGGAGACAAGTAATAAATTCCATACATTCCATAAAAACAGTATAAACAATGCAAGCAAAGGGTTAGATTTCATAACATGCCGTTGCTGTTTGTCACCAGCGAACACGGTAATCGTGAGTACAGAAGATTGAGCAATGAAGTCAAGTCTATATATTAAGTACAAAACAAATTTAGTAGAGAAATCAGTGACCACACAGTCATTAATGAACATGACTAAACAATTGAAGAAAGAAAATAAATTGGTCTTTAGTCTTTGTCTCCTTCAATATTTAGCGGTCATGTTTAGGAACTTAGCTTATAATCCACAAATGAGTTATAAGCTAAGTAAATTATGAACCAAAGTGTTTGGTAAAAAAAAATAGATTATAAGCCGCTTTCAATGGGAGAGTGTTTGTCAATGGGTGGATTATAATTTATCATTATTGTCAAAATGACCAAAAAAGACATAGCACTAAATTTCAACATTAAATAAACTACGGAATTATCTTAAACGTTGAAGGGTAAACTTGACATTTACTTGGTCAAACTATATGACTTAGAGCAACTTTATCCCTAGCATTGAAAATTTGATGCTCCATGCTCTTTTCTGTGGGCCCTACATGCCACATCATTACTCTTTTAGCTAGCATCACTTGGAGCATTATTGATCTCCAATCTTGCTTTTATTAAAGATCTTGAATAGGGCCGTGGGCCCACCTTTTATTTATTTGCGATTGATATTGTAATTCATTGAGTTATTATTTAGAAATTAAAAATAGATTGTGGCCCCCATAAACGGTGAGCTGGAGCTGCTACCCTCAATGTTTAATGAAGCATTCACAGCCAAGCATCAAATCGTTTTAACGTTGTGGGCCTTTGAAGCACTGATACTTCATTTGACTTTTTGCTACCTTAGCACCGCATTGCAGGTGCTCTTATAAGCCACCAAAATCTAAGCTGGGTTAGGGGAGCTTATTTTTAGGGTTTGTAAACCAAAATAAGCTAGTTGTCAAACATGTTGCAGTGGCTTATAAACCAGTTTAACCAGTTATCAAACATGCCCTTAATTAAAAGTTTACATCATATAATATTGAAACAATTAGTAGAAAATAGAAATTTGATTCTGCTCTTAAATTATATGCAACTAGACCTATCAAAATATAACATCATATATACATTTAGAATTAATTTTTCTTTTGATAAGAACAACAAATGGACAGAAATTTTTCTCATTAGTCATCTGAGTTAATTGAAAAACATAATGATATGTGCTAAATTGTTTCTATGTATCCCTAAAACAGTATTTATTTTAAAAGGAAAAGTATTCCTAAAGTGACACCTTATATTTAATCTAAGGAAGCCTCTCGATTCATAAATTAGACTACTCCAATAGATGATCCGCTTTATTCTTTAGGATCTAAATATCTCAAAACATCTATAAAATAAGAATCATCACATATTTTTAATTGTTTCTTTAGTTATATTGCCATAAAACCATTAATTTTACAATCACGATGCATGGATAACTACAATTTAATATATCTAATTTTTATATATACACAATCTAAAACATATCAATAAAATGAATGCAGTGGATCGAATAAATTGATAGCATATAATATAGTTTTAGAAGCGCTTCCTTAGATTGTATCTAAGGTGTCACCTTAGAAACATTTGTCCCTTTTAAAAAAATACTATTGTCCCTTCGACCCTCTGGCTTGACTCAAAATTTAATGTTTCAATCTTTTAGTAGATTTGGATGACAGAGATAAGATTTTAACAAAATAATTGGATATCAATCAACTTTATCAGTCAATTTTGATGTGGTTGCCCTTTCATTTTCACTTGTAAATGCAAAAGGGGAAAAAAAGAAAGAAACAGCTGAAAACACACGTTCATGCAATATAGTTTTTTAATTCTTTCTTCATAACTTTAGATGAAATCATTGTCATCTCAGGCATATTTATCTTTTTGACCTACACAACCCTCTTCATATAACAACAAAAGAGAGAGCCAAGAAGAAGAAGAGAAGAGATCAGGATATTGATAAATCACATCAATTCCAGCTGCATTGAGAGCTCAAGAGCTGTTCACCAATTCTCCTAATATTCTCTATGCCAACTTGTTCTATAGATCTACAGCAGAATCAATTCCATACAGAAACTGGCAAGATCAGGGAAATTAAGGTATGCATTACAAAGAAATGCTAATTGTATTAATAATAATTTCTACAATAAGATATAAGCATGTGACAATCTGTCACTATTTTTAAAGATGTTTTAAGTGTTATATGATCAAAATAGTATGAAATTAATAGTACATGAGTTTTTATGAACCAAAAGAATCCATATAAAGCAGTGGTGTTTTAGCTTCTGCAGCTACTTCGTACTATTACCACTGTAATATTTTCTCTTCTTTTCAGAAAACAAAGACATATTCTGATCTTCAATTTGAGATTTTAAGATTTTTTCACAATGTAACTTTTATTTATTATTGAATCAAACTCCAACAGTCTATGTTCTTCTACTGTTTATGATATTTTTACTATTTGACATGAGGAGAACAAAATTATTTTGTTTTTACTTTTGCCTTTTAGAGTAAGAGGTGGATAAAAATACATATTGTTATTTAAGGGAAAATAGTGATCAAGCATAGGAAAGCATAGAAATAGTATATAATACAATACTAGAAACCAAGACCAAAACTAATGGTGGATATCCAAATGATGACACAAACACATTTCATTAAAAAATTTCCACCAAAAACAATTCATTAATTTTATTGTAGATTTTAGTTAACAACAATAGATGAGAATGAGTTTAGATATAAGTTTTAACATTTTTGAATTGAATTAAAACAGTATTTTAGAAGGATAAAATAAACCATATGCTAATAGTTTAGAAAGGTATATAACTAAAACTCAATAACAACAGCAAAACCAAAAATATGTAAATTCATGGCTGTGCATATTATTATTATATTATAGAAAGAATGTCAAATATGCAACACATGATATCTTCACTCACATCATGGCTTGGGTTGGTACCTATATCAAAAGATGCCAGTTATTAAGACATCATAGCTGGCAAAATTGGATCTCACACATCCTACTCCAGAACCAGCTAATCAAGACCCCACCTAATTATTATTAATTAACCACTAATGACAAAAGCTTGTTAAACTCCGATATGGCACTAATCCTAAGCAACCTCTTTAACCATTAACAAACACTTACTAATCTTTGTTATCGATATGGATTTCGGAATGAAATGACGAAAAAATTATGGGTTATTAGAGAAAATTTTAAGGTTTACTACCATATATTTCTTCCAAATTCATAAATGCATATTTTAGTTTGGAAACTTAAGAGGTCTAGAGTTGATAAAAAATACATGAGTATTATAAGGTCTGAGTTCAACTCTCCAGAAGCGTCCATAAATTTAATTTTGTGGAATGCCCGAGGCCATGCATTAGAGGTGCCCATTTGCACGGGGTTTGATACATGCTTGAAAGGATCGTGTAGGAAGTTCCTCGCCAAATAAATAATAATAATAATAAATTTGGGAAAAAAATAATGTATGAAGAAAGATCTATTATAGAGCACGCAAATTCTCAATTGTGATTCTGTGATATATCAGAACCATATATTTTTCCTTCCTTTTCCATTTTACTTAACTAGATCCATAATTAGCTGCTGCCATTTAACAAGAACCACAAGTTAAAAATTCAGCCGTAAAATGAGAAAAAATAGAAAATAATAAAATTGGGGTGAGAGAGGCTCGAACTCTCGACCTCAGGATAACTCAATTTAGCTATGAGACCTACGCGCTAGCTGCGCCACCACCCGTGTTGAGTTTTGAGGTATAACATAAAATAAATTTCTTTATCACATTTTGTAAAATGGCATATTATGTGAGATTCAAATCAACATACAAAATCTTAGTTTGGCTCAAGAGAGTGCTTATTTCATGTAGAACAATACTAGTAACACATACAATACCATATACATCATTTCAGTGCTATACCATATACATCATTTCAATCCATAACATGACACTTCACCAATATTCAACAAATATAACAATGCAAAAAAGAATTATATCCCACCAATATTCGCACATAAATTAATCTCAATATTTACCCCTCTCAAGCAACAATTGCGTGACTTGGAAGATCCTCAAAGCTCAATCCCTCCTCATCCCTCCACTACGAACAAGTTTGGTTCATCTTGCATCACCGTTGCTCTTGTTTCCTTATTGCTCGATTCATTGGATGGCTATCGATACTAAACATCTTTGATGCTTCTTCTTGACATTCCTTTTGGCCTTGGTCGATCCGCTCCTCTCCAAATTATGCTGCGGGGCGAGATTGAGCCCCATCGAGCATGAACGATTGAGCTCGTTACAGTATAGATTGATCGGAGACATGTCGGGAGAAGGTTGACAAGTAAGGCAGGATATACTCATGATGAAGATCGAACTGAGATCGAAGAAATTGAATTAAGTTGAAATTGAAGAGATAAAAAAGAAGAATTGGCAGCCTTAAAAGGAAAAGGAAAGGCTACCCTTTGGCAACCGTTGAGGTGACATTTTAAAGCATGTTAGAGATCCTAACTAATTTTGGTGGGAAATGGATTTGGCCTTGGATTAGAGGGTTATTGCAGAATTGCCATTGGTTTGATTGTCTTAGGTATATGCTGAAAGGGGTATACTCGTAGTTTTAAGTATATTGAGGGCATTTAAAAAGCAAACGGTTTTCAGTAAGAAGCGGACAAAGGGCTAACTTTAGGATTTTGGGTTAACTCCTCGTTATTCTTGGATCAAAGATTTGGGATAAAAGACTTTGTTTGTTAATGTTGTATTCTTTGAAAAGATTTTTCCTTTGATAGCCTGAGGAATGAACAAGTCCTCACAAGGGAGCGGCGAGCACTGTAATGTGGCTCTTGGGCCACCTTATTCTTTGAAAAGATTATGTATTGTGGAGTTAATTAACATGATATCAGGATTTGAACTTTAGATTTTATCTTATTTTCTTTGCTTATTACATCCTAGTCATTACATGTAATGAGAAATATTGGCATTTTATATATTTTAGAAAAGTATGAGCTAATAGGAGATGTTGTGACTTATAACAAGGAGGTTATGTATAACTCAAAATTTGTTTGGTATAGACTTCTTATTTTCAAAGAAATTTGTTGTGACTTATAACAAGGAGGTTTTGAAGGACACATGATAATTTGTTTGGTAGAGCTTCTTATTATCATATAATTATTTTTTAATCTCAAAAGTACTCTTCTACTCATTTACTTACTTTTTTTTGACTTGTTCTGATAATGGAATGTCTATATTAATTGAGAGCCTGAACAAAACAAAATTTCCTGATACTTACCACATGTAAATGGTGATCTACAACCTCCTCTTTGTAATTTTACATCTTTTCTTTGTATTATTTAACTTTCTTTTGTCTGGACTTCTTGGCCCTCAAATGCAATCCCCAGTAACTTGTGGCTAACAAAATGAACGTATTTTTAACTCAAAGAGTCGAAACTGAAGAAAATATATATCAGAAAGATGCTTTGTATTTACTGAAGTTGTGCTTTGTATCCTCATCTTTGTAAATCTCTTATCCTTTACTACTATCAATGAAGTTTACATCCAGATCTTTTCTCACAAAGAGAAACAAAAAGAAACAAGAAAAATAAATTACGTGCATGTACCTCAAGGCAAAACAGGCTCATTCTCATACTGAACTCTTCCTCTCTTCTTTGTGATGGAAGAATCCTCATCATTTTGACTTTCCTCTTCAATATTCTGCGAGAATCTCTTGATCTTTACTACTTTCTTTCAATCTCGGGTTATGACCTGAAACTTCTGTTGTATCTTCAGCTTCTACTGTAGTCTGATCATTCTCTTTCTCTGATATTTTGTTGCTTCAATGTCTTCAAGTGGAGCTGTTAAAATTCTCTCTAGGACACTCATGAACCATGGTGAAGATCCTTGTTTTATATAAAAGAGGATATATGCACTTCGATTGAGAGCCAAATCTTCAGGATATCTAAATACCTGCAAGAAAAGATTAAACAAGCTTTAAAATTCACTATACATATAAATCAGATCATTTTCTTAAAGGGAAGATAATTTTACTTTGTTGTCGTTGCTTGCGTGCCATATATTCTCTGTTGATCGAACAATGGAGTAGTAATGATCTTCATAATGCACAATTATTGCATATAGCTCATAGTTGTATTGCATCTGAGAACATAATCGAAGAACATATATAAATACTATACTAACACTATAAGCATAAGAAATTTAATTTGATACTTACCTCATTCTCCGGAGAGCTAAGAAAAGGCCTCAAGTCCAATTGTAACGGGTACTCCACAAATTTATCAATCTTGTAAATGTCAGAAGAACAAACCTTGAATCTCTTAAAGTTAATACCAAGAACTTGAGGAGCTTCAAACAATTTGATTTGCTTCTCAACAAATACTTTATCTTGGCATGCTTCACATGAGAACTTATTATCTGGATCATCTAATGTCTCAACTTTAGTAAATGATTCTAAAGCATCTATAAGAGTGAAAGTTTCTGCATTATCGATCTCCAAGCTGAGATCTATAATAGACTCGTAAGTATCGGTAACATGAGCACAATTGCAACAACAAACCTGAAATCAAAGAAATGCATGATTCAATCAGCAATGAACAAAATAATGTTTTAAGAAATTGAAGATTTTATATAATTATGAAGGAACTTGGCTCTTAATACGACCGAAGATTTGATTGATAGGGCTATGCTCAGAATTAAAAGATTGGTGCAGTTTGTCTAATAAGCAACATAGGAATTCATGTGCATCTTGTTCTTGACCAGGTACAAAATCTGATGATATTTCTAGTAGTGACAAGTTACGGAATTTTCTCACATTCAACCAAAAACATGAAAGCAAACATTAAATGTTCTTTTTAAAAAAATGATGAATTTTTAGAAAAATAGATCCAATGAGCTTCACATTGCTCAATTGTTATCATATCAACTTCACCAGCATATATACGTATATAACAAAAATCATAGGCTTACAGGTTCCTTGTTGGCACATGTTACTCATGGATAGCAAAGGAAACACAACGTGAAATTGATGAATTAAACAAAGTTCTTTTATATAAAAATTTATTTAAACAAAAACATAATTATCATAAAAGTAGTATTAATCATGGTAATTGCTAAAAAGATTATCCCCCTTTTTTTTTCTTTCTATTTTCCCTTAAAGTCTTTATTAAGGAAATAAGAGAAATTATCCTATAAAATTATAACCTCTAGAAATCTAACCAAACCAGTTAAGATAGCTCTCCTAAAAAGGCAATTGTAGATAAACAATATGAATAACTAATTAGAGCATTGAAGGATACTTCTCAAATTATTAACAAAAGTTTTGGAGAAATAGAAAATCCTGATGCACGTAAGCCATTGTCAACATGCTTCTGTAAGATGCAAAAGAATAGAATTCATCGGCATCACCTGCAAAATATAACAAAATTCTAATTAAAAGATTAACCAAAAACTTGGAAAAAAACATTATAATTGAAAAACGAAAAGTTAAAATTGTTACGAGAACACGAAGAAGAGTGATGAGAGAAGAGCCTCTACTAACGGGGCGGTATGAGTAAGGCCTTGTAGCATGCTTGCATTAACGTGCAAGAATTGCCCATATTTATCAGTGATGCTCCCTAAGATCAAAAAGTTTAAATAAAATTAAAAATCACATCATGAATAATATTATAGAGGCAATATATTGAATAAAGAAGAGAATAAAGAATAGAAGCTTACAATAAACCGATATCCCTTGGTCATATAAAAGTCGGTCTTTTCATCTTGTTCAGAAAAGAAAATAAAAATCACCCAAAAGAATACAATGGAATTTATAAGGAAAATAGAAACAAAAAGGAACCCTAAAAAGCAGTGGTGTTTTAGCTTCTGCAGCTACTTCGTACTATTACCACTGTAATAGTTTTCTCTTCTTTTCAGAAAACAAAGACATATTCTGATCTTCAATTTGAGATTTTAAGATTTTTTCACAATGTAACTTTTATTTATTATTGAATCAAACTCCAACAGTCTATGTTCTTCTACTGTTTATGATATTTTTACTATTTGACATGAGGAGAACAAAATTATTTTGTTTTACTTTTGCCTTTTTAGAGTAAGAGGTGGATAAAAATACATATTGTTATTTAAGGGAAAATAGTGATCAAGCATAGGAAAGCATAGAAATAGTATATAATACAATACTAGAAACCAAGACCAAAACTAATGGTGGATATCCAAATGATGACACAAACACATTTCATTAAAAAATTTCCACCAAAAACAATTCATTAATTTTATTGTAGATTTTAGTTAACAACAATAGATGAGAATGAGTTTAGATATAAGTTTTAACATTTTTGAATTGAATTAAAACAGTATTTTAGAAGGATAAAATAAACCATATGCTAATAGTTTAGAAAGGTATATAACTAAAACTCAATAACAACAGCAAAACCAAAATGTGTAAATTCATGGCTGTGCATATTATTATTATATTATAGAAAGAATGTCAAATATGCAACACATGATATCTTCACTCACATCATGGCTTGGGTTGGTACCTATATCAAAAAGATGCCAGTTATTAAGACATCATAGCTGGCAAAAATTGGATCTCACACATCCTACTCCAGAACCAGCTAATCAAGACCCCACCTAATTATTATTAATTAACCACTAATGACAAAAGCTTGTTAAACTCCGATATGGCACTAATCCTAAGCAACCTCTTTAACCATTAACAAACACTTACTAATCTTTGTTATCGATATGGATTTCGGAATGAAATGACGAAAAAAATTATGGGTTATTAGAGAAAATTTTCCTAAGGTTTACTACCATATATTTCTTCCAAATTCATAAATGCATATTTTAGTTTGGAAACTTAAGAGGGTCTAGCCAAGTTGATAAGCTGTCTATGAGTAGTATTCTAAGGTCTCAAGTTCAACTCTCCTAGAGAGCGTCCACATGAATTTAATTTTGTGGAATGCCCGAGGCCATGCATTAGAGGGTGCCCATTTGCCACGCCGGGGGTTTGATACACATGCTTGAAAGGATCGTGGGGAAGTTCCCTCGCCAAATAAATAATAATAATAATAAATTTGGGGAAAAAAATAATGTATGAAGAAAGATCTATTATAGAGCACGCAAATTCTCAATTGTGATTCTGTGATATATCAGAACCATATATTTTTCCTTCCTTTTCCATTTTACTTAACTAGATCCATAATTAGCTGCTGCCATTTAACAAGAACCACAAGTTAAAAAATTCAGCCGTAAAATGAGAAAAAAATAGAAAATAATAAAAATTGGGGTGAGAGAGGCTCGAACTCTCGACCTCAGGATAACTCAATTTAGCTATGAGACCTACGCGCTAGCCAACTGCGCCACCACCCCTTGTTGAGGTTTGAGGTATAACATAAAATAAATTTCTTTATCACATTTTGTAAAAATGGCATATTATGTGAGATTCAAATCAACATACAAAATCTTAGTTCGGCTCAAGAGAGTGCTTATTTCATGTAGAACAATACTAGTAACACATACAATACCATATACATCATTTCAGTGCTATACCATATACATCATTTCAATCCATAACATGACACTTCACCAATATTCAACAAATATAACAATGCAAAAAGAATTATATCCCACCAATATTCGCACATAAATTAATCTCGTCGCATATTTACCCCTCTCAAGCAACAATTGCGTGACTTGGAAGATCCTCAAAGCTCCAATCCCTCCTCATCCCTCCACTACGAACAAGTTTCGGTTCATCTTGCATCACCAGTTCTGCTCTTGTTTCCTTATTGCTCTGATTCATTGGATGGCTATCGATACTAAACATCTTTCGATGCCCCTTCTTCTTGACATTCCTTTTGGCCTTGGTCGATCCGCTCCTCTCCAAATTATGCTGCGGGGGACGAGATTGAGCCCCCATCGAGCATGAACGATTGAGCTCGTTACAGTATAGATTGATCGGAGACATGTCGGGAGAAGGTTGACAAGTAAGGCAGGATATACTCATGATGAAGATCGAACTGAGATCGAAGAAATTGAATTAAGTTGAAATTGAAGAGATAAAAAAGAGAGAAGAATTTTTGGCAGCCTTAAAAGGAAAAAGGGAAAGGCTACCCTTTGGCAACCGTTGAGGTGACATTTTAAAGCATGTTAGAGATCCTAACTAATTTTGGTGGGAAATGGATTTGGCCTTGGATTAGAGGGTTATTGCAGAATTGCCATTGGTTTGATTGTCTTAGGTATATGCTGAAAGGGGTATATTCGTAGTTTTTTAAGTATATTGAGGGCATTTATTCAGAAAAGCAAACGGTTTTCAGTAAGAAGCGGACAAAGGGCTAACTTTAGGATTTTGGGTTAACTCCTCGTTATTCTTGGATCAAAGATTTGGGATAAAAGACTTTGTTTGTTAATGTTGTATTCTTTGAAAAGATTTTTTTTTTTCCTTTGATAGCGCACAGGAAACGAACCCAAGTCCCTCACAAGGGAGCGACACGGCTTTGCTATGTGGCCTACTGGGCCACCCTTATTCTTTGAAAAGATTATGTATTGTGGAGTTAATTAACATGATATCAGGATTTGAACTTTAGATTTTATCTTATTTTCTTTGCTTATTACATCCTAGTCATTACATGTAATGAGAAATATTGGCATTTTATATATTTTAGAAAAAGTATGAGCTAATAGGAGATGTTGTGACTTATAACAAGGAGGTTATGTATAACTCAAAATTTGTTTGGTATAGACTTCTTATTTTCAAAGAAATTTGTTGTGACTTATAACAAGGAGGTTTTGAAGGACACATGATAATTTGTTTGGTAGAGCTTCTTATTATCATATAATTATTTTTTAATCTCAAAAGTACTCTTCTACTCATTTACTTACTTTTTTTTGACTTGTTCTGATAATGGAATGTCTATATTAATTGAGAGCCTGAACAAAACAAAATTTCCTGATACTTACCACATGTAAATGGTGATCTACAACCTCCTCTTTGTAATTTTACATCTTTTCTTTGTATTATTTAACTTTCTTTTGTCTGGACTTCTTGGCCCTCAAATGCAATCCCCAGTAACTTGTGGCTAACAAAATGAACGTATTTTTAACTCAAAGAGTCGAAACTGAAGAAAATATATATCAGAAAGATGCTTTGTATTTACTGAAGTTGTGCTTTGTATCCTCATCTTTGTAAATCTCTTATCCTTTACTACTATCAATGAAGTTTACATCCAGATCTTTTCTCACAAAAGAAAACAAAAAAGAAACAAGAAAAATAAATTACGTGCATGTACCTCAAGGCAAAACAGGCTCATTCTCATACTGAACTCTTCCTCTCTTCTTTGTGATGGAAGAATCCTCATCATTTTGACTTTCCTCTTCAATATTCTCGCGAGAATTCTCTTGATCTTTACTACTTTCTTTCAATCTCGGGTTATGACCTGAAACTTCTGTTGTATCTTCAGCTTCTACTGTAGTCTGATCATTCTCTTTCTCTGATATTTTTGTTGCTTCAATGTCTTCAAGTGGAGCTGTTAAAATTCTCTCTAGGACACTCATGAACCATGGTGAAGATCCTTGTTTTATATAAAAGAGGATATATGCACTTCGATTGAGAGCCAAATCTTCAGGATATCTAAATACCTGCAAGAAAAGATTAAACAAGCTTTAAAATTCACTATACATATAAATCAGATCATTTTCTTAAAGGAAAGGGAAGATAATTTTACTTTGTCGTCGTTTAGCACGTGCCATATATTCTCTGTTGATCGAACAATGGAGTAGTAATGATCTTCATAATGCACAATTATTGCATATAGCTCATAGTTGTATTGCATCTGAGAACATAATCGAAGAACATATATAAATACTATACTAACACTATAAGCATAAGAAATTTAATTTGATACTTACCTCATTCTCCGGAGAGCTAAGAAAAGGCCTCAAGTCCAATTGTAACGGGTACTCCACAAATTTATCAATCTTGTAAATGTCAGAAGAACAAACCTTGAATCTCTTAAAGTTAATACCAAGAACTTGAGGAGCTTCAAACAATTTGATTTGCTTCTCAACAAATACTTTATCTTGGCATGCTTCACATGAGAACTTATTATCTGGATCATCTAATGTCTCAACTTTAGTAAATGATTCTAAAGCATCTATAAGAGTGAAAGTTTCTGCATTATCGATCTCCAAGCTGAGATCTATAATAGACTCGTAAGTATCGGTAACATGAGCACAATTGCAACAACAAACCTGAAATCAAAGAAATGCATGATTCAATCAGCAATGAACAAAATAATGTTTTAAGAAATTGAAGATTTTATATAATTATGAAGGAACTTGGCTCTTAATACGACCACCGAAGATTTGATTGATAGGGCTATGCTCAGAATTAAAAGATTGGTGCAGTTTGTCTAATAAGCAACATAGGAATTCATGTGCATCTTGTTCTTGACCAGGTACAAAATCTGATGATATTTCTAGTAGTGACAAGTTACGGAATTTTCTCACATTCAACCAAAAACATGAAAGCAAACATTAAATGTTCTTTTTAAAAAATGATGAATTTTTAGAAAAATAGATCCAATGAGCTTCACATTGCTCAATTGTTATCATATCAACTTCACCAGCATATATACGTATATAACAAAAATCATAGGCTTACAGGTTCCTTGTTGGCACATGTTACTCATGGATAGCAAAGGAAACACAACGTGAAATTGATGAATTAAACAAAGTTCTTTTATATAAAAATTTATTTAAACAAAAACATAATTATCATAAAAGTAGTATTAATCATGGTAATTGCTAAAAAGATTATCCCCTTTTTTTTTTCTTTCTATTTTCCCTTAAAGTCTTTATTAAGGAAATAAGAGAAATTATCCTATAAAATTATAACCTCTAGAAATCTAACCAAACCAGTTAAGATAGCTCTCCTAAAAAAGGCAATTGTAGATAAACAATATGAATAACTAATTAGAGCATTGAAGGATACTTCTCAAATTATTAACAAAAAGTTTTGGAGAAATAGAAAATCCTGATGCACGTAAGCCATTGTCAACATGCTTCTGTAAGATGCAAAAAGAATAGAATTCATCGGCATCACCTGCAAAATATAACAAAATTCTAATTAAAGATTAACCAAAAAAACTTGGAAAAAAAACATTATAATTGAAAAAACGAAAAGTTAAAATTGTTACGAGAACACGAAGAAGAGTGATCAGAGGACCGAAGAGCCTCTACTAACGGGACGGTATGAGTAAGGCCTTGTAGCACTGCATTAACGTAGCAAGAATTGCCCATATTTATCAGTGATGCTCCCTAAGATCAAAAAGTTTAAATAAAATTAAAAATCACTGCATCATGAATAATATTATAGAGGCAATATATTGAATAAAGAAGAGAATAAAGAATAGAAGCTTACAATAAACCGATATCCCTTGGTCATATAAAAGTCTGGTCTTTTCATCTTGTTCAGAAAAGAAAATAAAAATCACCCAAAAAGAATACAATGGAATTTATAAGGAAAATAGAAACAAAAAGGAACCCTAAAAAGATTAAGTGTATGAGATTAAGGTATAAAGGGCTTAGGATGGTCTTAATTTTAAATTTAGTAAAATTTAAAAGAATCTATCGGGTTTGAGTTTTCTTTATATTCTGATATTCTTTCGGAGTTTCAAATATATCGGATTTCATCTCTATTAAGAACTCTGCTTTATTAGGGTAAATTACACTAAACCCCCAAACACTTTCAGTTTTTAGCAGTAAACCCCCCAATAACTTCTAAAATCACACTAAACCCCCAATAACTATTAGAATTGTAGAAAACCCCATATAAGTTTTTGCATTTTGCAAATAACCCCCATGACAACGTCAGTCCACATTTAGGATATAAATGTGTCGCTAACGCAAAATGCGGACTAAACAGTCATGAGGGTTATCTGAAAAATGCAAAAAAAAGGGAAGTGGGGTTGGTTGCTGCAATTCCAATAGTTATTTGAGGTTTAATATGATGTTAGAAGTTATTAGGGTTTTAATGCAAAATGCTGAAAGTTCTTGGGGGGTTTTGTGTAATTTAGCACTTTATTAATAAGGTATCTGTAATAATCAAATCAATTCGTGTTAGTAAAACAAAAGAAAACAAAGAGTAAACATTCATAAACAAATCAGATTTTTTTTTCCGCATCTAAAAACTTATTGGTGTAGAGCTTCCTACTTAAACACTTCTATTTTATTTTAAACAACAACATATGCACTTCAAGTACTTTTGCATACACAGAATTTTTACCCTCAAAATGACTGATATGTACCAGATACAAACAAACAATTATATATTCACCCTAAAGTTTTGGTAAATGCCACTTCCAGGATTTCTACAGTTCGATAGAGTGTTAATTGGGGATAGGCTCGCTATACTATCCCCCAATTGCGGATACACCCCTTGTAGTTTTATTGTTCAGATAGACCCCTTGAGTGAAATATTATTGACACTTTTACCATTATAGAAAGGGTTTTTTGACAAATAGACGCCTGAGGTCAAAAGAGACAAAAACAAAAAAAAAAATTTAACAGGAGAGTCTATCAGCAGCAATTGAACTACAAGGGGTCTATCCGCAACTGGGCGGTAGTAGGTCTCTTCGGAGAAAGAATAACAAAACCAGGGTATCAGGTTCAATAAACCCATAACAAAAACATTATTCAGAGTCTCCAGTCTCAAAATCCCCACAGAATTGGAAAATTCACGCATGCATTCCATTTTTGTGCATCATTCTACAACAGGTACTATTGTCCTTGCTATATACGTGGATGATATTGTCATATCGCGGCGACGACTACTAAGGCATTCAAGATTTGAAGCTACATCTTAGTTCTCATTTTCATATGAAAGATCTTGGAGTTGTACAATACTTTCTTGGGATAGAGGTTGCTCGTTCCTCTAAGGGGCTAGCTCTATCTCAAAGGAATTATCTTCTCGATCTTCTTCATGATACCAATATGCTTAGTTCGAAACCTGTTCTTACACCTATGGACTCTTATATTAGACTTGATCAAAATTTGGGTGAAACTCTCTCTGATTCTACTTGTTACTGAAAATTGATTGGCAAACTTATCTATTTGATGGTTACGCATCGCGATATTACTTTTGCTGTTGGAGGTCTTAGTCGATATATGCAAAAACCACACCAGCTACACTGGACTGTAGCTTGTCGAGTACTCCGATACCTAAAAGGTACGCCAGGGAAATGACTTTTTTATCATGTTTCCAACAATTTAGATATAGTAGGCTACTCTGATGCTGACTTGGCTGATGATCCTCTTGATCGACATTCTATAAGTGGCTATTGCACTTTTGTTGGAGGTAATTTGGTCACTTGGCGCAGTAAGAAGTAGACAGTTATTGCCCTCTCCAGTGCCAAAGCTGAGTACAGAGCTATGGCTCATGCCGCATGCGAGATGACTTGGGTTCGCTCTCTACTACTAAAGATGGGTATTGCTTCCTCGATGCCCATGACGCTCCACTGTGACGATCAAGCAGCTATCAATATTGCAAGCAATCCGGTGTTTCATGCTCGAACAAGGTATATTGAAGTGTACTGTCATTTCATTCGTGATATGGTGTTATCTAAGAAGATTGTTACTCCACATGTTCGATCGACCGATCAAATTGCTGACATATTTACAAAAGCTTTGCCATGATTGTTATTTGTTGTGCTTTGTAACAAGCTTTGCATGATTGATATCTATGCACCCGCTTGAGGGAGAGTTAAGAGTCTTTTATTTGTTAAGTGTTTTAGTCCCACATCGGGTATACTAGTAATGTTGAACAATCTAGCTATCTATATAATAAAGGTGACTGACCCATAAAGGGATCAAGTCAATTCTCCCATCATATCAATAACAAACACCTATTTTATTTCATTTAAATAACAATATAGATACAAGTGCCTTTGTATGCACAGAATATTTCTACGATCAAATGCTCTTTAGAGAAAGAATAACTAAACCATAGTAAGAGGCTCAGTAAATCAATTTCAAAATTCACGCATACACACGCAAACTTCTTTCTTGTAAGAATTCAATTGACATCACAAATTTCATCTCCTAAGTCTAGAGTAGCAAGGTACAATAACATTACCATTAGGTTTACATGTATATATCATGCTGTGGATTTCACAGAAAACAAGTATTTCAAAATTTTCCCACGTCCACAGCAGCAAGTTTCTGTCTCTCAGCGATTCTTATCCTCCAATGAGTGAGATTCCGGAGTATCTGAAGAACTGACTGTTGCAGCGGGCAATACTTCAACATTGGTGCCCTCAGCTACAGAAATTCCTTGAGAGAAGGAAAAATGTTCGGCTGCACCAAAGAAGCCAGCGAGTCTCAGGACAGCAGACTGAGAGATTGGGTCATCCGGGCTAACAGATGCAGGCAAATGGGGCAAGCAAGAGGGAAGGAATTCTTCCCTGTTGTAGGTCGGTGAATAGAGTGCGAGAACTGCTCTACAAAATATAAACCTGTGCAACATTTCAAGAGAAACTTTAGTATCTGCAATTACTGCTTGGCAAAACTATATTTCGAAAGATGGGTTAATTGCAGATAGACCCTGTACTATCGCCCAATAAAGGATAGACCCCCTAAGTGAAACTTCTTCTACTATGTTACCATCAGGTCTATTTGTCAAAAAAATAATAATTCTCTCTCTGAGGTTAAAAGACTCAAAATAATTCACTCAGGGGGTCTATGTGTGACAAGAGAACTACAGAGTGTTTATTTGCAATAGGGCAATAGTACTCAGGGGTCTATGTGTGACAAGAGAACTACAGAGTGTTTATTTGCAATAGGGCGATAGTACATGGGGTCTCTCCACAAGTACCCTTTCCAAATTATCTATCAGATAAGAGGAATTTGAGGGATTGAGGCTCATAAGATAAAATTTCAAGTAGTAGTAAAGAAGGAATTTGAGAGGCTTTAAAAATTGTTGCGAGAAAATCGCTTGCGTATGTGAAAGTTTAAAATGTGTAAACATATTAATAGATAACCTAAGAACAAGTCGCCTCAAGAAAGGATCAGCCAAGACTTCAACCCAAACAGGAAGGAGAGAATCAGATGACACCAAAGCTTTTTCCCACTCACTCAATGACAATGAAAATAGCTTCTCAGCCTTATCATATGTATCCTGAAATATCAAGCATAAACTCAGATCGTACAATGGATGATATTTGTTCAAAGCAAACAATCCTCTACAGGACCTATCAGGGCTTACCTTGTCAATGTCCATGCCAGACATACCAACTAAAAGACAGAACGCCTGAACCGGAGCTGTTAGGAACATAGTAAACTGGCTTCCATGCTGATAGCGTGTGGAATCAGTGGAAGCAACCATTGATGGAGCTCGAGAGCTTGGAGAAAGAAGCATGATTGCTGTCTCTCCTTTCTCTTCCCCGTGTATAGCCTGCACAATTTGAATATGAAATGGATTACTTAAACATTGCACATCACTGACAATAAGGCATTGGTCATAACATGTCAGATAGGGCAGATCCTAGATAATACTTCAGTTTATCATATTGTAAGATCATGACAAATCATAACGCACTAGTCTAAGGTTTATTAGGGATTGGACTGCATCTCGGATGGGTGTGAACCCAGAATCCTGACAAACAGGATGGGTTTAGCTGGTGATTTTCAAACAGGGTGGGCTTTGGTTGGAAAATTCCAGCCCTGACAACAAGTTTGTAAGTGTCATTGTGTTCATATATTGCAGAATATTGAACTAGAGATACATTTCAAGATGCAACTTTAAGTAACAGTTCACTATTTCAAAGTAAAGTATTTTTGCAATCCAAAAGGTTCAAGAGGAGGAAATTAGAGTAGACAAACCTGCCTTGAATCCATGACTATTGTTACTGTCAACAACTAGGAAAAGGGGCTTTCTAGTAAATGGTATCAAATCACATGGATAGAAATAGTTTGAGCCTGCACAAACAAATGTAATATGTACCAGATTCAGATAATACCACAGGTAAGAAGACTAGAATAATATTACAATGGGGAGCTTACAATAATTTCACCCATCAAATATATGTGAAAGACATAAAATGTACCTATAGTGAAAATCCAGACAAAAAAAAAAGAGAGATATACATAATTCCATAAGTGGGAATTTTTTATAGAAAGTATATATAAGAAAAAGTAATACTTAAGAAAACATTTTAATATAGACCCTGATGATAAACACACCTTTGGATCCACGAGAACCCAACCACAAGTAACCTTCATTACTGCCTTTATCATTATCCTTGTTATGTGAAGAAATCTCTGTGGGACTATTGACTGGAGAGCTGGAAGGAGAGACTGTATCCGGATCAGAGCTCTGTACAATTTTCTCAGCTGCATTTTGAGAGATTCCAGAACTCAACTTTGTCGGATAATTTACTCCACAATCTCCTGCAAATTTTCCATAATCAGATATAGGAGACTTTAATTTGATGACATAGAAGAGAAACAGAAGTAATTGTTGACCTGCTGCTGAGAGGTATATTAACAGGATTCCATCAGAAGGAAGCTCTTCACATATAGTGGACAGAACCTGCCATGCAAATTAAGTAGTAGTGAAACAATTGGAGCACTGATAGACATTTTGACAATCATGTACGTGCAAGCTCTGTAGACAACCATCCCCAAACATGCATGCCATTAGAATTCTTCCACTAAAGAAAGGAAATCATAATTGGAAACTCTACAAGTTGTGCTGAAACAATTATATCACCAGTTCTTAAATGCATGTCCGTACATTTTTGGCTACTGGTCTTTATGCTTATTTCAACTAGATCTATCTTAAGATATCAGGGTATAGTTTCCTTCGTATTTATTGACTACTGCATGTGATTTTAGTTCTGAAATTCAAACAAGATAGTCATAGAGGGTAGTATGCGAATTTACATGAAAGTGCTCTTCAGAACTAGTAATAAATTGAAGTTTCATCCTAAATTAAAATCAGGCAGATGTACTGCACTTTGATATATTCTCTTTGATATATTAGAATATTGACTTTATGACTCTAAACCTGACTTGGATTCAGTAAGCTGATCATAACGACCGGCACCAAAAAAATATAGGGTTATTAAAGAGCTTGTACATTCATGTTTCATTCTTAAACTAGTTTTTAAACAAAAATATTTGACCCGCTTCTCTGAAGGTAGCGAGCAGAAATGTTACAATAAAATTCAGTTTAAAAAAACTTCGCTAAGACCAAACTATAACGAAATACAAGTCATTGCAAATCAAGAATTCAGGTGATTGGATCTTTTTTGAAGTTCCTCATCAGAGGAAAATCATCAGACAGAAAATGTGCCTTATGATTAATACATTACATAACCTACATGTTCTGTACAAATAAATAAGTCTCTTCACCTTGATAGATCTGTTTGCACATTTGATGCCTTCAGCACAATAGTTCTCATACAAACTTCCTGATATACTTTGGCATAATGATTATTCACACCCAGATGATTATTTGGATGCCCCCATAAGTTTAAAATTGTAATATAATATATAATTATGTGAGAAGAATAAAAATAGTTCAAGACCAAGCAGGGAAGAATCTAAAGATTAAAAGACAGACTAGCCTACAAAAGAAATGTAGCGGAATTTGATAATTAAAAGATAAAAAATGAAAACTCTTTGATTAAAAAGTCAAAAGGTTAATTGATCACTAGTAAGTATAATGGTGTTGCCAGCAGAAAGCTGTTCCATATCATCAGAGAAGCAGAGACGTATACTTACCACAAGCAAATGGGTGACAATTGGACGATACAAAATCACTTTCCGTGGATTTGGTGGGAGGGTAGGATCTCTAATATCTTGCAATGGGCTGGGGCGATTAGGGCCTATTCCGTTATGACTACTGTCAGCACCACCCTTCAGAGAGAAGAAACCAGAGGGTTCCCACTCGAGACACTGGAGCACTCTGAACGTGTCGAGAGTGAGCTCCGTAAATTTGACCTACTCAAGCAGGGATACATCAAGATGAAAATATAAGTCTAAGCAAATAAACTCTAGTGAATTAGCACTAAAATATGAAGTGACAAGAAGAAAACTAGGCTAGCTAACCTCATTATGATAATAACTGCTCAAGATCGCATCACGCAGAACCAGGCGCCTCTTACCATTGCAGGGAACCACACTCGGAAGAGAGTCTGGGTGAGTGTCATAGGCAAAACAGTATCTTAAAGGCCTCATATTCATGAAAGATGAATCGGCTTTCAGAAATCGAATTATTTCTTGAACCACATGCTTCCACTCTCTAAATTCTGTTTCCTGGATCACCATTCAAGAATGAATCATGTACTTTCTATGACGTGAGTGCATCGATTTTCTTTACCAACCTTCAAAAATAGATACCTTCTTAAGTGATACCAAAGACTTTACCTATTCAAATCAATCCTCATGATTCTTATAATTAAAATCAGAAATAAGAAATAAAAGCAACTATGATTTACACCAACACTCAGTGGAGTGCATCAAAAAAATCAATTAAATGTTAGATTTACAAAAAGAATACACATGACACGTAAAAATTGAGACATAGGAGGAGAACTTAGTGTGATAAGGACATAAATACAAGTGATCTATACATAAGTATTAAAATTGTAGTATTGTAGTCCCTCTCTCTCTAATCACTATACATACATATAGACATGCATGCATACATATAAGTGCTAATGTGCACAAATGATCTGTTATCCTCTCATTGTGTACTTGCGTCATACTTTTAGATGAACAATCATGTTGTCTCAAATTATGAGTTGTTCGCAATTAGTTCTTGAAAGGTGATTATTTCTCTTATGATTATTTTCAAATTTCCTAACATTCTTCATATATGAGTAATGTTACATATAGCTTTATATTTATCTGGTTGATATCCAACATAAAAACTGGATCAAGTACCGCAAGAATAGGCTCTGTCGAATGCTCTTGAGACTCTGATCATTGCACAGTAGAACTAAATTTGGAGAAACATTCTGATAATAAGGATGACAATGATGATTGTGACAACTTGACTTCTCAACAAACAAATAAGAAACGTGGTAATTAGCATTCATCTAGGAGATGAGTAATTGCAACTGAAAAAATCATCTGCCTTGGGAATTTGTAAATTTGACAACCACAGCATAACAAATCCAGCTAGCATTACTTGCTTACTGATAAGTGAGATGCTTAATAACAAATTTCAACCTTTCTATCCAATTGGAGGTTATCATAATTTCTACTCATCCTACTATCGCAATTCACCAATTTTTCTAAGTCAACAACAATTCATTCAGGAACAAAATCTCTACTTGCAACAAAATCATGAAGCTACAGACCGAAATCATTATAAAAAAAATTGCTTTTACCTGAAAGTTCTTCTTGCACTCATCAACCAACCCCTTAAGCTGCCCGGCAAGCCGATTCACCATCTCCCTCCTCCCAATCACCAAACAAACAGTCAGAAACCTCGCCAAGAACCTCATCTGCTTGTTCACCAGCCCCAATTCCTGCTGCCCTTGCCCTAACCCTAACCCCTCCCCTCTAAAGTACTCCCTGCTCAAGATCGCCTCGTAGAACACAAACGCCTCCGACAAATACCCAGAATCGCTCGTCCTCTGGTACTGCCCATAGTACAGCTGAGCAATCCTCGAAGCGATCTCGCCGATCTCCCATCGCTTGAGGCCGGCGTCTACTAGCTTCTGGCGGTTCTCTTGCTGCAGCTTCCAGAGCTGAGTGTAGATCTTGAAGGCCTTGTGGAAGTCGGAGTCATTTCTGAGAGAAAAGAGGAGGGTAATTAGGGTTAGGGTTAGGGTTTGGGGCGGAGTTAGGGTTAGGGTTAGGGTTTTTTTTACCGGTTACGGGCGTAGTTGGGGAGATCGCGGACTTTGGAGAACTTGCGGTCGGCCTTGTCGATCAGGGACCAGAAGAGCTCGGCGATGGGGATGTTGCCGGCGGTGGCGCCACCGGCGGCCATGGCGGGAGAAAAAGAGAGAGAGAGTGTGTGCGTGTTCGAGAGTCGAAAGATTTGGACTTTGGATAGTCAATTGAGGATATATGGGGGAATTTTTGGGATTTAACAAATAATTAATTTGGTCTGAAATTTGAATCTAATAAGATGAACAAATTATAGAAGAGAATGATATAAATTGCTGATTGTACTCAAAATCTTGTAGTACAATATTATGCTAGATTTGTATAATAACCAGTATTATTTTTTCTAAAGTTGATCTTTCACCTATTTCTACATTAATATTTCTCATTTGGATGTTTTTTAGATATAACTCCCCTAAATTACCATTCATTGTATCCTTCAATATTTCAATATTTGACATGGTCCTCTTTATCCTCCTAAAATTTTGATGGGAAAAAAAAAACTAAAATGAGTCTCAAAATGAAAGGAATAAAAATATGAGAGGATGGACAGCGTGTGCTTATTGCAGTCAATATTTAATATAAATTCCTCAAATTTCTGTTTCCATGCAGATGTATAGTTTATACATATACTTCAAAAACACTCAATCTAATGTGCATCTATTTCTCAACACACAAAAGAAGGAAGCCTTTACTTTCATAAAGCTAAAACATCACAACACGAACTCAACCTTTAACAAATGACATTAGATCTTAAATTCCAACAAATCAACCTACCATAGCTTCAACCCTAAAAGGGAATTATTACATGGGACTAAGCTAGCAACATAGCAAATACTAAACGTCAATTAATCTTCCTTCTCCTTAAGGATTATGACTTCCTCCACCTCCACCATCACCTTCCCCACTACCATTTTGACTACTATAGCCACCTCCATATGCTCTGCTAACTGCCATGGCCCCAATGTTCAGACCAAGAACTTCCGCCATGACTCCCGCCATGGCCATAATTGACATTTCCTCCAGCATTATCGTACCTTTCCCAAGAGTTACTCCTACCGTTACCATCATATGCTATTTTATTAGCGTCACTGTCTACAGAGCTGCCAGTTCCACTGCCATAACCGTCGTTATTATAATCACCATTGTTATAACCGCGGTTATTGGCATAAAAGGCTCTAGTTGCAGAAGAGACTGCCGTCGTCATAGTCACTAAGAGAACAAGGGCAGGAACTATACTACTAATGACGGTAAAAAAAAAAATTTTTGTGTAGTTGTGAGTATATGGGGAACTTAAGACTGTTGGTCTTCGTGCTCATGTGGGGGCCAGGGCCACAGCCACGAGACCCAAATCTCGTGCTCATGTGGGAGGTGTTCATGTGGGGGCCACCCTTTTAACGTGTTTTTTCTCTCACGCGTTTTCTCACGGGGTTTCATCTCTACGAACTCGTTTTTAACGCGGTTTCTTTTTTTTTTCTTTTCCACGAACTATATAAATAGTGCTGCAGAGGGAGGCCGAAAATTAGGGCTGAGGTTAGGGTTTTGAGCCGTCATTTGAGGGAGATATTTGTGAGGGTTTAGTGAGTTTTGTTTTAGGGTTTTTGTGTGAGATTTGTACCCTATTTGTATTCTCTTTCTCTTTAATAGTAGATCTCCTTCTCCTTGCCCCGTGAACGTAGGCAACTTGCCGAACCACGTAAAATTTGTGTTTTGCTATTGATTTGATTTGTAATAGCTTTTAGGTTCCTCACGTCAGTCCTAGAAGCGATGAGAGGAAGAGTAAATATCCCACTTTGTTGAGATATTTGCTTCAGATTCTTGTTTCCTTGGTGAGACGGGAATTCTTATTGTGATCTAGCTCTCTTGTTGTGGCCATTGTTCGGCAGAGGTGCTGCCGAAATTTCCACAAGACAACAAGTGGTATCGAGCCCGTGATCGGATCTAGGGTTTTGAAGTTTGGTGGAGGAAGATTCTTGTGTGAAGCTTAGTTCTTGTAGTTCTCGGCTTCGGTGAAGATAGCATTAGGAGTTGCCGTTGGAGATTTCGCTTTCCTCGTGTGGTTAGGAAATCTATTTGGAATCCGATCTAGGATTCAGTTGGGTGATTCTTTAATCCTATCAAAGTTGTTCTTTCTCTACAATTTGGAGTTAGTTTGCAATGGGAGAAGAAGGTGAAAGCAGCAAGTCAATGGCGAGTACAATGCAAATGCAAGTTGGTTTTCAGAACACCAAAATTAATGTGGTGAAGTACGACGGCAAAATCAACTTTGGTTTGTGGATGAGCGACGTACAGGATGCGCTCAATGCTCAAAATTTGGAGGAAACCATCATGGTCCACGAGAGGCCACCTAAATATGAAGAGGAGATATGGGATAAGATGAATAGAAGCGTGTGGGGTGATCAGTCTGTTTGGAGCAGGCTGAAATATGATGTGCTTGGGGTGGCGTGCAATGAAGATGTGGAAAATTCTCAACAATAAGTATCTCGCGAAGAGTGTTGAGAACAAAGTTGCACTTGCCGCGAAGACTCTTCGGGTTTCGGATGTCAGGAAGCACCTCACTAGCGGCTCATGTGAACAACTATACTAAGTTGTTGTCCGACTTGGCAAATGTTGATGAGAAGATAACGGATGAGTACAAGGCAGTTATTTTATTGGGCTCCTTACGATGAGGAGTATGACACCTTTGTACTCACTTTGTTGAACGGACGTACTTCTATCGGCTATAGTGAAGTTACTAACGATTGACCAACCATGATTTGAGGAGGAAGGACAAGGAGACTTCCGTGCGAGTACTTGCAGGCCTTGTCGACGAGAGGTAAAAGCCCATATCAGAAAGGTGGCAATAGAGGAGGTCAAAGTCAAGAAGGCCACCAATTGTCAAAGAACCAATGTGCATTCGCAAAGAGCGGGGACATTGAAAGAAAGATTGTCCAAAGCTCAAGGAGAAAGAAAATGGCAAGAAAAATGGCCCTAAGGCCAATGAGGTGAATATTGCTAAAGGCGATGATTCCGACGATTCGTGCTATTCTCTATTGATTACTCCGGAGGTGAATCATGTGGAAGCATCAGATTGGATGCTTGATTCCGGCGCTACTTATCATGTGACCCCTAGGCGAGACTGGTTTGCATCTTTTGAGAAAGTCGACGGGGGTGTTGTTGCCATGGGAAATGATCAACCCTGTGGCATTCGTGGGATAGGTACTGTGCGGATCAGGATGCACGATGGAGTAGTCCGTGAGTTGAAAGAGGTGAGATTTGTTCCTCAGCTGAAGAAAAATCTTATCTCGGTTGGAGCTTTGGAGGCGAAGGGATTCAATGTGACTTTCAAAAGCGGTGTAGGGAAGGTTACTAAAGGATCTTTAGTGGTGATGAAGGAGTCCTAATCGAAATTTATACTATCCGAATGGGAGCACCGAGATTGGCCACGCTGCTCGAGTTGTTTCAGAGGCGACAGAGCGACTTTGGCACTATAGGTTAGGGCACACAGTGAAAGGTCACCGCAGCGCTATGCAAGCAGGGGCTATTAAAGGAGCCAAGAGTGGAAAAATTGAGTTACGTGAGCATTGTGTTCTTGGCAAGCGAGACAAAGGTGAAGTTGAACGGCCATCCATCGACGAAGGGTATTACGGATTACGTGCACCTGACGTTTGGGGTCCTACCAAGACGGCATCACTTGGTGGTAGACATTGGTTCGTCACATTTGTTGATGACTATTCTAGGCGATGTTGGGTGTACACCATGACGAAGAAGAGTGAAGTCCTAGATATATTCGTGGAGTGGAAGAAGAGATTAGAACCGCAGACGGGAGAAAGATCAAGGCGTTGAGATCCGGCAACGGTGGTGAGTATACTTTAGACCCCTTCGCCAGCCTATGTCGAGACGAGGGCATAGAGAGACACTTCACGGTTAGTCATACACATGACAAAATGGGGTGGCGAGAGGTTGAATCGGTCTTTCTTTGGAGAAGATTCGATGTTTATTGGCGCATAGTGGTTTGGAGAAGATCTTTTGGTGAGGCACTTACATATGCAGCCACCTCATCAACAGTACGCCTTCATCTGCGATTGGGGGAAAGACCCCTATGGAGAAGTGGTCAGGAGAGCCAGCACGAGAGTATGACCAGCTCAAGGTATTTGGGTGCCCTGCATTTTATCATGTGAGAACAGATAAATTGAAACCGCGAGCTAGGAAGGCCATATTTGTAGGATTCAAGCGTGGTGTCAAAGGATACAAGCTATGGGATCCAGTTGATAAGAAGATTGTGCTGAGTAGAGACGTCACATTCGATGAGGCTTCTATCTTGAAGCTTCCCAACTCTCATCAGGTGGAGAGCGACCCGACGAAGGAGATATCGCAGGTGGTGGAGATCGATGCAGCTCCACATTGTCCAGATGGTACAATATCCATTAGAGTGCCGACTGAGGTGACGCCAGGCGAGCACGACGGTGACACGGAGGATATGAGTACAGATGTGCAGGATCAGGGACCGACGGCTCAGGTTCAGGATTCTATTGCGGTTCGGAGACAGAGGAGAAACATACAGATGCCAGCACGGTATGCCGACACAGTTGCATATGCACTTCCGGTGGAGAGTATCGATGAGATGATACCTACTACATTCAGAGAGGCCGAGCAGAGTTCGGAGGCTGATTCGTGGCAGGTAGCTATGCAGGAAGAGATGGAGTCTCTTCACAAGAACGATACATGGGAGCTTGTTGAGCTTCCAAAGGGACGGAAGGCAATTGGTTGCAAGTGGGTATACACTAAGAAGGAGGGCATTGAAGGCACTCCATTGAGGTTCAAAGCTAGGTTGGTTGCGAAGGGTTATGCACAGGAGGAAGGTATTGATTATAATGAGGTCTTCTCTCCGGTGGTGAAGCATTCGTCGATTCGGATTTTGCTAGCATTGGTGGCACAATATGGTTTGGAATTAGATCAGTTGGATGTGAAGACAGCATTTCTTCATGGTGATCTTGATGAAGAAATCTATATGACTCAGCCATTGGGATTCCGAGCTGCAGGAAAGAAAAGTTGGTTTGCAAACTAAAGAAATCGCTATATGGTTTGAAGCCTCCTCAATGCTGGTATAGGCGATTCGATGGTTTTATGCTTGGTCATTCGTACACTCGGAGCCAGTTTGATCCTTGCGTATATTTTCACAAGTTGAAAGGAGGTGCGTATATCTATTTGTTATTATATGTCGATGACATGTTGGTTGCCTCTATTTCAGTCTGCTATAAATGAATTGAAGGCACAGCTTTCAAAGGAGTTCGAGATGAAGGATTTGGGTGAGGCTAAGCGCATTTTGGGGATGGAGATCGGCAGAGACAAGAAAAAGGGCAAAATTTGTTTGACACAAATGGCTTATTTGAAGAAGGTTCTACAGCGGTTCCATGTTAGCATGGATCTGGCCGATCGATGTACCATTAGGAGCCCATTTGAAGCTTTCAGCTGACCTTTCACCGAAGACAGTTGAAGATCGAGAGTTGATGTCGAAGACTCCATATGCGAGCGCAGTTGGAAGCTTGATGTACGCAATGGTATGTACGAGACCAGATTTGTCACAGGCGGTGAGCATGGTTTCGAGATACATGCACGATCCAGGAGTGGGTCATTGGAACGCCGTGAAATGGATTTTGAGGTACATTCGAGGTACGCTCAATATTGGTTTGGTTTATGAGCGGGACACTACAGGTGGGCGGTTGTCGTTGGTTATGTTGATTCGATTATGCCGGGATTTGATAAACGCCGCCCGCATGTGGTATGTGTTCACTTTGACCCGCGCGCCGGTGTGGTGGAGATGCACCTTGCGTCTACGGTTGCTTTGTCATGACGGAGGCAGTATAGCGGTACCACTTAGGCCGTGGAAGGAGGCAATTTGGCCGAGGACTTTTAGAGGAACTTGGTATATCATAGCGGTCCGTCACCATTCATTGTGATAGCATGAGTGCTATCTATTTGGCGAAGAACCGGGCTCTTCATGCGAGGGCGAAGCACATTGGCGTTCGTTATCACCGTTCGTGATGTTCTTGAAGATGGTGATGTGGAGATTGTGAAGGTCCACACGAAGGATAATCCGGCAGATATGCTCACGAAGGTGGTTCCGAGTAACAAGTTTAATCACTGCAGAAACTTGTTGCACATTCGTGATTGTTGAGGCCGTTGGCGGCCATTTGGGTGAACTACGCAAGGCTTGATTCCTTGGGCAAGAGGATCGTGGCGTCTTTATGATGCGGCCGGTGTTGGTTTTGATGGGGAGGAGATTATTTGAACTCTCGTTTGGGTTCCCGACTTGTTGTGGATTGAGTCCGTTGTCGTGGATTTTTCCACTTCGGCCCGGACGCAACAAGTGGGACATTTGGTTATTTGGTGTCGGCCGGTTTGGGAAAACTTCAGAGGTGGAGAATTGTTGGTCTTCGTGCTCATGTGGGGGCGGGGCCACGACCACGAACCCAAATCTCGTGCTCATGTGGGAGGTGTTCATGTGGGGGCCACCCTTTAACGTGTTTTTCTCTCCGCGTTTTCTCAGCGGTTTCATCTCTGACAGCGTTTTTAGCGGTTTCTTTTTTTTTCTTTTCCACGAACTATATAAATAGTCTGCGGAGGAGGCGAAAATTAGGGCTGAGGTTAGGGTTTTGAGCCGTCATTTGAGGGAGATATTTGTGAGGGTTTAGTGAGTTTTATTTTAGGGTTTTGGTGTGAGATTTGTACCCTATTTGTATTCTCTTTCTCTCTAATAGCAGATCTCCTTCTCCTTGCCCCGTGGACGTAGGCAACTTGCCGAACCACGTAAAATTTGTGTTTTTGCTATTGATTTGATTTGTAATAGCTTTTAGGTTCCCTCGACAGGTCAGTCCTAGAACTGATGAGAGGAAGAGTAAATATCCCACTTTGTTGAGATATTTGCTTCAGATTCTTGTTTCCTTGGTGAGACGGGAATTCTTATTGTGATCTAGCTCTCTTGTTGTGGCCATTGTTCGGCAGAGGTGCTGCCGAAATTTCCGCCGCGCACAACAAAGACTTTGTAGGGGTTTCGGTAGTGCAAACCAATGCTATCCTCAGACACGATTGGGCTGCGTCCAGAGCGTTATTTGGGAGAAAACAGTTCTCTGTGCCTCTCAACTTGTGAAGTGTTCGAAATCTAGTCACTTCAACAGTTTTTGAGTTCTCTAGTAAGATGAAATTAGATTCCATGATAAGCTTGCTTTTTGTAGAAAATATCTCAAAGACAAAGGTTATAATATATACTCTTAACACAACAACAATCTTTAAGTTTTCCTTAAAAATTTGAAATTTAGATTTTAAGCCAGTTTAATACTGAATATGCTAACATGGTTACAATTAACTTCATTTTGAGAATGAGATAAGGTTAGTTTCTGACGGCATGCTCAATAGTTGTATCATGTTTAATAGTTGTATCATGTTTGGTTGCATCTAAAATAGGATAACAAATAGTACAAAGATACTATCTAAACATTATTAGCAAATATTTGCGAATAGTTTTCGAACATTTGAACACCATCTGCATCGAATTCGAATATTAATTTCCTATTCATTTCGAAGACGAATAAGAATTCAAATAGTAAAAAAAAAAGAACCAAATAAGAATAGCAATGTCATTCAATTCGAATTCGGTTCGTTTCCACCCCTAATATTGCTGCATAATCTACAATGCATTAGAACAATCATTTACATCAGTTGATCAAATTTGAGAAATGACCTCACTCAACTTTATTCACCCAAACCTCACCCACCCGCATACTCACTCACTCTCCCTCCCCGAGGAACCTCCTGACGTCATCAAGAAACGCAGACCCCGCCGGCCGCTCCGCCGGGCTAACGTACGCCGCCTCCGCCTCCGCCGCCGTGTACTCCTCGATGACCCCCTCCATCCCCCCGACTCTCCTCCACATCTCCTCCCCGAACCCTCGATCCGCGAAATACGCCATCGCCTCCCTCTCCTCCCCCTCCCCCTCGCAGGTCACCTTGACCGGCGATCTCTCGTAGTGGCCGCGGCCGACCCCTCGAGGTCGTCGACGGCGGCGAGGGCGCCGGAGGAGACGGAGTAGAGCTCGCCGGCGACGCGGAGGCCGAGGCCGGGGAGGGGGAGGAGGAAGGGGATGCCGTTGGGGCCCACCACGAGGGGGAAGGGGAGGGAGGTGACGCAGCGCGGGGAGAGGAGGGCGACGCCGGCCGCGGAGGAGAGGAGGCGGTGGTTTGGGAGGTTGCGCTTCAGGGTACCGTAGGTGAATATAAGGGTCCGCTCCTCCGCCATTTGTTGTAACCAAGTATTTTTATGTCTTTATTTATAGATGGTGATTGTGAGGCTATTAATAGAGGATGGGACTAAGTGAGAGCATCAAGCTTGTTTTTAATTCAATCATTGTATATTCCAACATAAATTCTATCAGAACAGACTACGTGTAAGTGAACGTGGAGTTCATATTTTATTAGAATATTTCACAATGCAATGGAGTTTTCGATCAATATACTTAAAAATAGCAAGCACGATTTGGAGATTTCACACCCTCTAAAGAGCTTAAAATATCTCGCTCATATGTGAAAAATTCTGATATGATTTGCATTCATAATGAATAGATATTGAATACTTTCGAGCGAGAATCAAAGGGCCATATCATACTACTACCGTATTATATCTACACTTTCGAAACATATGGACTTTTAATATAAGAGGGTGAAAATAAATATTAAAGAAAAGGAGTATAAAGGAATCTTAACCTAACAGAGTTTAAATATTTGACATGCGTTGGAGCTCATAATGCCACCAAGGGAAACCCGAGGGTTTGGATGAAATCCTACCCAATATGATGCCATGACGTGTGTGAATTATTAACAAGAGGATATATATCATTTGTGTTTATAAAAATTAAGGGGTGAATCAATTTGGATGGAAGTCTTGTTTTTGTTGGGTAGTATTTGCTTTTGTCATTTTTGGGTGAGATATAGGTTTTTTTGGTAAATTATAGCCGGGTTTGGTTTGACCTTAAGCTGAATTGAAGGTCGACTACCTTAAATAATTTTACTTTGGAGTTGACTAGCATTTGCAGTCCATTCCAACTTTTGAGGAATCCTAATCTAAAACTCACATGTTTACAGGATTTACTTGAATTAGTCTGATCCAATCAAGGAGTTCTTGGTTCATTATTACCACTTGTTAATATCCTTTTAATCGGCTACATTACCGGATTAGGATTTTAATTACCCCTTTATCAATAGGGAATTTTAAATAGACAACTCTACATTAAGACATTTTAAATGAGTCGAATGTGCACGTAAAACAAGAGTCAAATTTTTATCGATGGCTAATTTTCTAGCGAGGAATTGTTATTTTTTTGCGGGAAAAATTTCTTTTACCCTACGATCTCCCAAAGTTATTGAATTTACACCTAAAGATATGGGGTTATGCGAAATTGACCCTTTAAAAATCTTCAATTTTTTCAATCCACATTCCATCATCAACTCCTCATCCTCTCCCTCCTTTTCCCTAACCCATCATCACTAGTATCCATTATTCTCACCATCTCCTCCTTAACTCCCTTTCATTTTCCTCCCAAATTCTCCCCTTCAAAGGCTCCACCTCAACGCTCTACCTTACCCAAAACCCTAATAGAGTGTGGATAGGAAAGAGGGAGCTTTTCAAAGGGTCAAGTTCACATAAATGCCCTCTCTTTTGCCACAGTATGATAGGTTAGGTGTAGACTCAATAAATTTCAGAGGAGATGGGGGTAGAAGAAATTTTTTTCAGTAAAAAATAGCAGTTCCTCGCTGGAAAATTAGCTGCCGATGAAAATTTGGGTCTTGTTTCGCCTTTGACTCCTTTAACATGCCTTAACATAGAGTTGTCTATTTAGAATGCTCTATTTGTAAAAGAAATCTAATTAAAGTACCAATCTGGTAATTTAGCCCCTTTTAATCATGTATGATCATAATGTATTTGAGAAATAAAACCATGAAAAAGTATATTTGGATTTCCTATTTTTATCACATACTAAGCTATATATACATATACATTTGTCAATTAAGAGAATGAAAACGCATCAATTGTTTCTTAAAATATACATGCATTTCCCACACTTACATTGTCTCTATCAGAGCTTCATCTCTTCAAAAATAGAAAACATTTTTCTCTTCAATACCTAACTTTACTAGTCTTAGAGAAACAGAGGAAAAAACAGAGTCCCCTTGTACATATTCTACGCATTCAACAACTTTCCTTCACCAACTCTCTTAATTTAATCTCCTTGGTTAACCCCTTCACGCAAACCTTAATCACTCAAACATTAGCCCCACCCAACTCAACCACACCCTCAACCACCCCCATCACTGACACACTTGGCCCACCTCTAACTCTGGGACCCACACGATCCCCCTCTAGAACAAATCCAACCAACCGTTGCCCATTCATTACTCTTAAAGCAAGCGGGCTCTCTCCATCAATCCTCCCAACAAAAACTCAAAACCAATCAAATTTGTTTACAATATTGACCCAAACTCCCACATAGATATTCTTCTTTAGTTCATATTCTTCTCTCTCTACTTTTGGCACAGACTCCCAAATTGATCACCTCCACACACTTTCTCTCTCTCTAATGGCCAACGAGCCAGGAGCTTGGAGCCCTTACTCCAAGGATTGCTCCCAAGGCTACTGCAGCTACTACTGCCCTCAATGGTGCTTCTTCCTCTTCCCGCCTCCTCCGCCCTCCCCTCCCTCCTCCCGTCCCTTCCTCTCCCCCCTCCTCATCGCCATCATCACCGTCGCCTCCACCGCCTTCGTCCTCGTCGCGTACTACCTCATCGTCGCACACTACCGCCGCCGCCGCCTTCTTACCCGGAGCCCAGTCGAGCCCCCTCCGGACAACCCGCTATCGCATGTCGCGCGGCCCGGCGGGCTCGACGAGGCCCTAATCAACAAGATCTCCAGCTACCAATACCGCGCCAGCGACGGGCTGGTCCTCAACGGCGGCAGCGACTGCTCGGTCTGCCTCAGCGAGTTCGAGGACGGCGACCATGTCCGGCTGCTGCCGAAGTGCAGCCACGCGTTCCATCGCCACTGTATCGACACGTGGCTCAAATCGCACTGTAACTGCCCGCTCTGTCGTGCCGGCATATTTCCTCTGCCGACCGCTGCTACTCCGTCATCATCGTAGAGGAATTTGAGGATTCGGATCCGGAGGAGATTACGAGCGGAAATGTAAATGAAAGCGTAAATTTTACGGATGGTAATGTCATTGAGATCAGAGAAGGGAGATCGGCGATCGGGAGGTCGTTATCGATGGATTCCCCGTTTCGGAGACGAACAGATATGAATACGGATACAGATACAGATACGAATGCGGATTCGACAGGATGGAGCAGGGCCTTGTACAGTGTGCTCATCAGTCCTGTTGCTAGGATGAAGAGGTCTAGATCACTAAGGACCACTTTGCCAACTTGATCAATTTGGTGTATATATGAAACCATTATAATCTTTATCTAAATGAAGGTCGGTGACGGATTGCATCGAGTTGGATGTTTGTTTTGGTTTGGTGTGAGTTTGGTGAGAGAATTGAGAGCTCTACAAAGATAAAATACTAACAAATAGATGAAAGTGTGACGTCGGAGTTTTAACTTATATGTATAGAGTTTGGGTTGTTCGGGGATATGACTTGGTTCTTTTTGTTACTTTGTAAAAATGTAGCTATCTTTTTTAAATATAAGTTCAGAATAATTCTTTGTTATTTTTGGTGATTAAGTACTTGAAATAAGGCTCGATGATTATAGTTGCACCGTGGATACTAAATTATTTTACATTTTGACTTTTTAAAAATAACACTATTTTAATGCTTTATTTGTTTTAGTTCAAAAGCACATCGGGGAAATAAATGGAATCAAAGATATTTTAATGAAGCGCACCTCGAGTATTTATGTGTTAACATTTCAGCATCAATAATATAATGAATGTTGCATGCTTAAGTTTTAATTAAGTTTATGTGAGGCAAGTGATGTTGATATCCCAACAAGAGCTAAAACACAATGGAATATTTTAGAGGAGAGGACGGAATCATTAAGGGGAAATTCAAAAAGTAAATCCCCTTCTCCTCGCTCTTATTTCTTTGGCAATTTTCCATGACATTTTTTTACCGGCACTTTATACGTAGTTGTAGTTCACATAGTCTCGTTAGTATTACTCCTACTTTGAAGTTCTTCCAAATAAATAAATAAATATTGTTATAAATGTATGAGTTTATTTATATATATTTTTGGATTGTTTGTTAAACTATTATTAATTAAAACAGAGGGACTTACCTACTGTTTTATTTAAAAAAAAGGTATGAGGTTTTATTGCAAAAATAGTCTAAATTGTACCCTTACTTTGAATCCAAAGGCAAAGTATCATTTTCTTGGACAAAATGATCATTTCCCTTAGAGGATTGGTGAAATCTTAAGTTGCTCCTTAAATTATCAAATTACCTATTTTGTCCCTCAAACTATGTTTATAATTTCAATGTGGTCATTTTGTTAGTCTGATCAAATATTTATGAGTAATGATGTAGCAGTGTTTTTCATGGGTTTTATCGGTTTATCTCATTTTTCTCTAAACTAAAAAATATTTTTTAAACTAATTTCTCTCAAAACTTTTTACCCTTTATTCCTTTTATGAATTTAAAAATTATTTTTATTGCAAAAATAGAAGAAATTCATAAAAACACAAATACGTCATTAATTTGTTGAATATTTCACTGCAGGCTCACCAGATGGTCACATTGGATACATACACATAATTTAAGGGGGATATAAGTAAATCGATACTTTAGGAAAAACTTAAGAGTTCACCAATACTTTAAAGGAAAAATGATCATTTTGTCCTATTTTCTTCTTCCGTTATTTCTTGTGGCCATTGACTGTCTCCTTTTCCTTTATTTTTCTATTATTCCCATTGTTCTTTTCCCTCGTTATCCTATTATGACAATCTTCTCCCTTGAATGGTTTAGTTCCTTTTAACTTCTCCTGCATAGTAAAAAGTCCACGCACGTAAAGCATCCGTAGAATTCTACACAATCCAACTGATAAAATCATAATTAATTGAGTAAGACTACTTCTATAAGTATTTTCATCTTAAATTTCAACCAGATCTCAGGAGGAAAAAAAAAAGCATCTTCGCAGTTGAATATGATATATACTAAGCATAAACTAAGTAAAGCATTTTCTTTTCGGATGACTTCAACTTTTTGTAGGTCTAGATTTTACTAATTTTGGATTTCATCTGAATTTATTTCTAAAATATAGGAAATAGGTTTAAATTTCTCTCTCTCTCTCTCTCTCTCTCTCTCTCTCTATATATATATATATATATATATATATATATATATATATATATATATATATATATATATATATATATATATATATATATATATATAGAGCAAGACTCCTATAAACTTAAGTTGATAGGAAATTGTTGATATATATAATCACAGTCACTAATCTCGTGTGAGCTTAGCTTTTAAGAGAGCTAAGTCCGCCTTCTCTCCTAATGTCCGGTGTATTTGCTCGGTCGGGGTTCACCTATGTAGGCAGTCAAAAATCCTCTAGGCGAGGGTCACGAGCACCCTAGTTGTTAAAGCTTCAAGGCGAGGCTCACTTACGGTATCAAAGTTTGGCGAGGCTCGCCCACAACATCAAAGTTTGGCGAGGCTCACTTACGGTATCAAAGTTTGGCGAGGCTCGCCCACAACATCAAAGTTTGGCGAGGCTCACTTACGGTATCAAAGTTTGGCGAGGCTCACTTACGGTATCAAAGTTTGGCGAGGCTCGCCCACAACATCAAAGTTTGGCGAGGCTCACTTACGGTATCAAAGTTTGGCGAGGCTCGCCCACAACATCAAAGTTTGGCGAGGCTCACTTACGGTATCAAAGTTTGGCGAGGCTCACTTACGGTATCAAAGTTTGGCGAGGCTCACTTACGGTATCAAAGTTTGTGAGGCTCAAACTACGGTATCAAAGTTTGGCGAGGCTCACTTACGGTATCAAAGTTTGGCGAGGCTCGCCCACAACATCAAAGTTTGGCGAGGCTCGCCCACAACATCAAAGTTTGGCGAAGTTCTCCATTGAGGCGAGGTTAGCCCAAGTAGCAAAGCTCTCCCTTGAGGCGAGGTTAGCCCAAGTAGCAAAGCTCTCCCTTGAGGCGAGGTTAGCCTACGGTAGTGAACCTCGCCATTCAACCGAGGTTCGCCTATAGTAGTGAACCTCGCCATTCAACCGAGGTTCGCCTATAGTAGTGAACCTCGCCATTCAACCGAGGTTCGCCTATAGCAGTGAACCTCAACATTCATCTGAGGTTCGCCTACAGCAGTGAACCTCGACATTTATACGAGGTTCGCTTACGGCGAACCTCGACATTCAACGAAGTTAAGCCCGCAGCGTGGCTTCGCCATCCAACCATTTCATATAAGGTTAGCCTACAGCGTGGCTTCGCCATCCAACCATTTCATATAAGGTTAGCCTACAGCGTGGCTTCGCCATCCAACCATTTCATCCGAGGTTCATCTACAGCGTGGCTTCGCTATCAACCAAAATGCATAAATGCATCCGGTAGAGGTTCGCCAAGCGTGGCTTCGTTAGCAAACCGAAGTTCACCCAAGTAGCGAACCTCGTCATTCAATCAAGGTTCAGCGCCGGTCAATGAAGCGCGAAGCGTCGTCATCTAACGAAGCTCGCAGCTCACCATAACAGCAAAGCCAACGGCCACGAAGGCCACGAAAGCCACGATAACCACGTGGGTTAAATGGTGGGCATCAGTTATGCCCACTAACCCACGTTTCCACGATTCTAGCATGATAGTTACATGCTTAAAGCCCAATAAATAGCCGTGAGCAGCTATGAGGAAGGGGCTTTTGGAACTTTTGGAAAACCCAGCACTTGCGCGCAGGAGAGATTGAGTTCCTCATCAATCATCAACAACCTTGTCTTGTCGTCAGCGAGCGGATCTCGTGAGCATTGAGTGAAGCCTTCTTCGCCACCAAGAACCCATACAAAGAGGAGTCAAATCAACCTCCTCTTCCTCATGTCGAGAGAGTGTGATTGTAATCTTTTTCTCAAAGTCAATCAAACAAAACTTTTCGACTCTCTGAGAAGATGGCGACCACGATGGGAACAACCGTTCATTCAAATGACTGGTGGTGGCGCAATCGAGACAAGGTTGCGGTTGGAACCGAGGTTCAAACCTTGGTCATCGAATTTGATCAAAGTAAGTACGAGGAATTTCTTTCCTCAGGGCATCTAGCCCGGTGAAGACACGCAAGTGTCGTAGAGTCTCGTATGAGACTTCAGCCCCATGGCCTGGCTGAATTCTCTCGAGTGAACCTCGACAATCGACCTCTGTCTCTCAAAGACAAGGCTTCAAAAGTCAACCAGCGAGCTAAGAAATGGGTTGTTAAGCAATCCAAGTCCACCGGATGATGTTAGCCAAGTTTTGGCTTACGCGAGCTGCACTTTGTGAGAAGACCGGACCTTCTAATGGTCCACTCGAGGCGTGCGGACAAGCGTCGTGAGAACCAAGCTTCGCCCGGCGTGCTCGAGCTTTGGTCTCGTTGGGCGGATTCCACTATCGTCCGAAGAAAATAAACGAACCTCGTCATCATCAGGGGGTTCATTCAAAACAAGACGAAGGTCGCCCCAACTGCGAACCTCGTCTACAAGACGAACGTCGCTCCTGCTGCGAGCCTAGCCCAAGTGGCGAACCTCGTCTGCCTAGTCCAAGTGGCGAACCTCGTGCGCCTGGTCAAGTGGCGAACCTCGTTTGAATGGCGAACCTCGTGCGCCTGGTCAAGTGGCGAACCTCGTGCGCCTGGTCAAGTGGCGAACCTGCGCCTACATCGTGAGGTCCCCTTGAATGGCGAACCTCGTGCGCCTGGTCAAGTGGCGAACCTCGCCTACATCGTGAGGTCCCCTTGAATGACGAACCTCGTTTGAATGGCGAACCTCGCCAGCAACATGAGGTCCCCTTTAAAAGGGATGAACCTCGTCCAAACAATGAGCTTCGCCAACATGAGGTCTCCTCTAGACAGGACGAACCTCGTGCGCCTGGTCAAGTGGCGAACCTCGCCGTCAAAATCAAAGGAAATGGCAACCTCGCCAGGCTCGCCAAACTCAATCCAGGAAGCCTCTCTCATATGAGGCTCGTCTTCCAGAATCAATTGGGGGTACACCCACTATTGATCTCCGTGATTACCTCACTCGCAAACGTGATGCTAGTCATATGCAATCTCATTGTTGCTGTGAGAAGCTTATTTCGGCGATGCGCGCCCAATGTTCATCGACGCATCAGCTTTCAGTTTTGGCGGTTATGCGATCCGTCAACGGGCGAAGGCGATTCCACCATAAAAGCGGCGGCCGCGATGGTCATGGAGTGACTATCAACATGGTTGGGAGAGGAGCAAGACCCCAACAGAAGTCCGGAGTCGTCGATCCGAATATTCCCGGGGTTACGAGGTGTGTTAATCAATAGCCAAAGCCTATAGAAGCACCGTCTTCGTGCAGGGCGTCAATCCGTTTGACTATAACCAATTGGTAGGGTACCGAAGAACATGAGAACTCCGGCATTGCTCGTCTCAACCGAACAACGATTTGGTGACCGGGCCGTGTCCTCATGGCGAGCGAGAGGAAGAGATGACACGAAGAATAGAAGAGCAACAAGCTACTATTCTTGCACAACAAGAATCTATCGGTTTAGAGATGATGATGGAGAAACTTGTGGGCAAGAAAAAGATGGACGAAGGAGGATCCAAATCGAAGCAAGAAGACTACGAGAGGAATCCGCGATGTCCATTCGATGTCATCGGCGGAATCGAACCAGCGTACAAAGAGCAAGATCATGTGTTGCGGGATTTCCAAAAGCATTTGGGCGCTCACGAAACTCAAGGACAATCTAAGAATTTGGGGTGGCGAGGCCATATCCTATAGAATGGGGCGATGTCCCATATCCTCGAAATTCAAGCGCTTAATGCAGTGCGGTTCGGCGGAAAAAGTTCTCCGTCACGGCACATCTACTACTTCAAAGCAAAGCCGGGCATATAGCGGGTAATGATCCTATTATGACCCGATTATTCATTAGCACTCTTAAGAGAGTAAGCCGAGTGGTTCAGAAGGTTAGAGCACAGTTCTATCAACTCTTGGAAAGATCGCAAAGACTCTTTATGGCCCGATTTTTCGATGATGACGAGGTGTCTATGGCCACTGGCTGGTCGAAAAGCAAAGAAGAGCGGAGTCTGCCGGCCGTTCGTCAGCGATTCGAATCTGTCTTTGCACTCCGGGACCGGGCCTCGGGCGACATTCATCGGGATGTGCGAGCCAACCTCTCGATCAACATACTTTCTAAGATGGGTGCAGTTGAGGCATACTCTTGGAAAGAATTGGTGAGGCAAGGCGAACAAGTTGAAAACATGATTAAGAGGATCGAGGCAGAGGAACCTCAGGACTCTCGTCCTAAAAAGGGGTAACGAATAATTTTACTCCTCAAAAGCAATCAAGGGAAGGAGACTCTAGTCAGGAAGCCCAACCTACTTCAAGATCCTTCAGCGAGAAATCAAGCGTTTCGGCGGTAGTCCTCGAAGAAGTATGATTTTAAGGATGACCAGGTTATCCCAATCCTCAAAACTTTACTTAAAATGAACAAGATCACGCTTCAGGAAATAAAGAAGCCGGAGGAAGCTTCAGGGCGGATGATCCAAAATCTGCATGTACCATCGAATGGTACACCATCAAACGAGGTCATGTTATATATTGAAGGACAAGATCCGTGTCTTGCTAGAAGCGGTGTTATGACTCTGGGGAGGATCAAAAGAAGGTGTGCGCAAACATGGTAAGCCCTCCAATTTGGCGATTTTGCGAATTCCAAGTGCGGGGCGGTGTAAAACCGATCCATCAGCGAAGCCAAAGTTGTGAACTTTGATCTCCGGCGGGAAGCACAAGGTATGGTCCCTTACACTCTGTAGAAAGCGAAATTATGTGGGTTCATCGACTTGTTATCGGATGAACAATGGACTTCTTCAAAGTCGAAGGGAAGTCTTATGCGCCACCTCTGCTGCTGGGGAAAAGGGCGAGTCAATGACTCTACCGAGCAACAAACCGCCCGGTCGCCGTCTGTACCGGCGTTGGCCACAGAAGCGGAAAAGAGTTCCTAAGGGAGTACCGAGTAGCGCCGATGTAGTAGCAAAGGAGCGGTTGGTGGGTCCAAGACAAGGAGATCGCTACAACAAAGCACTTTCGGGAAAGACATGCACGAAGCGAAGGCTCCTTTCGGTTCGGCGTGTTAGCCCAACTCTCCAACATCCGTGAGAATTACTTTATTTGAGCTCTTGCGTCTCTCTCAATCTACCAGGGAAGCTCTGCGAGAAGCGCTGGCGGATAATGAAGCGTTCCTCGCTCATTTCCCGAAAAGGACAACAGAAGTTTGTGCCCAATGTCATCAGGTCTTCAAAGGGCCAATACCTTGCATTACTTTTTCATCAGAGGACATGCAAGTGAAGAACCCAAAGCACGATAGGCGTTGTACTTCAGCGGCTATATCGGATCTGTCGAATCAGCAGAGCTCAAGTTGACCGGGATGCATTGAGTATCATCCCATTGAGAATTATACAACATCTTGGGATCTGCAGGTTAGCAACAGGGACTACCATCTACGGCTTTAATGCTACAAATTCGTCCCTTGGGCAAGATCAAACTCAAATGCCAACTAGGAGACTTGAAGGCGGATGTTACTGCTATGTCATCGGCGGATACATCTTACAATTTGCTCTTGGGTGGACCACGGATCCATGAAAATTTGATCGTCCCATCTACGTTGCATCAATGCATGAAGTATGTAGATGAAGAAGGGATGGTTAAAACATTGGTGTGGAAGGCAACCATTCAAAGGTGTGGAGAATTATTTTACGGATTACATCCACTACCTTGAGGAAGGCCAAACCGATGAACCACGGTCGAGGACTATGGCGAAAATGAAGGCGACATAGAGTCGAACAAGGTGTTGTTTTCAATGATGTAAAACCCTTTGTAATCGATCTGAATGATCGATGGCGACATAGTCGATTTTAATGAAAATTATGATTTAGCTTACATGCCGGGTGTTAAAAGTCATCTTGACACGATGTCGAAATTCTTCCACGGTTGTATCTTTGAACACGCATTGCACATGCCCATTCGATCGTCATTTATGACAACTCAAAGGCACTTTAATTCTTCACAAGCGGTTTTGTGATACCGTCCGGAATAATGGTCGAGAAAGACATTATCTTTGGGCGAGTCAATAAACCATTACAGGCGAGGTGGAACAACCCCAAGCAAAAGAAAAAGAACCCCAATTTTCATATTTCTAGGCCAGTACAACATCGATGAAGAAAATGGGATATGACTTCCTTCACAAAGAAGGGCTAAACTACGGAAAAGGTATCAAAACGCCGATCCGATCTGCTTATGTCCCGGAAGGCCAGCCTGATGATTACTATCATAAAACTCGTAAAGGGTTGGGATATGAGTCGCCGCCATACTCATGGCATGTTATGACTGAGGGTGAGTCAGATCACTCATCTTCTGAAGCAACTTCCTGGGATTCTGACGTCAGTATAGGACATGAATTTAAGTCCTTGATGGTCAATATGACCTCAGCTGATCCAATAGAGATCCAAGAAGATGATCTCTTACCGCTATTGGAAGATCCAATGAGTCAACAGCTGGGAATGCAATGGGAACATCGTTTTGAACAACGGGAACCACCCACTGATGACAAAATAATCCAAATAAATATGGGGGACGAATCTAATCCAAAACCCATATTCATAGCGATAGTTTGTGGTGAAGAAAGGAGAGCCTTATCGCTTTGGTACAGAATATATCGATGTCTTAGCATGGAGTTATGAAGATATGCCGGTTTAGACCCTCAAGTGGCCATGCATCGCCTTAACATTAAGCCGAGCTAAACTGTTAAACAACAACAACGACGATTTTCCCCTCGGTCATGAAAGCCATCGAGAAAGAAATCGAGAAGGCGATCAAGGCGGGGTTCATCAGGAAGTCGACATCCGTGGGTAGCAAATATAGTACCGTGGTAAAGAAAAGCGGACGAGATCCGACCGTGCGTTGATTACAGAGGCGTAAATGCGGCATGTCCGAAAGACGATTTTCCCTCTACCAATTACGGACATTATCATCGACAACACATGTGGATTCGAGGATGTCTTTTATGGATGGCTTCTCGAGGGTACAATCGGATCAAAATGCATCGATGGCGAAAAGCACACGCTTTCGAACACCGTCACGGAATATCTTGTTATCTGATTATGCCTTTCGGCTTGAAGAGCGGGGGCTACATACCAGCGTGCCATGACCATTATTTTCCAAAACATTTACTTAAAAAATGGAATGCTACGTGAGGCGATTTAGTAGTTAAGAGTCGTCACAAAGGTGATCACTTGCATGACTTGAAGACAACATTGAGATAATGCGGGCACATCGGTTGAAGATGAACCCAACCAAGTCTTTTACGGGGATGTCTAGTGGCAAGTTTCTAGGGTTAGTGGTCACGGCCGGATGGTATCGTCTCGACCGGACAAGATCAAAGCTATCCGGGAACTTCCACCTCCTAGGAGCCTTAGGGAGCCGTGGTCTCCAAGGGCGTTTGGCATACATTCGCAGATTCATTTCCAATTTATCGGAAATGTCAACCATTCTCGAAGCTCATGAAGAAAGGTGTATCGTTAGTTTGGGATGAAGATTGCGGAAGGCATTGAAGAGATCAAGACATATCTTTCTAATCCCCACGTGTTAGTTGCACCTAAATCGGAAAGCCCTTCGATTTACATCCGCTTCTGAGTATCGTTGGCGAGTCTTTGCACGGGGCGATGACAATGGCCACGAGCAGGCGGTCTATTACCTCGATGGGGCCGGGGGCGAATATCGATATCCTCCCATTCGAAGGAATGTTAGGCTTTGGTCTTCGCCATCAAAAGATGCGGCACTATCTCGTGGGGCCGGACTATACATGTCATATCCAAAATTGACCCTATCACGGGTATTCATGACCCACCGCACGCTGAATGGTCGAATGGCTAGATGGGCATTGTTATTATCTCGATCGACATTCACTTCAAACCTCGGCGATGAAGGGTCAAGGCGTGTGTGATCTTATGGCTAACCACCCATTAAAAGGAAAGTCGAATTATATCGGGACATGCGATGAACCTTATGAAGCTAATCTGGTCTCTAAGGAGCAGGTATGGCGGTTGTTCTTTGTGGGCATGAGCGACCATGGCTGACCCGTTGTAGCGGTGGGGTAATCTTGATATCTCCCCAAAACCACGTGATACCACGGTACGTGTCGCTATCGAACCATGTACCAATAATGTAGCGAGTACAATCGTTATTGATTGGTCTCGACATAGCCAAACATATAGGTGTGAAACATCTTGAAGCATTTGGGGATTCCGGCTAATCGTTAAGCAACTAAGAGGAGAGTATGAAGTCGTGCACGAGGACCTTATCCCTCATCATGCATTTGCCATAGCTTTAGGCGACTCCTTTGAAAGCTTTTACATTGATCATGTACCCGTTTGCAAAATACTTATGCGGATCTTGTTGGCGTCTCTTGCGACTCGCTAGCCGAGAATGCTACTCGGCGGGTTAGTGTGTCTAGTCGGCAACTATTTCGACCGAAATATCGTTGCAGATCAAGCGGTCGAAGCGAACCTAAGTCATTTGAAGCACGAGGCTGGCGGTTCCGATCATCGATTATGTCTTGCATGGGATATTGCAGAAGACATAAAAGAAAGAGAGTCAATTCGTCGGCGAGCATCAAGATTTTACTATGATTCCCAACTACGACTTTATATAGAAGGGCATATGATGGGTTCTTGCCCGATGTTTGTCAACTAAGGAAGCGAGCAAGTCTTGAAAAGCTCATGGCGGTGTTTGTGGAGCACACCGGCCGGACCTAAATTATGGGATCGTTGCGTGGGCTTCGGTTATTATTGGCCGACAATGGTAAGGGATGCCGTGGCTCACGCTAAACGATGCCATGCATGCCAAATACATGCTAATTACCTTCACCAACCACGGAACACTTGCATCCTACCGCCACGCCCCGCCATTTGAAACGGGGAATGGATATTGTTGGTCCCATCTCTCCACCTTCTTCAAAGGACCTTTGTTTCATATTGGCGATAACCGACTATTTCTCAAAATGGGCGGAAGCTATTCCATTGAGAATGGTCAAGACTCTGATGTGATCAAATTTGTCAAACATCCGTCATATACCGATATGGTGTGCCAAGGCAGTTGTCGACAATGGTCCACAATTTGTCGATCCAGCTTTCCGCGATTACGTGATAAATTCGAATCGAATTTAGCATCAACGACTTATTATCTGCGGCAAGCGGACAAGCTGAAGCTTTTAATAAGGCGATCATCAAGATCCTCACCAAGATGGTCTCTTCAAATAAGAAGGATTGGGATGATAAGTTGGGACAAAGCTTGTGGGCTTCTGGTACAGCGGTTCGCACACCAGCGGGTACCACCCCATATGCTTTAGTTTATGGTTGTGAAGCTATTTTACCGATGGAGATTCAAATTCGTCATTACGAGTAGCATTAAACAACGGAATGGCGGTGAAGAAAATCATCGTCGGCCTTGAAGAACTTGAAATCTTTGGATGAAAAGCGATTACGGGCTCAACGGCATATCGAGTTGTACCGAACCAGTTCTAAAGCATTTGACAAGAAAGTCGGTGTCGTATTTTCAAGGAAGGCGACCTCGTACTCATTGTCAGGCCTTGATGATTTTGAATTCCAAAAGAAAGGAAATTCGAACCAAAATGGGAAGGACCATTAAGTAGTGGAGTCGGTCTACTCGAATGGGCGTCTGCCTAACCAATCAAGAAGGCGACAAATTCATGATGCCTATCAATGGTAAGTTTAGAAGAAATATTACCCTAGTCAATTATCTTATCGTTTCTAAGTATTGACTTACCAAGTCAATATTTTATCTTTACGATATCCACCTTTGGCCTACCAAGTGATGTGATATTCTAATTCTCAGGCGTTTGTTATTCATACCAATGATGATCGCCATCCCTTATGGGCTTACTCAGCGATGAGCCAATGTTTCAATTCAGTGAACAGCGGTGTCACCTAATTTTGATTTATCGAATGATCGTCTTCATGTTGATCACGGTGGTCATACTTTCACACCGAACAATGTGATTGTTTTCGATCACGGTCGTTATACTTCTACATCAGCGAGCGACACGATCATTTCCATATCGTCTCTTGTCGGTGACTTTATGTTAGATAGTGGTTAACCAAGTGATACACCCTATCAACTCCCTCACCGAATAGTGGCCTACTATGCGATGTGCTCCTATTCCAATTATAGTCGTTATACTCTTGTGTCCTTTGAGCGACTCGGTTAACTACGAGTCATTTCCTTAAGTGACTTTGTTCACAATCAAAGTTGTTATACTTTCATGTCAGCGAACAACTTGATTCCTTTACGGTCCGCGATCGTGGCACTTTTATGTCATTGAATGATTTGATCACTCCTATACGGTTTTATTCCTGATGGTAGCCTACCACGAGATGTGCTTTTATTTCAACCACAGTCGTTATACTTTTATGTCACTGAATGACTTAACTACTCCCACAAGGTCATTCCTCTAAATGACTTTGTTCACAATCACGGTTGTTATACTTTCATGTCACTGAACAACTTGATTCCTTTCTGGTCACGATCGTGGCACTTTTATGTCATTGAATGATTTGATCACTCCCACACTATTTTATTCCTGAGGGTGGTTTACTAGGCAATTTGCCTTTATCTTTTAATCCAACGCCTTGAACGGCTAAGGATAGAGGGGAGATTTTAGCATTAAGCCTAAAAGAACCTCCTCGAAAACTCATCATACTGAGGGGAAAAGTATGGCTAGTCCAGTTCAAACGGCAACTGGTAAAGACATATCAAGTCCGTTGATAGCTGGGAGTTTGCTAAAAATTCAGTTACAAATGCAAAGTCGCAACAAAATTTTGAGTGAACACAAAAAGTGGAATTTTATTCATCATGTAGTTAAAGATGTACATGAATTACAAGTTCCCAAGAGTTTGGCGGATCTCGGAAGCAATCTTGACCATAGTTTCCTTGTGGGCGACTTTGATCTCCTCCGTCGCCTGTTTATGAAGATTTGTCGAGAAAGTCAGGCATTTGGCTCCTGTGGCTTATCCCTTCGGATCATTAGATTCGGCTTCCCTCTACGGCCTCGTGTGCGCACATTGGGCTATCGAGTTTGATGTTTCTCGATGCGGTAGCTAGCCCACTTTACGCCTCGCCAATTTTGCACGAATGTCAATGAGTGCGACCTGTAGGAGTCAACCAGAGTTGTTGATTACGCTCGGTGCTAGCAACCCTTTTCTTTTCATCATCTGAGTGTGGCCGTCTCAAAAGGCGATCAATACTCGCTTCTTTTGAGTACTTGGCGTTGGAGCTCAAATTGAGTATCATCTCTTATTCTTCTAAGCCGCATGGCACGATCCTCAATCATAGAATGAAGAGGCGGTCCATTTGTCTCGCCATTTGTTGAAAAGGGTCTGCACGTACCAAATAGGTTGGTAAAGGCGTAGGCTGCAGCGTTAGTCGAGCTCGCATCACATCGGGAGGGTTCCAAAACGCCTTGATTCCAAAGAAAGTCCCCACCACGCCCAACACTTGAGCAGGAGATTCTCTTAGGATGGTGAGGAAATTATGGCGAATCATAGATACCCCGTAGTCTTTCGACAAGTCAAAAGAAGAGGGGGTACCAGCAGAAGGATTTGAGCCCGACGGATAAGCCGAGGACGGGATTGGCAGGACATCAATTGAAGGAGTGGTGGCGACAGTCAAAGCCAGTGGGGTCTCAGGCACAACCGCGGCAGGGATTGCTGTATCGTCTTGGGTCCTGGGTTCTGACTCAGAAACAGCGGCAGCCACCGGAGACTCTTCAGCATCATCAAGCATACTCTTGGCAGCATCAGGAGGGCCTTCAGTAATGGGGCTCAGGCTGGCGGCAGCTTCAATCAAGGCTTCTCTCCTCACCCGCTTGACTACACGCTTGGACCGAGGGGGCCCTGGTCTTTTAGATCCTTGATCTGTTGGCACCAAAGCTTGGCTTCCTCCAGGCTCTGAAGTGTGGGTGGCTTCTTGGGGCACAGCTCCAACAGACTGGCTGGGCGAGGTAGAGCTTTCAAGAGGATCTTCTGGAATATATTCCGATGGTTCTCCAAAAGGAGCGAAATCTCTAGGTGCCTCGTCTGAGTTCAACCCAGGAGTTGCTTCAACACCGCCAGAAGAAGGCATGTTGCTACCGTACTCATCTAGAGCCTCATCTATATCCTTTGGGTCTCATGTGGGTGGGTTGGCGTGATGGCTCACAGGTCCCATGAGGGCGGATTGGCGTGAGGGCTCCACACCGGCAGGGTTTAGCGGTTCCGGCATCCGTTTGGCATGCAAATACTCCTTTAGTCGAATCGGCTCCTCGTTGAAGTCGGCCTTCCTATAACGGCCCGAATCAATCGTAGCGGAAGAGTTGATGTTGAAGCACGGAATTTGGCGTTTGCCATGCAATGCCACTTGCAATCTGTGAGCGTCGTCGGGATTGAGGGTCTCGTTGCGGAAGAAAAGCGAGCACCGTGCCACCGGCGCGATCGATACCAAGCCACGGCTCCGCGATCAAGCCGCAGCCGTCGGATTGTAATTGAGAATTGGGATTACCGACATACAATTGGTCATACCCAAACTGACGGGCGGTTTATGGTAGATAAGGCTCAATCGCATATAGGACCGAAACGGCATATGAAATACCCCGGCCGGATGCTCATGAGCCATAAGAAGCAGCCAAGCGATAAAGTGGTATAACCCTGAGCATTGGGTTCATCCACTAAAGCTTGTCCATAGCTGACCCCAGGAAAATGAGGGAGGCACCGATTAAAAGAATAACTCTTATAGTCCCGGAGAGCGCGCCGCACTGAAGCCATGTAATGTTTGGTCCAATCGACGTTCTCTAGCCTCTGGATGAAAGGAGTAATTTGTCCCTCTACATGTGCAGAAGGTGTACCCATGAGAGTAGGGCAATGCATGACGAACCACGCCATAAGATAGGCGTATGGTAATTCCACCCTCGGGTTCTCAACACCATGGCAGAAGGCATAGCAAAGGCGCCCAAAGCCGCAATGAATCTGGGCAATCATGGCGGGAAGAAGTGCATATTGGCCTTGTGTGTGCTAATGAGACGGAAAATCACCTCGGATGCCGATGGAGTCAAAGGCTGCCGGCGAGGCGGCGATGTGTTTGAGCCACAACATGAGGTAGCCTGCTAGCACCGCCTTTGAAGAAATCGGCTCCCCGCTCTGATAGATATAAGTGTCAAACGTCGTCCCTGTAGGAAGCCATGCTTTCGTCGTGGAAGTCACATAAGAAAGTGGAAGGTTGTCAAGCACAAGCCGTGATAATTTACCCGCCTCAAGAGGACCCAGGGGCACCACAATACCTTCCTTATCATCCAGCCCTTCAAAGAGGTAGTGGGCCCAAATATTATGACTAATGAACTTTTCCCCCTTCTTATCAGCACGGTCGTGCCTACATGTGCAAATATAATAGTGGCACATCACTTCCCAATAGGTCTCCACTACTTGGGGGTGATCTTTTTCCAAATCCATCAGCTCTTTATACCCCGGGATGTACTCCTCGTACGGATACCTTCCATGAGGTAGCCCAGAAACCTCGGCCATCTCGTGCAAAGCAATCCCCAATTCGCCGTCTGGAGTGAAGAAGGTATGAGTATCAGGATTATACAATTCCAAAATCCCAAAGAACTGTTGAGAATTGTTCCTCAAGCCCAGTTGAGTTGCCCTGATAGGAGCCCTAAGGCCAAACCTCTCCAATTCATCACGATACTCTTCTAGAATGTATTCAGTGATGCGAGGCCACCATTGCGAAGAACCCCATCGAGACCAACCAGGAGTCCGGAAATCCTTGGCGGGGAATTGCCCCTCCGCCTTATGGAAAGCACGACCAAAGGTGTTGGCCGCGACAGCTGATTCGCCAACAGGAAGCTCCCTCTGGAAAAGCCCAGGTTGTAGACCAGTTACATGATGACCATGGCGGTCCACCTGTGCACCACCCCGAGAGAAGTGACCACACATCACTCCATCTTGAGTAGGGTTAGATCCCAATTCATCTTAGAGGATTAGAAGCGGCTCTTAAGGAGGTCAGTGAGCAATCCCGTTCCATTGCGGGCAAGAACATGTAGCGTGAGTTTACCACTCGGAGCCACTTGTACGAACCCAAGTCCAACAGATCTGGATCTTCAGTATCATCTCCAAGCGAAGAGCGGGCTTTGCGATCGGTCGGTTAGAGACTCCAAAGGGCATCCGTAATCCAACGCCAAGGTGGATGTTGAAGGTTCGAAGAAGTCTCAACTCCTCTTGATTCGTCCACAAATGCGAGAGCGTTCACAAGAGGAGAAATCGGGTTACGCCTCTTGAGCACCATTTGCTCCAAAAGAACCCGTTGAGGAATGGGGGTAGAAGGATGCTCAACTACACAAAAGAGAAGAAGAAGTTAGTCTCGAGAGGTTCAAATCGCCACTTCAAAGGACAAAGTCACTCAGAAGCGAACCTCGCCAAGCGAGGCTCATCCAACAAAGCGAGCCTCGCCAAGCGAGACTCACCAAACAAGCGAGCCTGCGCCAAGCGAGACTCACCAAACAAGAAAGCGAGCCTGCAAGCGAGACTCATCTTTCAGAAAACGAGCCTCGCCAAGCGAGACTCATCTTTCGAGCGAGCCTGCAAAGCGAGACTCATCTTTCGAGCGAGCCTGCAAGCGAGACTCATCTTTCGAGCGAGCCTGCAAGCGAGACTCATCTCTCCGTAAAATGAACCTCGCCAAGCGAGACTCACCAAACAAGAAAGCGAGCCTGCCAAGCGAGACTCATCTCTCCGTAAAATGAACCTCGCCAAGCGAGGCTCATCCAACAAGAAAGCGAGCCTCGCCAAGCGAGACTCATCTTTCGAGCGAGCCTGCAAGCGAGACTCATCTCTCGAGCGAACCTGCGCCAAGCGAGACTCATCTCTCGAGCGAACCTGCGCCAAGCGAGACCCATCCCACAAGAAGGCGAGCCTGCGCTAAACAAGACTCATCATTCAAAAGGCGAGACTTCGTAGAAGCGAGCTTCATCTAAAATAATCAAACCTCGCCAAACAAAGCGAAGTTTCAAAACAGAGACCCTATGGGGATCACGGGAGATCAGAACCTCGATGAGGTTTATCAAGCCAAATGAGGCAAGCCTCATCAAAACCGGGCGCAGCTTAGAAAGATATGATCTTGGAGAGCAATCTCATCTCAGTGAAAATCAAGTCGTAAAATTAACTCTGGCCGGATCTTAAAAGTCATGCTTTGGCGGCGATGCTCTTCGCCTTTACGTGGCGGGCGGTGGAAGCGAGCGAAGTCCCAACGCTTTTGCCTTTGCCAAGAGCGGTTTTGGGGCCATTGCTTGGCGTCAAGGAGGATTTCGGTGATCTAAATTTGTGGCTTGAGGAAGATGGCGGTGGGGAACTTTCTGCGGCCTTTATTTGTCATATATAGGGTCTCAAGAACCCAACCGACGGCCGAGATATACGCCCGCATCTCTCACGTGATCATCGATCACGAGATCTGCGGATGAGATCCGGGATGTGACAAGTCACTTTCGAAAGGGTCTAATCCCTAATTTGCCACGTGGATGCGATTTAAAGAGAAATCGAAACTAAACGCCAAGGGTCGGTGAGTCACGAAGTTCGTGGCCTTGCCCTCATATCGAACTCTGGCGAGGTTGGAGTGCGGTTCGCCAATAGCTGTTAGAAAAATTCAAAGTATTCCGGACCCACACAACTGATTCAAGTCGAAAACTTTGAAGGGGTCTTGTAGGCAGTCAAAAATCCTCTAGGCGAGGGTCACGAGCACCCTAGTTGTTAAAGCTTCAAGGCGAGGCTGTTGATAGAGGCGGTGGACCATACAAACTTCAAAGCGAGACTTCGTTAAAGCGAGGCTCGACCTCAATCGAGGTTATACGAGGGCGGAGTTCAATCGTAACACGAGGCTCGCACGAGAAACGGCTCAACAAATATATGATGAGATTAAGCCCCAACACTTAAGTTTGTGAGGCTCACTTACGGTATCAAAGTTTGGCGAGGCTCACTTACGATATCAAAGTTTGTGAGGCTCACTTACGATATCAAAGTTTGTGAGGCTCACTTACGATATCAAAGTTTGGCGAGGCTCGCCCACAACATCAAAGTTTGGCGAGGCTCGCCCACAACATCAAAGTTTGGCGAAGTTCTCCATTGAGGCGAGGTTAGCCTACAGCGGTGAACCTCGACATTCAACCGAGGTTCGCCTATAGTAGTGAACCTCAACATTCATCGAGGTTCGCCTACGGTAGTGAACCTCGCCATTCAACCGAGGTTCGCCTACGGTAGTGAACCTCGCCATTCAACCGAGGTTCGCCACAAAGAATGAACCACGCCATTCAACCGAGGTTCGCCTATAGTAGTGAACCTCAACATTCATCGAGGTTCGCCTACAGCGGTGAACCTCGACATTTATCTGAGGTTAAACTACGGCGGCGAACCTCGACATTCAACCGGTTCGCCACGCAAATGGGCTCGCCATCCAACCATTTCATATAAGGTTCGCCACAAAGAATGAACCACGCCATTCAACCGAGGTTCGCCTATAGTAGTGAACCTCAACATTCATCGAGGTTCGCCTATAGTAGTGAACCTCAACATTCATCGAGGTTCGCCTACGGTAGTGAACCTCGCCATTCAACCGAGGTTCGCCACAAAGAATGAACCACGCCATTCAACCGAGGTTCGCCAAGCGTGGCTTCGTTAGCAAACCGGTTCACCCAAGTAGCGAACCTCGTCATTCAATCAAGGTTCAGCGCCGGTCAATGAAGAGCGGCTTCGTCATCTAACGGCTCGCAGCCATAACAAAGAAAGCCAACGCCACGAAGGCCACGAAGCCACGATAACCACGTGGGTTAAATGGTGGGCATCGCTATGCCCACTAACCCACGCTTCCACGATTCTAGCATGATAGTTACATGCTTAAAGCCCAATAAATAGCCGTGGCGGCTATGAGGAAGGGGCTTTGGAACTTTGGAAAACCCAAAGACTTGCGCCAGGAGAGATTGAGTTCCTCATCAATCATCAACAACCTTGTGCCGATCACAACAGAAAGCGGATCTCTACGTGAGCATTGAGTGAAGCCTTCTTTCGCCACCAAGAACCCATACAAAAGAGGAGTCAAATCAACCTCCTCTTCCTCTGTAATCGAGAGAGTGTGATTGTAATCTTTTTCTCAAAGTCAATCAAACAAAACTTTTTCGACTCTACAACCTACAGCAAGAGAACACCTGTGGAAGAGGCGGAGATGGGATCTCCGGTGGTTCCTCCGACGGTCAAGTTAGTATGGATGATGGGAAAATAGGGAGAGGAAATTTACTCAGAGAAAATCACTTACTTGGTTTACTGTTCATATTGCTACTTATACCTAGGGTTGTGGGGGTATTTTCATCTTTCCATTGGGTGAGAAACCACTGATGAGTCAGCCCTCTCTTCTACGTGTGAGCCAGTGATTGGCTGAGCACCTCTTTGTCAGCTATGGTGGCTGGCCTTTACAGGTGTCGAGTCGTGGGAGGATTGAGGGTTAGTGAAGTCTATTCGCCATTAATGAGATGGGATTGGCGGCGCCTGTAGCCGCATGGGTCCGAGGTGCCTTAAATATCGTGAGAGATGGAGGAGTTAAGGGGCTGTCAGTGCATTTAATGCAATGTTGATGGGTTCGAATACCGTATAACCGTCGTTCGAGTGGAGGGAACCACATAGGATGAGAGAAAGGGGAGCGGAGGCCGGGTGGCCGACTTGCACGGCCTCTTGAGGCGTTCATTAGAGTAATCAGTTGAAGGGGACGACTAGTACCCGTCCTTCGCGTCGTCCCAGAGGACGGATGGCTAAAAAAAGGGGGCTAGGTTTGCTTCGCATTGTCTGGAGAGGCAGACGACTGGTTGGAAGGGGTTATGGTAGATAACTGGTTGGGAGGACGACTAGTACAGCCTTTCGCGTCGTCCGGGAGGACTAGTGATTAGAAGGCAATGGCTAGTCGTCCCCCATGTCGCTCGTGGGGACAAGCGACTTGGAAAGATAGCTCCGAGGCAGTCAATGGGTTGGGCGGACGACTGGTACCGCCTTTCGCGTCGTCCGCGGTAGAGAGTTGTTGATGGGCCGACCCATACTGCCTTTCGCGTCGGCTATGGCGATAGTCGTTTAACGGACCGTGGCGAGGACGGTAAGCGTAGGCCGCCCCGTGGGTCGGGCGTGGAGGTTCATGTCGCTCCAAGTTGACGAGCAAAAATGTTTATCCATGTTAACACTTGATTTTCCTTTTTAATTACTAATTAGTGGTTATGACCATAACAGGAATAGTCATCCACCAACTTTTCTATCCATTGATGTTGCCTTGGGATCCGTGAAAGATATAAAGCCCACTTTGAGATTTGTGTGTATCTTGATTTCACGGATCTCAAGGCAAGATCAATGGACATAAAAATTGGTGGACACTCCTCCCTATCAACTTAAGTTTATAGAAGCCTTGCTCTCTATATATCACGGATCTCAATGCAAGATCAATAGATATAAAAATTGGTGAACACTACTCCCTATCAACTTAAGTTTATAGAAATATATATATATATATATATATATATATATATATATATATATATATATATATATATATATTCTTAGGAGAAAAGGCTCAACTAGACAATGCCAAATTGCCAACTCTGTAGAATATTTAGACAATTCTAGAAGCTCATGAAAACCACATCTATAATATGCTTTGATCGAAGACCGATGAAAAGGATACAAACACCAAACAAAATTCTTAATTCAAAGTCAAGAACCATACTTTACTTCATATTATATATGGTTACAAAGAGCGCACAGTGATTCTTATTACGAACTTAGAATTCCCATTCCCTTGACCTTTTCATGACGAAGTAAATAGCTAATAAGTGATTTGTTCTCTAAGCTAATTATGATTTTAACATAACTTAGAAAATAATTAATCATAAATTCCGTAGCATTATTACTAGTGTAAGACCATTTCAAGAAATCATTAGACAAGCATACTTATCTATTTCTTCAAATAAATTTATGATTGAAGGGTTTCATTATGGTCATGTAATAATTTTATGTAAAATAAAATTAAAAGTAATAGTAAGTTCCTGAAGAAAAACGCAATAATTTCCTTTTTATAAATGAAGATCATGTTATCCCATACCATGTCCCAAGCAATAAATTTTTTTTTAAATAAGATATTTAGTGCATTCCAATACTGCCCTCAGAATACAGGGCATCACCCCCAGAGCCCTCGAGGTCAATTTAGTAAATGCTCCGCCATCTCTCCAACAAAAATTTGGAGATAAACCCATTGAGGCTGTTCACCGCTCCACGCGGTTCTGTTATGCCCTTCCCTCCATCGCTTCCAGTCACCGCCCGGTGACAATGTCTTGCGCTCACCTCCTCCCCTCCCCTCGCTGCCTCCTCGCTTTCCCCCCTCTCTCCTCCTCTCTCTTCGCTCGAAGCATCGCTCTCAGCCTCCCCAGGGCGGTGACCGGACTCAGAACTTGGAGATGCCAAAAATCTAGGGTTTTGATGGCGCTGAATCCTTTGGCGGAGGGAAGAGACTCGGATGGAGACAGTGAAGATGAGGAAGAAGGTGAAGGAGGAGGAGAAATGGTGAAGGACGCAGCTCCGGAGAGATGGGACGTTCTTGGACTTGGGCAAGCTATGGTAATTTCTTTACAAGTTTTGATTTTGATGCTTTTTAGTCGGAAAAGGAGCTTTTTTTCTGGTTATTTTCTGTTTTCTTTGCAGTTAGTTGTGTAAATGTTGGAACTTGTTTAATTTTACTGTCTCAATTATCATTTAAGTGCTACTGAGGTAAAGAGTGATAGATGCTATTGAAGGTAGAGAGAGGGTAGTGAGTTTCCCCAAAAAGAGAAATAAAGGATCAAATACTTTTAATTATGGAAGCATCTGTTTGAAATGTAATGCTGATTTTAGATTTGAGTTCTCAAGATCAATGCCTGCAATTGCTGTGACATACCTTGCATTTTGGTTGAAATTGAAACTATTAGGACAACAGATAAGAATCTCCAGCTATTGGTAAAAGCTTCATGGGGGCTTATATCAGTATTTCCATTTATGTGCATAAATACGCGTCTTTTTTATTCTGAAGATAACCATATGGAAATGCGGCCATTCTCAAACGAAAATGGAAGTTTAGTCATATGCTGTTTCTCTTCACAACGCATTTTCATTGTTGAGTGTGCTTGTAAATTACTTTGTGATATGAAGCTTATGCCTCTATAGTTAATGATGTTTGTTGCATATTCTGTTAAAAAAGTTTCTGGCGTCGAATTCAGTCTTCTTATGTTAATTCCGTGGATTCCTATACTTCTAGGTGGATTTTTCAGGTGTGGTTGATGAAGCTTTTCTAGAGAGAGTTGGTATAGAGAAGGGGACACGGAAACTTATTAACCACGAGGAGAGAGGAAGGGTATTGCGAGCAATGGATGGTCGCAATTATAAGGCAGCCGCTGGCGGATCTCTCTCGAATACTTTGGTAGCATTAGCAAGATTAGGTAGCCAGTCCATCACCAGTCCAGGGTTAAATGTTGCAATGGCTGGAAGTGTTGGCAGTGATCCGCTGGGTGGCTTTTTCAGGTAAAAACATTTCTGAAGTTTAGAGAAGATTTGGGGGTCTAATTTAGAAATATGAAGATTTTGGGGTGTACAATTAAAGAAGATTTGGGGGATCTATTATGACAAAACCCCAAATAGTATAAATTGCCATGTATTTTACTTGTTTTGATTATTTAAAGCTATGAAGTAAAAATCGGCTGGTCTAGTTGTGGTTTGTTTTTTTCACTCTATGATCACCACAAACCATTCACCTTAGATTTTTTATAATGTGCTGTAAAACTTTTCCTCACTGTAATCCTCAATACAGGGCAAAACTACGGCGGGCGAATGTTGATTTTCTCTCTAGACCTGTAAAGGATGGGACAACTGGGACAGTCATAGTTCTTACTACCCCAGATGCACAGCGAACAATGCTAGCTTACCAGGTCAGCTTCCTTTGCATTATGTTTTTGCCCAACGAGATTGATTTCTAATTCATTGCTTAGTTTATTTAATGAATCAGTGATAAATTACTTTTCTCTCTTGGTTTTCTTTCAGGGCACTTCATCAACTGTTGATTATGATCCATGTTTGGCAAGTGCAGTCTCAAAAACAAACATACTTGTTGTAGAAGGATACCTATTTGAACTTCCTTATACAATTAAAACATTAATCCAAGCTTGTGAGGATGCCCGCAGGCATGGTGCACTTGTTGCAGTTACTGCATCAGATGTATCATGCGTAGAAAGATTTTACGATAATTTCTGGTATGATGCCCATCTTTTGTACCTTTTCTCTGAATAATCTATAGTTATGCAAGTTTCGCAAAGTGATGTTTCCTATTAGTTTTGGTTCCAAAGATTCTACTTCAAACTGGGTACTATTTTGATTAGGATAGATCAATAATTTAGCTTGGTTCTCTTTTGAACTTAGATGACGGGTTTTTATGATTCTGTCCACCGATCAGGACAATCATCATGGACATCATGGCTACTCTTCAGACGAGCTCTCTTATCATTTTCTTTATCATGCAAAAAAGAAAGGAAAAAATCTTGCGTTTACCTATGTTTCAAAAGACTCCAAAACTGAAACTTCCCTAGTTGGTTACATAAATTGTTCCATGAGAGATCGGAAAACATAGAAATTCAGCGATCTGAATCAAGATGCATTTAGATATTGACTGTACACACTTAATTTAACCCCATCATGAATCTTAAAATTTCAAAATCTTATTTACAGGGAAGTAATAGGCAACTACGCGGACATACTCTTTGCCAACAGCAATGAAGCCCGAGCTTTCTGCAACCTATCCTCTACCGATAGCCCTATATCAGCTGCAAGATACCTGAGCCATTTCGTGCCTCTAGTTTCAGTCACTGACGGTGTTCGAGGCTCATACATTGGTGTCAAGGGTGAAGCAATTTATGTACCTCCTTCTCCTTGTGTACCCGTAGATACTTGTGGAGCTGGTGATGCCTATGCCTCTGGTATTTTATACGGCATTCTTAGAGGGCATTCAGATTTGAAGAGTACGGGTTTATTGGCTTCTCGGGTCGCAGCTGTAGTTGTTGGTCAGCAAGGGACTAGGCTTAGGGTTCAAGATGCTGGTAGATTGGTTGAATCTTTTGCTTTTTACCTTGAGAGCTCTGGTGTTGGCTCTGATCATATTTCTACCTTGTGATATGATTCAATACATTTTGATTTGTAGCATAATGTGTAAACATTGTACTCTAGATTTATATGTTGTATATTTTATGATATGAAAGAAGATTGCCATTGTTTTCTTTGTGGTTGTTTTCCACTTCACGTTACCAATGAAGGCATCAACTTTTTGTGCCTGTGTTGTACATTGTGAAGCTTGAACCAAATGTTTTCCAGGCTGACCTTATTCCGGTGGCAGAGGGCAAAAAATTTAATTGCTGAACACGAAATATGAAGAGGAAAAAAAAATCATGATTCATTACTATCTAAATATTACATAACAAGACTTTCAACCTCAAACTTCTAATTAGAATAGTGTTTACAACAATATTCTTCTTGCCGTCATTTCTTGAAACTGTTTCATGACATCTTCTTTATTAATATTACAAAATATATAATATTCAATATAAAACACCAAACAATCATTCATATATACTCATCTCTCGTTCTATTTGAATAGGTCATACTTAATAATTTTCATTATCGAAAATGCTTTTTCGACATTTGTCATTACAACGAGCAAGATTAATGCCAACTTCACCAATCTGCACACCAAAAGATAAAAGCATCTATTTTCCATTCAACCAACTTCTTAGCAAGTTCAATGATTTCTTAAATTTTAGAAAAATCATAAATGAGTGGCTACATGAGAGATGTAATTCTAAAGTTAATCGTAAGAAGGAACTCAAGAGCGGTCAAAAAAGAAACTCACTAAAGTTTCACTTCACTATGAGAGCTTTACAAAGTAGCTTCTCATCATCTTATTTTTTACAAATTAGTTAAATACCCCCTTTTTTTTCGATTGGCCAAGGTGGGGCCAAGGCCCCCTTGGCCCCCACCTGGGTCCACCCCTGCCTTATTCAATAACTTTCTTATGTTGACTATTAAATGATAAATGACTTCATCTTATGTCACTTCTGCATTTATTAATAACAAATTTGTGTTAAATATTATATTTTGATGGGGCGTACTAAAAAATATAGAAGTTTAAAGATGATTTAGGAAAATAAGAAATATTGTAGAGCGCATATTACTAAATCTTATTTATTACATAAATGCACATCTTATGGAAGTGTAATATGTGCATGCATCTTTCAATGCAACCACCACCATCACCAATATAAATTTGTAGTTGCATAAATAGTAAATACAAGTACATTTGAGAATGTCCAACTTAGATTCACTGCCGAAGCTAATTTGACTTAAAATTTCGGTTAAAATTTAATGTCTAAAAGTGGAATATGCCCCAGTTGATATAGCAAAACCCAAATAAGTAGCAAAGGGCGAAGAATGACATAATATATAAATATAATAATATTCTCATCTTTGTCCTAAAATCCTAAACTGCTTTCAAGATTCACTCTCTCTCTTTCATTCACGCAAAGGTGAGTTCTTTTTCTTTTAAAGTCGTTAACCAGTATAAATTGCTTCAAGGGTTTCTGTCTCTGCCTGTTTCATCAGCTGCTGAGCTGTTCTTTTTTATTATTTCACTGTTTCAATCTCTCAGTTGTGAAAAACTTGAGATGGGTTTTATCCTCTTGATCCATTTATGTTGCAAAGATTGCTATGTTGGCATTCTTTCGATGTTTTCTAAGGGTTTTTAGTCTCTTACTTGAGCTTGGTTTTTGTTGAACTTAGTTTTTGGAGAAGTGTTGAACCTGGTTTTTGTTTCTTTGGGCAATTTTCTTGAAAATAAAACATTGTTTTCATTGTCTTTAGTGGAAATTTTGACTCGGGTTATGTTTTTATCATCCATTTATAGTTTAGTCGCTTAAGAACACAAACACACAATGAATATTTTCTGCAGGGAAATCTTGAATCAAAATTTCTGACCTTCCCATGATAAGCAATGAAACATTTGATGGACATTATGATGGTCTTAATAATGCTTGAGTCCTATATATGCGATTCTAATGTAATTTCATTGGTTGATTATTTTTCCGATCAACCTTTTATAGATTTAACCCTTTCAATAATCAGGTCTTGGCCCGGAGCTAAGGTTGTCAAGACTTAGAATAAACGCTGCGTTTTCTTGTTCTTCTTTTTCCCCAAACAGAGAATTATCATGAAGGCTTTGTTTCTGTTATATGATTTATGATGTATAAGTTTAATATTATGAGGACACTGACGTATTTGAGTTCAATGAGATTCTGTGAGCCTTTCTCTGATTTTAGATGTCAACTGCTGTGACTAGAGCCTTGTACTTGAGTCTCTGTCGACGTTCTTTGAATTCCTGAGAGTCCCCTTTTTCGGCTTAATAAATCAAACAAAGAAGATCTAGTTGTGTTTCTTAATATAACTTTCCCTTCCTTCAGTAGTTGCAAATGGCCTCTAGAGGTAGATACTCTCGCCGCAAAAATGCCCTTTAGACCATTCCAGCAGCTCCCACTCCTGGTGGCGATAATGTCTCAAACGAGGATGACTACCAAAGATGCTCACATATTTGAAGCCATGAAGGTTTGAAGTGAATTTATATAGTTGTTACATTTATATGATGAACCGAGGTTTTTCTCTCAATTCCTAGATTATGGAGGTAGACATGTATTTAGAATTACTTTTTTGTCTACGTCTCATCTTTATTGGATTTTCTTGCAATTGTATGAACCTTCCACTGATTTAAGATGGCAACTGCTATGATATTGGATCCTCTATCAACGTCTCTGAACTCCTATAAGTTTTCCATAAAACTTTTCTTTCTTCTTCTAGTCTCATATCGGCTCTAGACGTAGATACTTATGGCAACAATGCGATCGAGATCATTCCAGAACCTCTAGTACTGGTGGCAATAACGATAACACCTCCATGCTACAATCCAGTGATAAATCAATGAGGGCAACCGAGGAAACGCATCATCATAATGGTTCATTGGAGACAAGGGGTATATTCAACATTGTGGAAAAAACACTGCAAATATGGCACTGAAGAAAAGGGGTGCCTGGCATTTACAAGCACGCGATGATCAATCAAAAGCACGTGAGAGTGCTGCGATACATATTTCAACTACAGTTGAGTTTGGAGGTTATGGATAAAAAACGAAGCCTTCATTGAAGAAGCCGAGGATTTGTAACAAGTGGAAGACTTCTGGCTTCTGCGCATTTGGCACCAATTGCATCTTTGCTCATGGGAAAACAGGTATCTCAAGCACTAATTTTGTTGTTATTTTGATTTAGATGCAGTATTCATCTCTTAAATTTGACAGTTTGGAGAATTGAGTGCTGCCTAATGCTCTAAAAGGCTAACACCATTGATATGCATCTTATATATATTAGATGCTTAAGAACATTTGTGATTTTCATGGCTTTTAGGCTAATCTGAAATGGAGTTGTCTATATAAATATTTATGCTAATTCGGGGTCAGATCTGAGAGTATTTTCTTGAGCTCTTTTGTTTCTAGCACTGAGTTGTTGATATATGCGCCTTGTTGATGTTTTATGAGATTAACGTACTTTCAGCCACAACGGATTTTACTACAACACTAAAAGTCTTGGTGATGTACACAACTAAATCCTAGAGTAATTTAGAGTTTGATTCTTATTTATTTCTCCGACTATGCTTAGCATAGAAACAATTAAAATATGAGGAAATTTTCAAAATAGACCCATTTACAATTTTATTCCCCAAAATCAACTCATTTCAAATTTATTTATAAAAATCGACCCGGTTTGACCACGTCAGCAGCACGGGCTAAACTGGGTCAATTTTAAAAAAAATGCTTCTTTTTAATTAGTCGAGGTTGCCAACCTCGACTAATTAGATGCTAGTTTAGTTACACGGGTTAGTAGTGGGGGTTGAAACTGCAGTTCAAAATAGTCACGGTTGCTAACCCCGACTATTTAGAATGTTAATTAACCAGGTAACTAATTAGTCGAGGTTGGCAACCCCGACTAATTAGAAAGAATTTTTTTTTTAACTAGTTATAACTGGGTCGATTTTTGTTAATATGTTTGAAATAGATCGATTTTGGTGAATAAAGTTAAAAATAGGTCTGTTTTGTAAATTTCTCATTAAAATATATTTTATAGGTAAACTGCACTGCCTTTCTCCAGTGGCTTGTGTGGTAGTGCATGTGATTGCCTGCCATGAGGTTCTGGGTTCGAAGAAAGGCAAAAGAGGGAGAGGAGAAAAAGAAGAAAGAGGTATTCTAAAATACCTCATTTTGCATTTTTCCCCTCTTTTCCCCCACTTTGGTTGACTATATAAAATACCTCATTTTGCTATTTTTCTTTTTCCTTTTTTTCCCTCTTGATTTAAATCATAATTATTGATCGGACTTAAATACCTCATTTTGCTTCCCCTCCCCCCGCGCCTTTCTTTTTTACCTCTTGATTTTAATTATAATTACAGATTACATATAGGATTGAAATGGGTGCTAGCCACCTCATTTTGCTTTTTTCTTTCTTTCTTTTTTCCCTTTTGATTTAAATCATTATTATAAATGGGATCGAAATGGGTGCTAGCCACTTAGGTTGGCTCTAAACACTATTATTTATATGTTTTGGTTCACGGGTATAAACCGGTCTCAATTGGATGGGGAAAAAAAAAGAGCTAGTAACACTTAAAAAGCTGCAGCTATTATTTAGACTCAATAAGGTACTTCATAAGTTTCACCTAGCGAGAGTATGAGGCTTTATTTAATAAATATAATATATCAGAAATCTGATTTTTAACAAAATAATACATGTATTGAATAACTAATTTAATGTAATTTACTATTCTGATCCTCCATGTACTTATAATAGTACATTCAATGGGAAAACTTTTTTTTTTATTTAAAATTTAAGTAAAGAACGTACTGAGGAGGTTTTAAATCAACGTTTTAAACTCAAAAAAACAAATTTGGGGTGAGAGAGGCTCGAACTCTCGACCTCAGGATAACTCAAGTTTTGCTATGAGACCTACGCGCTAGCCAACTGCGCCACCACCCCATGTCCATTGCTTTTCTAGTTATAGATTACTTAACTGTCAAACATATAATATTATAGCGCAATACTAACTTTGAATATAATCGTTGTAACGAGATTGTTTAATATACTTTTAATTATTAACTTAGCAAAGTTTGCATGCAGAAAATACTGTATGCGTCATTTATTGAGGAAATTGACCTTGTATCTGATGTTCGAAAATATCTTGCTTATTTGCTGGAAATGTACTTCCAAATCCTCAAATGTTTGATTAATTGGAAACATGTATAGATTTCGTTGCAGAAAAATATTTCTCCGTAATAAATCAAGTATATAACTACCTATAATCACAAAATGATCTATGTTTTCTGACTTGAACTTAGAGGGTGTTTGTTTACATGCAAGTGAAAGATGAAAGTGAGAAAGTGACTTTCTTTAACATTTTATGGTTCATTCTGCAGTTTGCATGAAAGTGAAATCTGAGAAAGTTGCATAGATTTAATGCGATTTTGACAGAAAAAAAGTTGAAGTCACGTAAAGTGACAAAATAGTAACCAATTTTAATTAAATAATTTTAATTATAATTACTAATTGATCTAATGCCACATCTTCTTCACATCGACTTTCAACAATAAATTGCTTTTTCAAACAAACATGATTCCATTTACGCCGATGCGATGAAAGCTATTTCAAAAAGTAACTACATAATTTCAATTCACTTCGAACCTAAACACCTCCTTAGCCAAACTTCACAGCGTGTCTTTAGTTAAAATCCCTGTTTTTTTTTTAATGAACCAAATAGCCACAAAATAGCATAAATTGCAATCTTTTACTGAGTAAAAGCACGTGCCGGATCCGTGCCGTCTCCACATAACGGCTCCCGATGGCGACGCTGGCGCTAGCGAGCGGAAACCGTCACAGATCCGTCAGCTGCGGTTAGTTACTCGGGGCCCACCAGCATTCCCAACAGTCAAGGGCATTCTCGACATTTCACTTCCCCTCCCCACTCTCTTCTTTAATTAACCCCTCCTCTTCTTCCTTCTCCCGCTTCCCATTTTCTCTCAAAGAAAGAAAAAAGAAAAATCAATGGATTTCGGGTCGGGTATGGAGTTATCGGGTCTACAGAAGCAACGGGTCCAGTACATACCCGAGCTTCCTCCTTCTCTCCAGGTTTCTCCTCTCTCTTTTTTTTTATTAATCTGAGTTCTTTTTTCATTTCTTAAAGTTTTTATGACTTTTTGTGTTGTATTTTTTTTAAATTTTGGTATATAGGGTTCTGGGATCAAGATTGAGTTCGGGGATGCGACGACGGTGACGGACCCGTTGGATGCGCTGTCGATCCAACGGTCCTTCCCGTTGACGTACGGGAAGGCATTGGTGCATTTTGTGAATCCCAGCAAGATTTCTCCAAGGAGCCCTGGATCAAAAGATAAATCTCCTATCAGGTGAAAAATGCAATCTTTTTAAAAAATTTACACACAAAATTTAATTTTTTTTCAAAGGAATTAGGTGTAATTTATAATTCATGAAATCAACCTTTCATTGAGAAAGTTGAATTTTTTAGTTGAAAATGGATCACAGTACTACTATCTAGTAATTACACATTAATTTACCTTTTTGCACAAATATAAACTTGTTTTTATATAACTAAACAAAAATCGAAAAGGCAAACACCTGTTACTGTCAAAGAGTTTTTTTAATATGCTTTTTGACAATGTGCATCTTTTTATATACGCATGCATGAAGGATACATAACCAATAAATGACATAACCAATTGAGAAGATATGAAACTTTACCTGCATGTGGGATAAACTTTTTATGTTTTGTGCTACCTTTCTCCTTTTTTCATTAATTGATGGCTAATGTTGTGCATTAGTTAGTTCTGTGTTGCATTTCCCTTTTAAATTTTTAGTATACAACCCTTGATATGATTAATGTTGGAGGTTGGCTCAGTGATATGTTTTGGTTTACAGGGTTGGAGTAGTCTTTTGCGGTCGACAATCTCCTGGAGGGCATAATGTTATCTGTGGGCTTTATGATGCTATAAAATCACACAGCCCTAAGAGTTCCTTGATAGGATTCTGCGGTATGATATAATATTGCACTGGTTATTGGTATTTATTCTAATTTCACTGGCATCAGAAAACCAATTATCATGTTCTTTTACATATAGTGTATTTTCATGTTCTTACCAGAAAAAGAAAATTAATCTTGGCTATAAATTAGTCCATATTTATGGCTCTTTTACATACAGTGTATTTTCATGTTCTTACCAGAGATGGATTCATTCACATCTCAAAGTTTTCAGCAAGCTAAATTCATTGATGTATTGGATGTGTAGAAAATGAATATGCTTGAAGTTTATACCACTTTGATAGCTATATATAAGCATTTACTGAGCGACATATGAGCTATATGTATCTTTCACTCATTATTCATAAATTGTTCGTTCAGGTATTGTAAATAAATAGTAATTCACAAGCTTCATGTATCATGTAACAGGAGGGACTGAAGGTTTATTTGCACAAAAGACCATACAGATTACAGAAGATCTTGTCACCAATTATCGCAATCAAGGTTTTTTTATTTAACTAATGGTTTTAGCACCTGAATGCAAAAATTGAAGATAAGTTTGCTTTGTTTTGAGAAATTGAGTTCTGGCTTTCGTTAACTTTTGATTCACTTGTCAAGGGGGTTATGGCATGCTGGGGAGGACAAAAGATCAGATTAGAACAACAGAACAAGTGAATGCTGCATTAGCTTCGTGCCAAAAGTTGAATTTGGATGGGCTTGTGATTGTTGGAGGTAAGTTTATCTCGAATTATTACATTTACTAAATGAAACGGTTCCAACTGTTCCTAATGTTTCTTTCCTTTAATGAAGGTGTAACATCCAATACTGATGCAGCTCAGCTTGCCGAAACATTTGCAGAAAAGAAATGTTCAACAAAGGTGCTTGATGCTTCTAATTGTCTTTTCATAATTTTCCCTTTATAACTTTTTAGCCATTGTTCACATTTCCTCGAGGGTTATAGTTTCATCGGCAGGAGAAAATCCTGCAGCACAATTATTTTTTACTCTTAGTCTTAGAAAATCATGAGTTGCAGCAAAGAGTAATGAAATCTTAAACTCCCTTAAGTTACAGAACATTGATATAAAATTCTTTTCATAGGTTATTGGCGTTCCGGTGACATTTTATGGGGATCTGAAGAATCAGTTTGTTGAAGCTGATGTTGGGTTTGATACTATCTGCAAGGTAAATCAGGGTAACTTTATAAAACTGTAATGTGAAAATAATCTTTGGCATGCATTATAATTTTGTGAGTACCATATATCTTAAAATCCTGATCTTCAGCTTGCAATGTTGGTTCTTTCATTCTTCAGGTGAATTCTCAGATCATCAGCAATATATGCACTGATGCTCTTTCTGCTGAAAAGGTACATACCTCAAAGTTACTGAACTTTCCTCTAGTTAAAATTTTTTCTTTTGCCAAAAACTTACTTCTATGCTCCTTCTGTAGATTATGATCTGTTTTGAAATGTGGAATTCTGTCAATATTTGCCAATGACCAAAATCTGATTTCTCATTGGAAACACATTAGACTTCATAATCCATCTTCTCAGTCGAGAGGAGGCTAATTTCATTTGATTTTAGCACATTTCATCATTGATTCATTATTCTTGAGGCCTATATCATGTTCCAAACATATGTAATCCAGTTATGTATCCAGTGACTGAAGAGAATATTGGCATGACAGGACTAACTTGTGCAAATCTGAAAGTTTTACAGCATAAAAATCCTTTTTTACCTTATTAGAAGGGATAACTTGTTTGTATGATCTCATTCATACATTTTGACAATACCAAAGATAGTAGACTCCTGCATAATATAATGTTTCTTCAAAAAAATCTACATAACACAGAGCTGCATAATATTTTGGCATTCAATCTTAAGTCCTCTTGGTTGAATGACCTTATGAATGAATCTATAGGCTTACTAGTCTTGCTCAAGTAAACACTAAACCCCTCCCATATAAAAATAAAAGTAGAAGTGAAGTTTTCTATAGATTTTTTTTTTGTTTCATTTTGAGCATTGTCGTAGATGCTGAGCATTTACTTTATGTTTTTCAGTATTATTATTTCATTCGTCTAATGGGAAGGCGGGCATCTCATGTTACTTTGGAATGTGCCCTTCAGTCTCATCCAAACATGGTTTGATTTCTTGACCAAATTCTTTGTTCTGGTCATTTCTCTTATAGGAATATACTAATACAGGATTTTTGTTCAGGTTATTCTAAGTGAGGAGGTTACTTCTTCAAAGCTTACTCTTTTTGACATTACAAAGCGGATTTGTGATGCAGTTCAAGCCAGGGCTGAACAAGGTATACTTTTTCCTTAATTTTATGGAGCTATATCATTGATAACATGTTTCTATCTCAAGTTATGGGTTTCTTGTGGTGTTCAGGACTCCCGATTCCTATTTATTAGACTTCAACTCTGTGGAACAAAGACTCCTATTTACTCTTTCAAAGAGCTCCTTTTTATTAATGCAGATGTAACTAAGTTTAGATACACATTATGAAGAAAAACTCTTTGGCTAAGAGTGAAATCACTATTGTTATCATGTTGATCTACAACGTCTAAAGTAACAGAAGCTCTTTTCCTTTGCAGACAAATATCATGGAGTAATTCTCTTGCCCGAGGGTCTTATTGAAAGTATTCCTGAAGTATATGCTCTCTTACAGGTAATTTTAAAATGATAAAATGAATACCCATATTTTTCATATTGGATCTAAAATGCTCATGAAAGTAAGTAATGTATAGGTTAATAAGAGAAAGATGGTCTGTGTACATTATAGCCATTTAAAGCTATGCACTAACATATGCTAGAATAGAATTCGAATTTAACAAGTTATCTTGATTTGTAAGTCTTATATGAAAAGTCAACTGTACATTTCAGGAAATACACGTCCTTCTCATGAATGGAGTGACCGCTGACAACATTTCAACACACTTATCTCCATGGGCTTCTGCTCTTTTTGAGTCTATGCCGCCATTCATCAAGAAGGAGGTATCTATTATGCATTGCTTATTAATGTGCTAATCAACATGAATGATACAAAAACAGTATCCTAGCTCAAAAACCGTCTTCATTATGCAGCTCCTTCTTTTCCCAGACTCGGATGAATCTGCACAATTATCGCAGGTATAGAACAACAGATTTCTCTTTTTTGATTAAGTGTAGTTTTCATATTAATAATCTTTTTAAAATGTTTTCCCGTGTTCTATTTTTCTTGGACAGATTGAAACAGAGAAACTTTTAGCACAGTTAGTGGAGACAGAGATGGACATACGATCTGTACGTATCATTTTCTTGTATACCCTATAAGTCTTTATTTTCTTGTGTATAGACATGATTTTTCCCTAAGTACGTCCGTCCCAGCAAAAGAATATTTAAGACCTCTATATTGAATGAAACACATAATCTCTTTTTTTTTTTTTTTGGTGCGGGGAACCTGGGCTTAATACTAGCCAAGTAAACTCTAGGGCCAAGCGCCCCCACTTTTGCATTCTAAGCCCATGTGAATAACACAAGTGTTGCAATGCCTAATAATTAGAAATTGGGGATATACATATCATTGACATGGATTGACCATTGGCCTTTTGGGCCAAGGCCCCAGGCCCCAACCACTAGCCACTTGTGAGGGGTGCATATTCTATATTTCATCCTTGGCGAAAAGATGGTTTTACCCGCTTTGATCAGTTTCCTTTTGCTCCTTTAAATTCTGCCAAATATTTTAGTTTTTATCAGGTCTTAATCTATATCAATTTGATAACAACAGAAAAATGGCACATATAAAGGGAAAAAGTTCAATTCTATCTGCCATTTCTTTGGATATCAGGCTCGAGGATCACTGCCCTCTAAGTTTGATTGTGACTATGCATATGTGAGTATTTTCGTTTCTTAAAATGGTTTGCAGCAGTTAATTAATTTTACTACTGTTTAACTAACACTAATATGGTGTTATATTGTGACAGGCTCTTGGACATGTTTCCTATCATCTCATTGCAGCTGGGGTTAGTGGATATATGGCTACCGTGACAAATCTTAAGAACGATGTATCTAAATGGCGTTGTGGTGGCGCTCCATTTACAGTTAGTTTTCTACTACCTCTTTCCCCTGGTTTTGTTGATTTTATATTCATGAAAACTATATCCCGAAATCCAAAAAAACAGATTTCTACTGGTTTCTAGTTTTACTGAGTTTGATTTTTGTCAGGCTATGATGACTGTGAGGAGGATGCTAAGAGGTCCTGGGACTTCTTTAATCGGCAAACCATCAATCCATCCAGTTGCTATAGATTTGAAAGGAAAGCCATATGAGTAAGTATCTCTTCTCTATAAAATAAAGAGATTACGTCCTAATGTGGAACCATGGTTTTATTTCATTTTTCATAGGAAATTTCATCCTATGGAATAATATTTCTTGTTTTCCCATTCTTTAGGCGATATTATTGAGAATAGAGGTCTCCAACAATCATACCAGTATATAAACTAAAAAGTAAACAAGAAGACTAACGCATGATATAATATGATTCAGTTAACTTATAATTCGACCTCCATCCACGAGGAACTATTGGGAACCACAAACTAAAAAAGGATACTCATCTTTCTAATCTCTTATCCTCTTCTTAGCTCTCACCTCAAATTCCTCTCCTGACCAATTACATGTATATGCTACTTAGAAGTGAAACTATTTTGTGACAGGTTGTTGCTTCGTGATGCTGAAAAGTTCTTGATGGACGATCTCTATTCTAATCCTGGTCCCATCCAATACAAAGGACCTGGCGCCGATTGCAAGACCATATGCCTTTGCGTTGAGGATCAGGACTACATGGGGAGAGTTAAAGAGCTGCAATCCTATCTAGACAAGGTAAATATTCACTGGTACATTCCCTAGTTTAGAACAATCTCTGTATCCATCTTGTTTCAATCTCTATAATGAATCAATACAAATATCAGACATATGGTATTCTTTAATCAAGGTATTCATATGCTTGGCTCAACATGGTGACCATATCGTGGTTTTTGGAAAATTTTTTCCTTTCCCAGGACATATATCTGCATTGGATTAGGAAGATTTTTCTCATTTCAGAATTTCTTATTATTTTTTTTTTCATTTTTATTATCTGTGCAGGTTAAACAAATAGTGAAGCCTGGTTGTTCTCAAGAGGTTTTGAAGGTTGCTTTGAGTTCCATGGCCTCTGTAGTCGACATCCTCACCTTCATGTCACCTGCAGCAAAACGCCATCTTCCATGAGATTTCCCTCATCCTCACCCAGTTAGCTTTGATATTTATTTTAGCAATTAAAACCTTGCATCAGTTAGATTTTTCTTTTAAAATTTTATTTGAGCCTATTCTGCAGCAAGCTGCAAAGTTTTGTTTCTCACACTGATATTTTTTGATGATTTTTTTTGTGGGACCATTGAGAGTGTGAATAATTTGAATTTAATGCTGAGCAAATTTTGACTCTGAAGAGAGTTGGGACCCTGACTGCTTGTTCACAGAAGTTAGGACACCTTAGTCGGAAATTCCTTGTTTTGGGAAATTTATTTGTAGTTCTTCTATGCAACTCTTTTTTAAGAAAGTATGTGATGAATACATAATTGCGTCACGCGTTTAAAACAATGTCATTGTTATCCTTTATTTTTACCATCTACTTTCAACATTCCAATATCTAAGAGTGCATTTATAATAAACTGTGTTACCCTCAGAAACATGTATCATCCTCCCTTTCTATATGCACCAACAAATATAAGAGAATTTCTCATCCATTTAAACATCAACACACTTCAGAAAATAGAATCTGAATGTAGCAGATTTCATGTAATAAAGTAGCATGATCAAACTGTTACTACAATCTGGAGGATTAAAATTAGAAATTACGATAATAGATAATATCTCATGAACATTTTTCAATCATGTTGGCAAAAAATTTGTATAACATTAAAAAATAACAGAAAATCTATGAATCAAACCAGACTAAATTAGAATATGGGGAGGACAGGGATGTATTGCAAGTATTAAGAAAGCTAAGACATGAGCTTATCTTTAGAAACAAATCGCCTGATCCAGATTCCTCGATAGAGCAGGTTCCTCAAAATTCAATCATCTCAGATTACCAAGATGGCTGACAATCAAAGGAATAGGAAATGGTCCAAAGCTATGTATATTCATCCAGTCATTGTGGTTAACCGAGGAGGAATCTGCCAGGTTGAGGTTTCAAGCTCTGTTCATATTATTTTTGGTCCTGAGTTGTGAAACTTATTTCTCTTTGATGCTGGGTATGGTATGGTTTACTTTTACATCACATAAGTTTCAATGTTTGAGTCTGCTGTGGAGTTGGTGCTCAAAAGAGGTCCTCTGCTGCAGTTTTTTTTATTTTCTTCGTTTTATTTTTCTGTTCAGGGAGAGGCACTTCGCAGACAGAGTGCATTCATTTGGATATGCATTCACTTCCACGTACAGTTTTATGCACCAGGAGAGAGTGTCAAGTGTATAGTGTTTTGATATTGAGTTTTTGAGGATGTTGTTTTATGTTTTCTGATGACTTTCTTCATAGTGGTTCAATTCAGTGTGAATAATTTTGTCTTTATGAATAGTCCCTCATCTGGCTTATGCACTCTTCTACCGAGCTTCACTTCTAATATTTTGCCCATGTGGCCTTTTGTATGATTTTGATATTTTGTGAGGGGAGTGCTATATTTTGTATCTATATGTTTCGTTAAACTCTTTTTAATGAAACACGGTGGGATCTCCACCGTTTTTATCACCCCAAAAAAAAAAAAGTCTTTGCGGTTAAATTATGTATTGCGAGTTTGATTTCATTGGTAAGGCTTGCTCCTTTTGACATATGTGATGGATCTATAATTGTGTCATCCTCTTTCTGAGCTCTCATGTACAGGCACCAACAAAATATAAGAGATTTCTCATTCGTTTAAACATCAAAGCTCAACACAAAGTAGTATTTACATGCAGATATTCATGTAAATAAAGTAACACAATCAATTGTTACTAACAATCCGGAGGATTATATATTAGAAACTACAATAGCCATGGAGTTCCTCTTACAGAGAGAACACTAGAATTCTAACACAATGAATATATCGTAAACATTTTTCAACCATGTTGGCAATAAATTCGTATAGCATTAAAAAAGAATAGAAGTACTATGAATCAAATCAGTCTAAGTTAGATCTCACCATCTCATAACCCAAGAAACAAGCTCCATAGGCAGGAAAACTTCTAGCAACAGCCGGTTCAAACCCTTTATAAAGACCCTTAATCCCTTGCGACACATAAATTTTCTTCAAGGCGTCGACTGAACCTGAAAACTTCGGATTCTTATGATCATCAACCTGAATCAAACTCTTAACAACATCGGTTGGATAAACCGAGACTAAGGAACAAGTTCCAGCCAATCCTCCAGCCAAAACTAGAGAACCTTTGCCAAGCTCAGAGGTATTATTTCCCCCAGCAAAATATTGCTTGAGAGCTTCATAGACACCGAAAACAACAGCATTGCCAGCGACTTCACGGGCGAAGGTTGGGATGAAGCCTGTATAGAGACCTCTGACGCCGCCTTCGGATCTTATGACTTGTTTTGCAACGTCCATTGGACCTCGATATGTTACTGCAGTGGTAGTGGAGGTAGATTCTGATAAGGCATTTTGAGCCTGTAACCTGTTTTACAATGTAAACGGAACAAAATGAAGGTAGACAGAACAAAATCCCTTATAAATTATCAAAACAGACACAACCATTTTGTACACTCTATACCTGCATTTTATCAATTCAGTTGGACAGGCAAGAAATGAAAGTGCAACTCCAGCACCAGCGCCACAAACCACTTGCTGCTTCGCCGAGAGAACAGCACCAGGTTCAGACCTCAACAGCGATTCCATCTGCGCCCTGAGCATAAATAGAATGGCATTGAAGCCAGCCACAGTAGCAAGTGGAGCTCCCATCCCTTTATACAAGCCTTTTACTCCTTCACTTGCAATTGTTTTCTTTACAGCATCCATAGCACCAGAATACTTCGGGACTTTTCCAGAAATTGGAGCAGGCTGGCTCTGGAGCATGATTTTGATTGTGTCGAAGGGGTGACCAGCGACGAGCTGAGCTGCCCCTCCAACTGTTCCGGCTGTCAGGTCCTTAGCTACGTCTGTCATATCTGTGATATCCAAAATTGATCGGGTGAAGTTCTGCGTCTAAAATTTCCTTTCAACTACTCTGATTGGTAATTTCTGTTTTCGTAATATGTGCTGTTTCCTGGCGAACAACAACCTTTTCGAAATTTTGTCAATGTTAGATGTTGAGAAGCAATTGCACCTTGCTTGAGATATGATTGAACGAGAAGAAGTTGCGTAGATTTACTATCGAAATCAAAAGGAAGTTGCAGTGATACTGCTACAAGAATTGAACTAATGCAGACAGGGAGATGATATTCGACTACAAACTAAGCTTACTACAGCAAGCAATAACCTCAAACTGCTGATTGAAAGACAACATAGATTCAGTTTTATGGATGAAAATCAATTGAAGACATCAAATCTCTGATTTATATAAACATCATCTCATAATTAGTAAAGATTGGAACCACACAACAAGATAACAAACATCAAGCTTATAGTAAAACATATGAAAATTATCATCAGAAAGTGAACATTGCAATAGTAAACGGATGAATAAAAAGAGGTAAGAAAGTTTACCAGAAACCCAGAAGCTCTCCCACCTCTCTCTCTCTCTTCTTGCACCAGTGCTATGCATTTAAATGCTTGAAGTAAACTATTTATTTATTTTTTTAAAAAAACTTTAGGAAAGAGTAATAGATACATTTTAATTTAATTTGAGAGGCCACTCGAAACATGTGACAAAAAGTCTTAACACTGATAAAAGTATGCAAAGATGGCGTGCAGATGCAATGTCTACCATCAGATTGCCATTCATCTCATTGACTTGTATGGTTTTGTATTTAGTTGGTTTATTAACTTTCGCGAAAGCTTATTTCTCTTATATGATATAATTATTAGTTGGTTTTATTAGCTTTTGCAATTGATTTTCATTTCTTTAATTCAAAATCCTCTATTATTTAATAGATTGTTCGTGATTAGTTTTGAGTAAGAAATAGGTATGACACTTAAAAATTCTTCAGATCTACGATATGGGATTTAGAGCAGATGGACCTGCTTGCAGACTCCAAATAATATGGCAATAAAATCCAAGTTGGAAGTATTTTATTTATGCTTTCATGGCCTTGTTTTATGGGTAAGCATTTTTTTTTCCTGAATTTAAGAGGTGGTTACATAATTATTTACACCGTTTAAAATAGTAACACAATTATATTTTTCCTCCAGTTCAACAAATAAAGACTTTCATTTGCTTGATCTGAGATTTCTCATCTTTTGAAACACCAAATTAAGCACAAACAGACATAGAAGCTGAATACAAGATACTCAGGTAACAACAATAATATGATCAAAATGTTACCAACAATCTGGAGGAATAATATTTAGAAAAGACTAAAAGTATATCAAGAACATTTTGCAACCGTATTGGGAATAAATTCATGTAATGTCGAAAAAATAATATGAAGCCTAGGATCCATATCAGCCTAAGTTAGACCTCACCATCTCATAAACCAAGAAACAAGCTGCATTAGCAGGAACACTTCTAGCCATAGCAGGACCAAACCCTTTATAAAGACCCTTGATCCCTTGCGATGCGAAAATTTTCTTGAAGGCATCGATCGAGCCTGAAAACTTTGGATTCTTGTAATCATCAACCTGAATTACACTCTTAACAACATCGGTTGGATAAACCGTTAGCCAGAAAGAAGCTCCAGCTAAGCCTCCGGCCAAAACTAAAGAGCCTTTGCCAAGCTCGGAGGTGTTGGTTCCTCCAGCGAGATATTGCTTTAAGGCTTCATAGACGCCAAAGACAACAGCGTTGCCAGGGACTTCACGGGCTAAGGTTGGGCCAAGGCCTGTAAAGAGACCTCTGAAGCCACCTTCGGATTTTAGGACATGCTTTGCAACATCCATTGGGCCTCGGTATTTTAGTGTAGTGGTTGAGGAGGTGGATTCTGATAACAAGGCATTTTGTGCTTGTAACCTGTTTTAACAGTGGAAGGAGAATGTAGTTAATATTAAGATTTGCTAAGACATGTTCTCAAAGGGGAGAATAAGATACAGGAAAGATAAGTTTAGGCCAGATTCTATAAATGTGATTAACAAAAGAAAAAACAACTTTAATGTTATGTAATGTGGGAACATGTGAGTTCAAATGTTTCACCAACATTTTCTAAGGTTCTTGCAAATTGGTGAAGTGTAATACTTAGAAACAAATACTACATATGCAAAATGTCTAATAATTTCTGTTCTTTTTAAAGAATAGCGAAGGAAATATTGGTTTCATAATTACACTTCATACTCAATGTCACGAGAACTATTACTACAACATTCAACACATAATTAAAACTTTCCATAAACATTTTTTTAAAGCAAAGAAAATGATGGGGAAAACCATGAATATATGACTCATATTCCCCAGAATGTGCACCTCCTACGAGTAGGGAGAAATTTCCTGTCACTATATTAGTTGGAAGTGGAGGCAACTTACCAATCTCATAAAAATTACACAAAAGAGGAAATAATATTTCTCATAAGTCATAAAATGCCATCAAAAGTTTAGGGATGTCCGTGCATGAAAAAAATGAACATCCAAGGATTCTCTAAAGTATGAGAAATTCTTTCTCAGCTAAATAATACGGATGCTAAACATATGGGGATTGCCAAAGATTTAGAGAAGATAGCGATAGGTGATTAACATACATAATGAAATGGCTAAGGATTGCAAAACAATTCTTTTACTATACTTAAGACTTAAAAATATTTTTCTTGCAGTAACAGTATGATGAAAGAAAACTAACTGGCTTTCAACCAGCTAGATGATCGCAATTTTCATTAGTTTCGATCCAATTTTAATCTATTTTCGCCGGTTTCGACCCAATGGCAATTAAATTTTCTCATCAAAGATCACAATTTTCATGGGCTATAATCCATGTTTTTTTGTCAACTTTTGTTCTTCGATTCAATGAGAAATAAGTACGGGCACTTCAAAAATCGTGATTATCATGGGCTATAGCCCATGAATTTTGTCCTCTTTTCTTCATCTCAATCCAATAGCAACTAATTGTGTAAACTTTAGTATACAACTTTCATGAGTCATAACACACTTTTTGTTCATTATCATTCATTCGACCCAATGGCAATTATTTATGACTACTTCAAAATTCGCGATTTTGATGGGTTATATAACCCACAATGTTTGCAATCTTTGTTTGTTTCGTCCCAATGGCAAGTAATTACCCGTGATTTTTGTCCATTTTCATCCTTTTCCACCCAAAAGCAACTAATAATGCATACGTCAAAGTTACGATTTTCATAAGCTATTACCCACGATTTTCAAAGTTCGTGAATTTCATGAGCTATAAACCGACTTTTGTCAATTTTCGTTTGTTTCAACTCAATGACAATTAAGTCTTCTCTCTTCAAAATTCGTGACTTTCATGGATCATAACCCACAATTTCAGTCTATTTTTGCTAATTTCAGTCTATTTTTGCTAATTTCGACCGCATAGCAATTAAATTTTTGTTAAAATCGCGATTTTCATGGGCTAGCCCACAATTTTGTCCATTTTTTATCGTTTTTACTCAATAGCAATTAATTGCGTGAACTCAATATTCATGATTTACATGCGCAATAACCTAACATTCATTATCCTTCATTTGACTCAGTGTCAATTAATTATGATTACATCAAAGTTCACGATTTTGATGGGTTTTAATCTATTGTCTACAATTTTTGTTCATTTTGTCCTAATAACGAATAATTATACAAACATCAAAATTCGCGATTTCATAGGATATAACCCCTATTTCTATCAATTTTATTCGTTTCAATACAATTAGTAATTTATTATCCATATTTCAAAGTTCGATTTTTACGGGCTCTTCTGACACTTTTCAAAATTGTGAATGTCATGGGCTAAGCCACATTTTTGTCAAATTTCATTTCATTTCGACCCAATGGCAATTAAGTTTTCTCTTCAAAATTGGCGATTTTCATGGATTAACCCATAATTTTAGTCTATTTTTGCTAATTTCGACCGCATAGCAATTAAATTTTTGTTAAAATCGCGATTTTCATGGGCTAGCCCACAATTTTGTCCATTTTTATCGTTTTCATTCAATAGCAATTAATTGCGTGAACTCAATATTCATGATTTACATGCTAATAACCTAACATTCATTATCCTTCATTTGACTCGGTGTCAATTAATTATGATTACATCAAAGTCCACGATTTTGATGGGTTTTAATCTATTGTCTACAATTTTTGTTCATTTTGTCCTAATAACGAATAATTATACAAACATCAAAATTAGCGATTTCATAGGATATAACCCCTATTTCTATCAATTTTATTCGTTTCAATACAATTAGTAATTTATTATCCATATTTCAAAGTTCGATTTTTACGGGCTCTTCTGACACTTTTCAAAATTGTGAATGTCATGGGCTAAGCCACATTTTTGTCAAATTTCATTTCATTTCGACCCAATGGCAATTAAGTTTTCTCTTCAAAATTGGCGATTTTCATGGATTAACCCATAATTTTAGTCTATTTTTGCTAATTTCGACCGCATAGCAATTAAATTTTCGTTAAAATCGCGATTTTCATAGGCTAGCCCACAATTTTGTCCATTTTTTATCGTTTTCATTCAATAGCAATTAATTGCGTGAACTCAATATTCATGATTTACATGCGCAATAACGTAACATTCATTATCCTTCATTTGACTCAGTGTCAATTAATTATGATTACATCAAAGTCCGCGATTTTGATGGGTTTTAATCTATTGTCTACAATTTTTGTTCGTTTTGTCCTAATAACGAATAATTATACAAACATCAAAATTCGCGATTTCATAGGATATAACCCCCTATTTCTATCAATTTTTATTCGTTTCAATACAATTAGTAATTTATTATGCATATTTCAAAGTTCGCGATTTTTACGGGCTCTTACTGACACTTTTCAAAATTCGTGAATGTCATGGGCTAAGCCACATTTTTTGTCAAATTTCATTTCATTTCGACCCAATGGCAATTAAGTTTTCTCTCTTCAAAATTGGCGATTTTCATGGGTTAACCCATAATTTTAGTCTATTTTCAATAGTTTTGAGCTAATAGAAAATTATTTTCTTTCATAAAACATCACGGTTTTCCTGAGTTAACCCACAATTTTTTGTCGGTTTTGTCCTTCGATTCAATGACAAATAAGTATGCGATATCAAAAATCGTGATTTTCATGGGCTATAGTCCATGATTTTGTCTATTTTTTGCTCCTTTAGACTCAACAGCAATTAATTGTATGAATTTCAACAGTCACGATTTTCGTAGGGCTATAACCCCCGATTTTTGTCCATAACATTCATTTGACCTAATGACAACGAATTATGACTAGTTCAAAATTTTTTAACTTAGATAATTTCATGGGCTATAACCCACGACTTCTTTAAAGTTTTCATTTGTTTCAACCCAATAGCAATTGAATTTTCTCCCTTCAAAATTCGCGATTTCCAAGGATTATAACCCATGATTTTAGAGCATGTTCGGCAACACTTATTTTTCACTTATAAGTATCTTTGTACTTATAATATGCCAAAATCATCTTTGGTAATGATTTACTTATTACTTATTTTTAACTTATAACTAGAAAAAATTAAGTTAGGATTCGCCAACTTATTTTTGGCCACTTATAAGTAGAGTAAATTTACTTATTGATCAAAATACTACCTCTAAAAAATAAATAAAAATATGTAATCAGAACTTCTAAGTAATAATAAAATAAGTAGTAGGAAAATATGCTCTTATTCTATTTTTGTTAGTTTCGACCTCATAACAATTAAATTTTCTTTCATAAAAATCACGATTTTCATAGGCTACATAACCTACGAGTTTTGTCAAATTCTGTTCATTGAACCAATGACAAATAAGTATGTGTACCTCGAAAGTTATGATTCTCATGGGCTATAGTCCATGATTTTGTCCATTTTTATTCGTTTTAACCTAATAGCAATTAATTATTCGAACTTCAATTGCCATGCTTTTCATAGGCACCCACAATTTTTGTCCATTATCATTTATTGTACCTAATGACAATTAATTATGACCACTCCAAAATTCGCGATTTTTTACGGGTTATAACCCAAGATTTTGGCAATTTTTGTTAGTTTCATCCCAATGACAAGTAATTATACTAACTTTAAAATTATCAATTTTCATGGGCTAATACCTACGATTTTGTCAATTTTTGTTTGTTTCGACCCAATGGCGATTAAGTTTTCTTTTTTTAATCGTGATTTTCTTGGGCTATAACTAACGATTTTTTATTTTATTTTTGTTCTTTTACCCAATGGCTTAAATTTTCATGGGCTTTAACCCATGAAATTTGTCCATTTTTGCCTGTTTTGACTAGTGACAATTAATTAGGTGTAGTCTTCAAAATGGCTTAATTTTCATGGGCTTTAACTAGTGATTTTTGTGCGTTTTCATGTATTTCGACCCAATGACTCTTAATTATATGTACTTAAGATTCATCATTTTTTATGAGCTATAACCCACAATTTTTGTTAATTTTCGTATACTTTGACCCAATAATAAATAAATATCATACTTTAAAATTCACAATTTTCATTCATTATAACCCACTATTTTCATCCATTTCTATTTATTTCGACCAAATAACAATTAACTAAGCATATTTCAAAATTTGTTATTTCATGGACTATAAACCATGATTTTAGCCTATAAGACATAATTCTTTGACAGTAAACCTCAGCTTTTGGTGGATCAAACATCGAGAATTTAGAAGAGAGAAAGTGATGGTGCTTGGAGGTGTCAGCTTCTATGAAGAGCTCAACAAGCTGTATCTCATAAGGACCATATGATAAGGAGATCAATCTAGTCTCTAGACAACGATGGCTCACAAAATGGAATTATGTGTTCCTAATATCTATATAAGATAAGGCATAATTCCTTACAACATGAAGGCAGATGGAACAAAACAATCAAGGCAAGTAGCATGTTTGTTTCCGGTATTAAATCAGAAATACTAAACAAAATCATTTTTAAGTCTTCAGATTATAGCCCTTCATTTTTAGATATTAACACCGCCCCAGGTTAACCACTTTAACTCTGATTTAAAATGCTATGAACTGCTGAAATACACAGTGGGTTAAAAGTATTTAAGTGGAGGCAATTTGGTTTAAGAGTGAAGTTCAAAGCGCACATGTTTAAAATATGGGGTTTAAACTTGCCCACCCCAACCAACCAAAAAAAAAGAAGAGGTTTTCAAATGGCCACATTTATTTTCTAGACACAAACCTGCACTTTATCAATTCAGTTGGACAAGCAAGAAAAGAAACTGCAACTCCAGCCCCAGCACCGCAAACCACTTGCTCCTTCGCCGAGAGAACAGCACCAGGCTCAGACCTCAACAACGACTCCATATGCCCTCTCACCGAAAAGAGAACTGCATTGAAGACAGCCACAGTAGCAAGTGGAACTCCCATCCCTTTGTACAATCCCTTAGGGCCTTCACCAGCTACTGTTTTCTTTACGGCATCTATAGCACCCGAATACTTTGGGATTTGTCCAGGAAGTGGGACCGGCTGGCTCTGGAGCATGACTTTGATGGTGTCAAAGGGGTGCCCAGCTACAAGCTGAGCTGCTCCTCCAATTGTTCCGGCGGTCAAGTCCTTAGCTACGTTTTCCATCTATGACATCAAAATTAAGGAGTGAATTTAGCAACTCTGATGCTATGCTTAACAAAAAATGGTCATGAAATTAGATGTAATATCAAAAAAAGAGAACCTAGGCAAATAAATAGTATGGTGGTATGATAAGCTAAACTAGGCAATGGCAAGAACTTATTTGCTTAGGTAGAATGAACCTAGGAAAATAACAATGCAAGTAATTCAAGAATTGACGATCCAAACCATGCGTCTTAAATATCTCGTGCTTATCATGAGGTGTTAAGTATAAAACGAGACAAGGTAAACCTCAACCTGTTTGAAACTTTAGAAAAAATAGAAAAATGTTTTGCGTCTATGTTGACAGCAATGCTAATATTGGATCTTAAGAGCATGTCTCTTCAACCCTCCATTGTTCTGCCAGTCAAGTAATTAGTACTTTCTGATATTGAAAGGTTATGGATGAGAAAACCTTAGCAGCTTAAAATGTTGGTTATGGGCAACATTTTGCTTCTTTTTCCCCCTTTACCTCTTTTTCAATACTTTTCTTTGTTGCGTTAAATATATTAAAATATGTACATTTATCCGCAGCACAAAAGCAGCTCTAACCAGTTCAAAGTGTAACGAGACAGAATTACAAATAATGCAGGAGCCCAACCCTGCTGACCATATCCGATTTCACTAAACTAGCAACTTTTACCCATGCAAAATGTCAGAGAAACTGCCATAAAAGATGTAACCAATATGTCAATAAATTTCATAATTTGCAATTGTGGGTGGGTTAGTAAACCAGTACGGACATCATTTAACAAATAAAAACATGCCCTATAGTTGTGAGAAAAAAATTAAGATTTATTGATCAAATATATGAAACCTAACCAACTTGATGATCCAATCGGATACCTGATCCATCAATCTGGGACATGACCAAGCAGAACTGGCCATCTAGGCTCTATTACTAAGCACAACTGCCGATAAAACTAAGCTAACTCTTTATCATTTCCCTATCCTCTCATGTTTAAAAGCAATCTAGATGAATAACTAAACATGGGTATGATGGTGGAAATAGTAAAATTATCATTCATCATCTAGCATTAGTAGATGCAAAAAGCAAAATCCCCAAATAAAGAAATTTCAAACTTTTGAGCCTTCAGGAGAACAAAACAACTGGTGGGTAGTTGTCATTACTCTAATCTCTTTGAGAAAATTAACAAAAGGGTCAATCCAAAGATCCCAATACCAAGAACTGAAATGAATTAATATAGGAACTATCCCTCGTTGAAAGCATTTGATCAAATGATGAATTTTAACTAATAGTCAATCCATAAGCCTAAAAGGACACAAATCTATAAATGGGTACCCAGATCATTGTGTCATAAACCAAAGATTGAAACCCCAAGATATCAAACTCAAACTAATGATCAAATATTATCAATTAAAATAAAGTACTGTATAATAATAACTAGACGAATAAAAAGAGGTACGAAGTTTACCAGAGACCCAAAAAGCTCTCACCTTTCTCTCTTCTTGCCGTGTACGAGAGAGAGAGAGAGAGGAGAGAGGGGCAGAGGCTTACCAGTGCTATGTATTTAAATACTTGAAATGGCTCATATTATTCTTGGTTTTTTTTTTCCCTTCCATATTAGTTACTTCGATCTTTAATATTTGGACAAAATTTTGACTTAGACCTATTCTCAAAAATTTATCAAAATAGACCTAGTCTCAAAATATTTATCAAAATAGACCTAGTTTCTGTCACGTTGGCTGAAACTAGATCGATTTTGATAAATATTTGGGAACTAGGTCGATTTTGAAAAAAAAAAATTCGTAAACTCTTCAGGATTGAGAATCCCAAAGAGTTTAACACACAATTTAACATCATGAGATTGCCAATCTCGTGGAGTTTGGAAACTTTTTTTTATCAAAATCGACCTAGTTTTACTAATGGTGAAACTAGGTCGATTTTGATAAATATTTTGCAAGTGGGTCGAAATTGATAATTTGCTTTTGAAAAGTCTATTTTAAACATTTGTCCTAAATATTTTGGATTAGTCCCTCATACCATTGAAATTGCGATTACACATCCCTAATTCCTTAATCTTGCTACAGTTGCACTTGATTGGATGATTAACTGAAACAACTTATTAGAACTGGAGAACGTAATAGCTATTTTAATATTTGATATTTGAGGGACTAAATTTGGAATAACTTAACAGTTGGGGAACCTAAAAGCAATTATTTGACGTATTGGCTTCAAAATATTAAGTTGTTTCCAGGAACTAATATAGAAAAAACCAATTACTATGAATAGTAATAGAATATTTAGAAAAGACAGCAGGATACATTTGATGGGAGAGGGGTGACGAGGCTAACACTAATAAAGTATATGCAAAAGATGCGTACAGATTCAAAGTCCACCTTCAGATTGGATCCATTTGATAGGCCTCAAAGCCAATAAGAAAACGATCGGGCCCAACTAACGCGCGGGTCCATTGGAATTTAAACCCGAACCTTACATCCCAATTTGGGAGCGCACACACGGGAGAGATTAATAGATATCTTTTATTGCGCGCATACAGATGAGAGATTAGTAGATATCAAATATGTCTTTGTCATGTGATATTTACGTGCTTAGAATGAGGATTGGATGTCATCAAGTGAATGAAAGTGAGGGTTTACGAGTGAGGGTTTTTACGAACATCATTGGGGACGCAATAGGTATTCAAGTGTGATTTACCCCAAGAAACAAGTATCAACCATGTTATTTTCAATTTTCAATTGTCTCAATCAACTATAACTGTAGGCATGTACCCTAGCACACTTATTATCAAACTATTAATATATTCCTGATACAGGCTGGGGAAAAAAATTTTGCTTCTACCAAGTATACTTTTTTTCTATACATTTTGGAAGGACAAATTTTCATTTTAGACTTTTTTATAAATTTATTTATAAAAAACGACCTATTTCAGATTTAATTGCCATTTTGACCAGGTTCAGTAGGGTGCAAATGTCGGCTAATATAAATTCAAAACTTCACGGGATTTAAAATTCCGTGAAGTTTAGTGACTGATTATCATCCCTAAATCTAAACAAACTGCACGAAGTTGTTAAAATACACCCAAACTTTCACGGGATTTGAAATCCCGTGAAGCTTCTTCAAACAAACAAAAACTCGTCAGCCAATGGAGCCTGCCGACATCGACTGGAGTCCCGATTCATCAGGAACGAGCTATACGAGCACATCAACGCCCCAAGTGGCTCGACCTCTCCGCCCCCGACTCCCCCCCTCGACGACGACACCTGGTTCTACCGCGGGGTTTTTCTTCTTTCTTCGTCCCAGCTTGAAGAGGCGAGGGGCAATTATGTTTGTACTGCTGCCGCCTTCACCGAGAAGAAGCAGGTGGCTGATAAGGAATGGAGAAAGGTGCTGAGGCTGAGGAGCACGATGTCGGCGAGGAACTTGTTTTCGGGGAGGGATGTATTGGGGCAGATATCGGAGTTCTGTCATGAGATCGAGAAGCTCGCGGTCGGGAGGGAGAAGAGCTCGGCTGCGGCGGTAATCGGAGTTGGCTGAAACCAGGTCGAAATTTGTGATCAAATTTGAAAGGGGTCGATTTTTGGGAATAAATTTATAAAATGGTCTAAAATGAAAATTGCAACAACCGTAAGTAACGGTAACAAATACGAACCTCCAGGCTTTCATAACAGAGGAGAAGTCAAAGCAAGCACCACGCATGTGACAACAGATTCCATGCTGAATTATACTCAGAAAAACTCATTGGGCCCTACGTGAGATTAAATAAAATGCATACTACTCCACTTCACAAGACCAACTACAAGACAAAATTCTCTTCTACTGTATCCTTGACTTCGGATACAGTGACTGTTCAATAGTTGATCACATAATATTTGAATCCACAAAGGAATGATTTAATGTGCAATTGAAAACTATCAACTACTTATCAGAAATAGATGAACCTCAACGTTATACATTAGACTGATGCAGATACTTCAATTACTCAAACAAGCAGCAGTCCTCGAGGTATTTGGAAAACCTAAAAAGCCTACATCACTAATACTGCAAAATAATATTCACAACAAAAAATAATAATAATAATATCGTGATACGCATGTAATTGCTATACAACTCTGCAATGCTGCCTCCTCTCAATTAGTACCATCAGAAGAACTGGACGCTTTAGGTCTCGACGTTAGCTTTGTTCCCAGCAAGAATGAGGGATATCTCCAGTCCTCGACTAAAAGCTTGGTTAAATAGAAGACGCGACTGGAAAGTCGAAACAAAGGGGAACCACGATAGTACCGCTATAGGCACAAATATCACCACACCCATGCCAGCATCATACATGCGAGCAATTTCTCGCACTGAGTCCCACAAACCCAACTTTCTGACAAATCTCTTCCATGTGATGGAAAGCTGTCAAGGTTATGCAACAAGATAAAGAGTAGGAAAATAGGCATCATAACCAGAACCACAAGATAAAAAGTAAATTATGACAAATATTTTTTGTAAAAACACGAGAATCGAGTAAAATTTATGCCAACCATTTGGTTGGGGAAGTTTCAAAGTATTGAGCATATTGTATCTCTATTCAAATGTGATGGGTACAACATACCCATATTCGTCAAAATAGGAATGCAAAATCAGATAAGGAGCGGATTATTTTTCAAGTGTTTATTATCATTTTTACAACCTGCAGTCCTCAGCCCCAAATAGTAGATCTGGCGAGTTTCTAAAGGTTTGGACTAAACTCCATTTGCACGAAAGTAGACCAGGTACTTATCTTCTTACATTCCAAAGGTGATGGACGGAACTTTGGTCGGGGAAAATGAAGAATTAAGAAAAACCAAATCTAAAAAGGACAGGCATGTTGGCTACAGACTTATGGTTGTGTTTTTATGTCGGCTACAAAAACCAAAAGTAGAGTTTATAACATGATGGTGACACCCTTTACAGTAGTCATGATGCATAAGCAATGGTATAATAAATCAGTTGACTGAAGGCTGATCTTACTTTGTTCGCGTGTGTATTATTCAGAAGTAAAACTTCTACTTCTAGTTCATATGGTTAAATAGTAATAAAAAACTGATGGTTTATTTTCTATCATAAACCCTTTGATAAATTGTAAGGATGCTCTTACATTCCACATATGACTCTTTAATTATTTCCTTAAGACATATTATTATAATTGGTAAATAAGGTGAATCTGTTCAGAATAATAAACTTACACATAGAATGGCCCAGCCGGTAGGAATGAATGCCAGAACACTAGCAAACAAATCAGTAATCGAAAGCCTTGTAAATGCAACAATCAAAACCACTGCTGCAATAATGCTTAGTGAGGCAACTCCCTGTATGAATCGCATCATAAGCTGGAAATTGGTTGATTTTTTGGGACTAAATGTGAAGATCTGCACATTCAACAAGTTAACCTTTAAGAAAAGGAGGAAAGTGATGAGAAATGTTGTCTTCCAGCAAAATGGAGGGAGACGGCATACTAACCTTAAATATAAGTACAATTCCAAACAGCACAGCCCATGAAAAACCATAAATCTGGAGTGAAAATGCAGCAGCCATTAATTTAAGCACATATATGACAAAAGTGGCGCAATGTAAAAATTAACTCCATAATTAAAACTGTTGTACCATTAAGATCATTTTGTTCAAGGTAAAGAATAAACTATTGGAAGGGCTGTACTGCAGGTCTCCATAAAAAGATTGTTTAAAACACTGGCTATAGGATATTCATTAATTACAAATTAAAAGTCTAAATTTTCATCCTGGCTAAACAAGGAACAAATTAAAAGTTTGGACATCAAATTTTCATTTTTCAGTTCTGATGTCGTAAAATATAAAACCAAAAATTTATTCCCCAAACTGAGTGAATGACATTCAGACTTGTGATATTCAAAGACTTTGTATCAATTAGCATACTTACTCCTTATTTTCAACAAAATAAACATTTAGTGATACCAAAACAATTTGGTCACTCACAATGAATTTTCCTTTTATGGACAAATTTTCAGTGATGGAACTATAACGATGATGCATATTGATTTCTCAGCTAAAGCATTCAACATATCTAATGAAGTAGATACTAAACTTGAAGAATATGAATAGGAAGTTCTATATTTTTATTTTATTTTATTTTTTATTTTTTATTTTTTTTAATGATGATCCCTGCAGGAGATAATACCATGAAGAGGACATGCTTGTATCTGCCTTCAGTATCAATGAATTTTCTATGCAAAATAACTGCTTTTGAATTACAGCACAAGATCAGCATGTAGAAGCATGAATTTTCATAAGATCGTGCTTATAACTAAATTTAGTTCTTAGCAAAAGTAGATATAGTTTAGAAGAAAATGAGCACACACACTGCACAGGCTGTACAAATGAATCAGCTATTCAAGGAAAACACATAAAAAGTAATGAAAAGAGGTTAAAGTACCGCAATTGAAGTATCATTTCCAGTGAGATTGAGCTTGTATACGATCCCATATTGGAATATGAAAAATCTGAGACTTAGAATAGTCTCCAAGATGCGGCCCCTCAATGTATGGATATGGACCTGCATATACAACGTGCAAAGCATAAGGCATGATAAACCACAAACTTATAAAACAGTTAAGATGTTTTAATGTTTGAGGTGCAGTATAAATGTATTCAAGTCTTACTATTCCTATGTCAGACCGAAAGCAAAACACAGGGCAGAAGCATATATTTAGGTCATTGTGACCATCCAACTGAATAAAACACAATTGCTAAACAAAGACGGCACCACCTAAAGACCAAGTATCTTCACTAAAATGACCAGTCTGATCTCCACAACAAACAGACTAGTTACAAATGTTCGACAGGTGTAAGAAAGAACAAGGTACAAGATCAGAAAATCAAATTTGCAGGAAGGTAGACCTATGCAACTAAAGTGCAGCCCAGCAAACATCCACGAGAAAAAAAAGCATACTGCAAATCGAATAAAATATAATTGCAAGAAGAAATTACTGTGAAGCACAAATATAACCAGCAAACAAAAATAAAACACATCCCTGCATGCCATTAGCGATGAAAGGATGCTCGTAAAGGAAGGGGTTGTGATAGAGCTATCAATCAATGAACATCTCCAATTAACAAGATATTTTGCAGGAAGGTAGACCATGCAACAAGAGTGCAACCCACAAAACATCCACGAGAACAAAAGAGTATTACAAATCAAACAAAAAGTAGTTGCAACAAGGAATTACAGTGAAGCAAAAATATAACCAGCAGCCCAAAATGAAACACATTCCTGCATCTTATTGATAAAATGATGCTCATAAAAGGAACAGGAAAAAATTCTGTGATAGAGCTATCAATCAAATAATATTTTTAACTAGCAACAAGATAGAATACATACCCATGAATATTTTATTGTATGTGTTAACGCCAATGCTCTAGATTCATGTCAATAAAGCAAAGGTCTCAGGAATAAACGAGCAGGTTAAGAGACGTAAAGGAGACAAAGGTGTGTATCCCAACCAGATAAACTATGAAAACTAAGAATAGCATTGGAGCAATACAGAAGGTTCTGGAAGATTTTGGGTCAGTAAGAATAGCATATATTGGCACAGTTGACAAGCTCATCTTTAATTAATCATTAGTAAATGGTTATCGAAGAGTAGAAAAGATGTGTATTTTGCATTTGAGATGGGTAAATAACAAAAACTATCATGAAGCTTAGAGGGTCTTGAACAAGACTACCATAAACAATTAGAGAAAACTACCATGAAGTTTGAAAGTGCAGAAAAATACCACAAACTACTCTATCCATTAAGTTTTTTTTTTTAAATCCCCAGGTTTGTGAAGTATGCTAGATGATAGTTTTATTAAGCCCTAATCTCCCTAACCCTTACAAATTTAATACGGATATTGTTTACATCCTAAAATGTATCCACTTTTCCTTTCCTCTGAAAAAAACTTTTGTCAACACTCATTCCTTGGAATTTGTTGCTAACAGCACTAAGTGTTTGTATAAAATGTCAAACTACCCATGAAATTACAAGAGGGCAGGCAAGAGGGGAATATAGAAGATATAGGAAGTACATAACGGGAAAATTGTCCAAAATATATCATGTGCTTCAGCATGTGACAACTTACCCTAACCGTCATGGTAATGAATCACAGTGGTTTTAAATAAAAAAATTGTGCACAAGCCCCAAAGTTCACGGTAGTTTGTGAAATTTACCCTTAACGAATTGCTCAAGATTCAGATCATAGATGTAATCCCTCTAGATTGCTAGCATTCTGTTTGATCCCATACCACAGGAAGTCTGACATCTGGCAAGAATTCAATCTCTACTGGGTCCAAAAAGTGAAACAAAATAAACTAATTCTATCTAGCAACCACTACCAAGTTTGGTCCAATACTATCAGAAAATTGTAAGACAGGTAAATAGTCCAAATAATCAACTTAAAAAAAAGTCAGAAAGTGAGGTTGACAGTTTAGGACCACAAAGTAATAGACAGCTTTACAGATGACATCATAGAGGTAAAATAGTACAGAAAAAGGTACCTGCTCTTCATCCCACCAAGATTCCCAGCTATTATCTCCTTTAATTCCAACTCCTCCCTTATAAAGAAGCCAGCTAGTCCAATCATCAAAATCTTCAACGACCCTAGCATTTACACATCAAATAATAGCACTAAATAAAAAGTAGAGGTAATTACAAACAAAACTTAAAGACTGAGAAAGACAGTATCATGCACGAAAAACATACAAAAAAAACCATAGAATGGTAACTGGGATGAAAACTAGATATATCAGGAAACTTACTTCTGCCATTCAAATCCAGAGGGGTTGAAGATATATGGTGCAAAGAGCCATGATATAACCAAAAACCAACTACTGATTGTAAGGAGAACAAAAGAAGATGCACCGTGTTCTGTGTAGCCATATGCTATGTAGACAATGAGAAGAAGTCCAACCTCTAGTCTGCAATAAGGGTAACCAATTGTGCTGTAAGCACTAAAACTGGAGAAGGTTTCAAAAGGAAAATGATGTAGATAATTGGCAACTAAGATTCTCTAAGCACTTACGCCTTCACAAAATGACTTCGTGAGTATAATCTATAGTTCTCTGCAAACTTAATGTGGCGAACAACAAAGCCTCTACCCGTCGCCTTGTACTGTCAAAGTATAACACCAATGTCACATATTTGTGAAACAAATCACACCACTTAATACATCAGTTCTAAGATGGAATTCACATACACTTGCACCTCCATGAAGGATTGTCCTGCCGAAATAGTGTGTTCGGGTTCCAAGGGAAAATGTGAAGAATACAGCACACAACTGGAGTTGCATGGTAATAAAACTAAAATTGCCTGAAAAATAAATAAATAAATATATATATATATATATATATATATATATATATATATATATATATATATATATATATATATACCATGTTAACAATCAAATAGAAAAGCTAACATAATAAGCATCTGATACTACCCTGCTGTCTGGCTTATGTGGTTAAGGGATGCAACTGGGTTAGAGAAAGTCCCAAATTCAAGTCTAGGCTAGGGTTTTTTTGCAACAAAAAGACATTCCGAAGTCCAGGTCCAGGTTAGCACTTTTGTTGAACCCAAAATGACTAATTAACAAGAAAAGAAGAAAGTTGGAATAAAAGAAAACATTTCAGAGGTACAGTTTATGCCAAGCTACAATATGTGCATTTACCCTCATGTGGTGTGTGTGTGTACGTACCTTCTGCGGAGGACTAAACCTTTTTGATACAGGCAGCTATTAAAAGCTTTTGTATGAATGTAAGCTCATTGAAAAGAAATGACATCAATTTTGTTACAGACAAGTTCACGTGTAACATAAAATCTTAAACATAATAAAATAAAAGCTTACAGGTAATTTCAAAAATTATTATAAGGGGACACTGCTAAACTTAAACTCAATAAACAAATGCTATAAACTCATAATAGATTAAAAGCATATGTATTTAAAAGTTAAAACCTGCAAGTATAGCGAATATGATGACTGATACTAAAAATACTAAGAACCTCCTCTTATAACATAAAAGAATAGGGTATTAAGATAGAAAATAAATGTCTCAAAAGATCCAATCTACTATATTGTTTAAGTACCAAAGACCTAGAAACAATAACCAATATGACCCATTAGAAAACCCAAAATAAACATCAAAATGAATTGCCACTAAACTGGACACAAGTTAGGTGAATGGTAACCATGAATTATTGCTCACCACAAACAGCTCCATGTGGATTGATCATAGCAATAAGAAACAAACACATTTCTTATTATTTCACTTATCACTCACTCTCACTTGAGGCGAAGAACAACAATTATAGTTGCAGAAATATGGTATGCAAATGATACTTGAAAGAAAGTACAAGTTACAAACATAGAATTCACAAGTACACAACAAGCTGACCTTCAAGAGACCTAGCTCAAGTATGAAACCCATTATCATTGGAACTGCGGTGAAAATGCCAATCTGGACCAAGAACTGAGCATTCAAAGCAGTATCTAATGCAGTGTTCCCCAACAACTTAGCTTCATGTGAAATTGCAGAGTCAAGTCCAGATAGTGCCTGTACATTTTCAATCAACTGAAGTTAGAAGTTTCGGCACAAATATAAGATGCTATAACACCTACTCATCAAATTCTGTGCAACAGGATGGTGGGGGTGGGGGTGGGGGCTCTGCAGCACCAATTCTTTGCTTTTGTATGTGTTAACAAAAGGACAAAGGCAAACTAAGCACCAAATTACAAGTTACCTGCACATACCCGCATGCACACAAAGGAGGGAGGGAGTGGAGTGTGTGCGCGCGCGTGCGCGCGTGTGCGTGTGTGAAGTGGGTGTCGTACAGCATAGCAGCACCTGAGTATGAGTATTGAACTTACCAGGTAAACCCTTCCATATAAGAAAATGTACACTGTAAGCACAGTCATCTGCATAAATGGAAAAATTCATATAACAAATAGCTCACCAAGAAAATCATATGATAAAGAAAATAAATATAGAGAAAAAAGCAGACCATTGTGCACACGTAATAACCAACAGTCGTGAAGTAGAATGATAACATCCTAAAGAAGTCAAAAAGCTGCCCAATTCGATATACATCTCTACTTAGAACTTGCTCCCCATTTCCACCAGCAACTTTACCCTCAAAGAGTGCAATCTGGTTCAAACCAACATCTCTGCCCTTTCCTACCTACATGACAGCAAGTTTTCACAATATCTCAATAACATATACCCACAAATTCCACCACTCACTTGTTTTGAGGTTTAAATAGATAAAACCTGGATATACTCGTGATGTGTAATATTACCCTGCCTCAATGTGGAATTGAACCCTGCAAAATATAATCAAATAAATTGGAAATTCAGATGAAACTTCAAACAAAGAAAAAGCATTTCTCAGAAGGTAGTCAACCCCATTGCCTTATTTTAATGTAACTTATAATTCTGCAGATAACCTATCAATTAAATTCATTAAACGTTTGTAATCCAATTATTCAAACTTTCCTAGAAGATATACCTGCAAACTAGAGGGTGGATTACATAATGGGCCAAAAAAACGAATTCAGGAGACAAAAAAGATTAAACAAGAAGAAATTTGAGAAGAAAACAGATGAAGAAGAATCCGAGAAATAGAAAAGGAGCAAAGAAAAGAAGAAAAGAAAAAAAATTAATAATAAAAGAAATAATACAGTATGATGTCTCCTTCTAGCCTCATAAAAGGGGAACTATCCAGCAGGATAATGATTGGGAAAGCTGCAGTGATGGAAGATAATGTAATGATGACGCTCCAGATAATGTAACCGTGTCCCTCAGACAACAGTATTGTGTGTGAGTGTGTGCCTAAGACAACATTGTGGCAACGATTTCTATTGCACAATTTTCGAATAACAACAATATCTCATATGAGCTCAAGAAAGAAAATAGTGCCTCATTGAAAACAATTTAGTTTTCATACCAATCTTTAACCCAAGATTGGTCTGCTATGGAATATATATTAACATTATTTTGACATAAATCACGAAACATTTTATATAAAGCCACTAAGAATATGTTAATGATGTCTTTGTTTCTCTATATGAATGAACTTTTGTTGGTTTTGTTAATAATAGTAGGGAACTGAATGGAGTCAGGGAGGTGGTAAGGATAATAGTAAATCAAATAATGATGATTGCAATACTTTGAAGTTAATTTAAAAAACCAGAAATTTGACAGGAGGTTGGGAAAATTGGGAGAAGAATATAATTTAAGCGTAACTTTGAAGAGCACGAATTCCGGGTGAAGCGTTATCTTTTGAAAATACCAATACTTGGCATCAAGAGTTGGAAAGGTATGAAGCAAAAAAAACATACTTAAAAATGGTAGAACAATATAATTATTGCCGTGAAACTTTGACGAGCTTGTATTCCGGATGAAGTGTTATCTATTTGAAATACCGCCACTTGGCATCAAGAGTTGCAAAAGTAATAACCAAAACAAACATTCTTGAGATGCCAACAAATAAAATTAAGATTGAAGGAGCAGAAGGCCAAGATACTCCCTTGCCTATATCAACCACAATCACAATCATAACCGCCACAATTGGCGTTGCAACAAAGAGATGGGATGACAGTGGCATGGCAATCACATTATAGAGCAAGCTTTTTGACCTTGGAGCTTGGGAATATTTGCATAGCTTAATTGCACAAACATTTTATATGACTAGCTTGTCATTAAATATTATATCTCTCAACCCACACCACAAATTCGATGTTTTGGTGTAGAGGAAAGAACTCTAATACAAAGAAAAGTAAAAAGTCAACAAATTATAAAAATTAGGAATCAGCACAGTTTAGCTTACACAAACCTGCATATATGTCTTCACTGATATTAATTACACGAGATGCCTTACTTATGCCACCTCTTGTTATGTGAAATATCCTATCAAAAACATCAGGATGTCCATAGTGCATACGAACCCTGCAAAAGGGTAGAAATAGGCACTTGCACGATCAGGATGGAAAAATACACGAGGATTTGTATGTGAATAAAAAGAAATTGAATAACATTTTTATTACTAGCTTCAACCTGATCGATTTGGAATATATGTAAACAGAATGCCATAAAGCTGCTAGCAGCTTACAAAGAAAATCAAAGAAGAAATCTAACTAACACAAACTAAATAGACGTGCTTCAACGTAGGAAGGATGAGGGGCAAATAAGAGTTAGATAACAACTAAAGCAGCATCTGAAAGTGATGCTATTGTTAAACCAGAGAAGTTGCCTCCACGTGTGTCCTTGTACTATCAAGATGAAGGTGGCTAATATCCACAATATAGTGAAGTCACAAGACTTTGCAATTTCTTATTGCTACAGCTAGGTTACACCACAAACATAAGATATACCTGATTGATACTGAAACACACTCATCAAACCATGTTGTAGCACAATCTTTGCCGCCATCATCCAAGTTTTGCCCCGTAAAAGGGTTATGCTTTGCAACACTCTATTGCATATTGAAAAGAAGTATATGATCGACATTCAAACTAAATTTGAAACTACAGTGGCTAGTGTTGGATTACTAGTTAAGGAAGCAATGGATAAGAAGTGGGGCCTAGTGTTGGATTACAGATTACTAGTTAAGGAAACAATGGATAAGAAGTGAGTTGTTCATAATCCTAAAACACCAATTGTTATCCTCCACCCAATCCTAAACTCGGCGATAAGTCTAGAAAAAGGGGAAAGAGAGAGATGATAGATTGATTGTAAGGGATACATCATCCATCTTAGAATTGCCAAGAGCCAGATAGAACTTGCTTCCACACATTGTAGCAGAGCTAAGTAGCCAATTGGCTTGATTACCAAAAATAATTATAGCATCCACCAGTTGGCAACCAAGTGTAATTTGGTTCAAATAATGCATCAAATCTGAAATTGATTCAATCCTAAACCCATTAAACAAAGTTTTGGCTAGAACTACTGGTAATTACAGGAAATACTACACTAGATCAAATCCTTCATCTATCTAGTTGATGAAAGCAAAACCCTTCTTCACCATAATGGAGCTGGATCGCACAAGTTTACTGAGGATAATATGTGTTTGACTCCTCAAAAGTACACTCTAAAACTGCTTATATAATTACAGTAATCATCTTGCAGTAAGCAATGATTTTAAAATATCAACTACCTCTTCTTTATGCCACATTATTTGCCCTGTGATATGCTCACTGACACAATATACCAGCTTGCACAGATACAACCATATTATTAATCCTTACATGACTTACTGCATACAAGAGGAAGAATGACGGAGAAAATTGAATATTATCTTATGCATAACATACCCAGAGTTTGACTGCATGCACAAGCTAAAAGGCTAAATTCTATATCAAAACTTCCAAAAACATCATAATTGAATGATGACACTTGTTAAATGTATAATTAATTAGGGTCTAAGGGAACCGCAAATCTATCTAAAATCTTGTGTCGAAATCCATTCACATGCAAAGTCTCTTACAAAAACCACTATGGCGGGGAGGGTAAAGATAGTTGTTAAATATTATATTATGCATAACATACCCAGAGTTTGACTGCATGCACAAGCTAAAAGGCTAAATTCTATATCAAAACTTCCAAAAACGTCATAATTGAATGATGATACTTGTTAAATGTATAATTAATTAGGGTCTAAGGGAACCGCAAATCTATCTAAAATCTTGTATCAAAATCCATTCACATGCAAAGTCTCTTACAAAAACCACTATGGCGGGGAGGGTAAAGATAGTTGTTAAATATTATATTATGCATAACATACCCAGAGTTTGACTGCATGCACAAGCTAAAAGGCTAAATTCTATATCAAAACTTCCAAAAACGTCATAATTGAATGATGATACTTGTTAAATGTATAATTAATTAGGGTCTAAGGGAACCGCAAATCTATCTAAAATCTTGTATCAAAATCCATTCACATGCAAAGTCTCTTACAAACACCACTATGGCGGGGAGGGTAAAGATAGGGGGGACAAAGCAGAAGTGGATAATTACATTTATTTGACAATTAATAAACATGAGGTCAAAACTTTATCAGTTAAAATTGTCACAAATCTTTAATGAGGTCCCAAGGAAAGCATAAGTCTATCAGCCATGTCTAAAATCCATATTGTGTTGTAATCCACTCTCAATCCAAAATCACAAACTCCACCATGAAAAAGAGATTAAAATTAAATAGATTAAAGAATCTAAGGGAACTAATCCAATTTATTTCGATGGTAAGCTTGATCAAACTAACAATAGCATAAATGGCATTACTAACTGAGACCACAAGAAAAACTCAAATATATCAACCCTGCTAAAATCCTTATCATGTAAGAACCCACTGTCAAATAATCGGTAAAAATATGTCTTGGCTAAAATTTATTTAGCAAGAATCAGTAACTTGACAAAGAATTAGGTTGGCCCAATCAAGATCAATATGAAATATCCAATTATTTATCAGTGGCCGCCAAAACTTGAACCATAGGAAGAAAAAAATATATTATCAACAAGTTTGTTGAGGAAAAATTAATTCAAGTCCCAGAACAATGTGAGAGTTGCCAGCGGTACCTTCAGCTTGAAAATTCAAACAGAACTCTAAATTTAGGGACGGATCCAGAAATTTTTTTCCTATGGGCGTACAAATACAATTATACATATAAATTAATACCTTATAATATATAATGAAATTTCTAATGGTAGAAATACTTATTTATACAATAATCACAAAGATTTTAATACATAACTTTTCATTATCACTTTCATATTAGTACATGATCATTTACATTTTCACATGGATTGATGAAATAGATATGGGTCGAAATAAGTTAAGCTTAAATAAATTAGGCTTGGCTAAAAATTAAAATGATTGGCGGCACCTTGCATAATTGAATGGGGGCACCAATGAAAAATAGAAGCCATGCTCAAAAAAATTTGACATATGTAGGGGCACACGCCCCGAAGGCACCATTTGGATCCATCATTGTCTCTAGTCAAAATAAGTTCACATTTTGTTGTCAAAATATAAAGTAATTTTGGACTATAACAATGTGAAGATGGAAAGTAATGGAAAGATGATTCAAACACTAATAATTGGGAGAAGGTATGTTATCAATGGAACATAAGCATCAGAGATTTAAACTCACCTTGAAGGATATGCCAATATTCAACTATTACTCTAATGAAAATAAGTTCACATCTTTTACAAAATAACAAATTAATCTCTTACTATAACAATCTGAACAGAAAGAAATGTAAAGATGATTCCCAAAACTAAATATTTGAGATAAGGTATGTTAACAACGAACTGTAAGTATCAGAGATTAATAATTAACTCACTTCAGAGGATATGCCAATACCCGTTGACCCAAGGTAACAAAGCTTGTTTCCTGATTCGACATAAACCATGCTAATGATGACACGCTGTGAAAGGTGGAAAAGGGCGTTAAAGAAAAGATTCATGAAAGGACACACATCACTGAAGGGAGAAACCCAAGGCAGACCTTCCTGTAAAGACATGCTCCCGAACACCAAGAATTGTAGGAGGACGAAGACCATGATTGCCCCGAAATTCTTCAAGAAGATTTCTTATTTTCATAGCTTCTTCAAGATAATTATCCTAGACACACGAGTCATCTTTGTCAATTTCAATACACATAATCACTGATATATAAATTGAAATTGGTATATCAAGTGGGGAACATTAAAGAGAAAAAATAAGCTCAAGGGATTATGCTTGATGATGAATGAATGTTAGATGATATAGAGGTTTTATAGACAATTTGTTCGTTCCATAATGAGACCAAGAAATACAGAGAATACTCTCATGCAGAATTTCATCCAGGCAACAAGTCCTCCTGCAGAAGTAATATAATAAAAAGTAGTTAAACCAGTGGCCTAAAAGCTAAGATCCACTGTCTAAATACTGAATACAAAAGGAATTATACTTTGACTGCTGCTTTTCTTTATGGTAATGAGGAACTGCTTGGTCAGGGCGCTCGAGACCAGGGAGCAAACCTGAGTTCAAGCCCCCTTGAAAATGCAAACCCCAGGGGCATGGATCCCACCTAAATTCAGACCAGCCCAATGTTTACAGATGGGATTCAAACCCAAGACCATGGGTGCCACATCTGAACCTTGCAACCATCCTTGTGACGCGTGGTGGGTGTCAATGCTGCTTATTAACTAAGGTATCCTTAAGCGAATAGGGCGGTAAAGCCACTCCACTGAAGTGAAAAGAGCCAGCCTAGCTGCTGAGGAAGACGAGGCACAGTCCGCTTATCTTAATTAAAATAACTGGCCTGGTATCCGTACCCACATTTTCTTTAATTTGAATACGTATTTCTCTTCATTTTACTTGAATAACCAGTATTTACAGATATGATCTCGTTCTCACCAATGACCAAACTAATGATCATTTTGACGAGAACTGGCACGTAAAACTATCACATTAGAATTCCAAATTTAGGGTTGTTCCCTATAGCTAAACCAAATCAATATTAGACGAATAATAATAATAATAAATAGCCACTTCGAGAAATCAACTTTTTCTCCAATCTAAAGCTTGATTAGCAGTTGTGAAATAAAACGAAATTGGGATGGTAGAAGTTTTCTCTTCTTACCCAAATCATGTCTTTTGAGGAAGACTTAAAGGGCCTGAAACTTGATGTTGCAATATGATGTTACAGGACTTTAAATTGGAGTAGGAACAAAGAGTAGTCTATAGTTTCTTCAAAATAGTATTTAAAAAGGGATGTCAAATTCCTTCACGCCTTGCTTTCTAAATCTGACATGTGACTATCCTATAATTCTGGTGTGTGGACGACTTCCCAGAACCCAATTCCTTTTGCAAATACAAGAAAAGGTTGAAAGTGAGGCATGTTTTAAAGCTTCTTGAATTTTCACCCACGCTGACTTTCCGACGTAGCACCTTCTCTTCACTTTTTGTCATAGCAATAAAAACAATTGTTGTAATACACAGTTCATATCTGCTATGTTTACATCCTAATTTTGGGGATTTTATTGTTTTCATATGCAGTGTCTTTTCTCTAAGCCTGTTGCAGTGGTCATATATAACCTTTTCTTGCAATGCAAACACTTGTCGATTTTAACATGCACAAAGGAAAAAAGAATAGATGAAGGCAGGACAGAGTTAGAAACAATAAAGCAAGATTAAGATTAATTCCAGGATTAAGGTTAATTCTGAAAACTGTCAAAAGTTTATTTGTAATTTTCTATAAATTGCACATTAGCTTTACAGTAGCTGATTAAACCAAGGAACAATCCTCACAAATTTTACTAGAGAAAGAAATCCCCTAAAAGGGGAAGGAGCAGCAGATATTTGATATGGGGTATTGCATTCATATATAAGGAAAGATACAGGACAAGCAGCAAAAAAGATCTCCAAGTTAATAGCAAATTTACAGAAGATGGAAATATAAAATATTTAGATAAAACTATGCTCATGTACACACAAAGAGAAACAAAAAGACGATTTGGCAAACAGTTAAATCATTTATGTCCAGAACAAATTCCTGCATCGAATTTTTTAGCTTGTCATATTAAAATGATCTAGAAGAATTATATGATGAATAACAATATACAAAATATCAAGCAACCTGATTCATGTCAATAGTTTGGATAGCATCTCCGCGAGTGAAAATTATAGCATGATTTTGGTTCTCAGGTTTCCCTTCCCCAAGCTTAGGGTTCCCAGGAAGCTTAATAGAATATATTTCCTGCATACGAAGGGACCATAGAACACATTCAACAGACAACCTTTAAGAATATCAGACCATAAAAGATCAAAACAAATTCTATTACAGGAAGCAGAACTTTATTGCCAAGGAAGCAGATATATACCTGATCTTTTCCATGAACATCAGCCTTAACAAGCTTGGAATAGAATTCTTGCAACATTTTTCCATCTTGTGCTGTACTTTCTTCGATATGTATAAAAGCAATACGAAGAGCCTCATTTCTGACGATTAACAAGATAAAAAAGAAGAAAAAAGGGAAAGAAAAACATGGAACAAGAGTCAGTAATGGTGCAAAGAAGGTACAAGAGTAAGAACAAGTGATAAAAAACAAGAGCCAATACCAATACCAATACTATAATAATATTTATAAACTAATAAATGCAAAAACTAAAAGGAAATTGGATGTGAAATATAATAATTAAATGTATGGCCTCATTTATTAAACTAGTTACTGAAGCTTCTCATCATAAGACACAAAAAGGCATGTTTACAACTAATCCAAATTAGGCAAGCAAGGTGACCAAATAGAGATGACACGCCTCAAACATGGCAACACAGTTAAAATAATTAAACAGGGCAAGGGGAAAAGCAGCAATAAACTGTTTCACATATTTTAATAAGAAAAATGGATCCCATTTTTCATTAAAAAACCAAAACATAGGCTAGACATCCCTTCTAAAGGATAATGATATTCTACACAATTGATCATTTCCGTAATAAATAAAAGGTTTCCAAGATGTCAAAGAAACCATTTTAAAGAAACAGCCTTGCAGTTGGCTGACCCAAACCGAACCCAACCCAAAATATACAATCCACTCGTCATTAAAAACTCCATATTCGATCTATAATCTGTACATGTTTTTTCAAAAAAAAAAAGTGTTATGTTACTTGTGTATATTGAATATTCTATCCATACTTATGAGTTAAATGCAAATAAAACATATAAAAGGTTATGGAAAAAAGATACCACGTGTCCTAGCTGATCAAATCACTGCATTAAAAACTATAAATTATCACATTTCACATGTGATACAGCCAACTAAACACAATGGCTGAGCCCATATGTATGCATCATGCAGGATGAAAACGGACCTATTCAGTTTGTTTTATCATAGAAATATTTTTGTCCTTCAAAAGCATTACATGCATGTTATACCTCAGAACATTATGCTTACATTTATATAAAGACAAAGTTCTACTTAGATTCAAACCATTGAACATACACTACAAAGCATTAAATTTTAATCTACTCAAATAAAAATAACCTCTGCATTAGAAGAGAAATATCAGCTGCTTCTGGAGCTTTCTTCTGTTTCTGTTGGCCATAAATTTGACACGACACCACATAGGTAAATTTAAGATCAGCTTGAGCACGGGTTTCTGAAGATAACATATATCCCTCTGTATTTATATAATCCGCTCCAGAATAATTATCTTCTAGTCCTGCTAGTTTAAATCTAATTATTAATCCATACAAATGGGTCAATCGAAAAAGCAAGAGAAATGAGGCCTAATGCAGCAAGAAGAATACCTCCAAGATATCTCTTCTCCAAATAGCTTTGCAGCATAAGGGCCCTCCTATAGTACATCATACCACGTACTGCATTGACATGCACAAAAAGTTAACATAATGTCAAAAAGTAAATTACTTGATATTTAAATGAATAAAAGAGAAAGTAGCAGCCCTGCCTAATCCACACTGCAAAGAGACAGGTGACTACCATAAAAATCAAAGGTCACTAAGAGCTGAAGGAAATAAGCAACACATGCACATACTGCAATTTCCCTAACCAAGGGACACACATAGAGAGGAAGAGGAAAAACAACAAGGTGAAAACACCAGAAATTAAGCAGAACCTTTTTGCATATGCATATCATCAGGACAAAATTAAATCCTAACCTGTTCTGGCCAATGTTTGCCCTCGATAGGATGCCCAAAACCGCAGTTCCAAAGTGTCACTAGAGCTTTTCTGTAGAGCCTCTGCAGTTGACTGACCACGGCCAATGCGTTCCAGAAAGTTCTCCCACTCATCTATAATAAAGAAATTAGTTGCAATAACAGAATAAAAGAATGATTGTGGATACAGGAAACATGACCACAACGATGACTATTCAAATCAAAAGCAAATACACCCTGATCTCCACTGGTTACAACCACAAAATTTTGCTGAGTAGAGGATATTCAACATGCAAAGCATATTCAAGAAAAGGTTCATGCCACAACGAAAGGCTTCAGAAATCAGTTTCAATTCAATAATTATAGTAAAGTAAGAAGATTCAAAGTTCTAAACTTGACAAGTTCTGACACAATAAAATACATGCACAACCACATAATGTGTGATTATGGGGTCAGTGGAAATATGAACAATTTCTCCCACAGCTCTAAAACCCCTAAAATCCAACCTCAAAATACATGAAAAGACACAAGATTTTAACACCTTTTACTCATAGACAAATGGTTGACAAATTAAAGGTTTCTCAATAATATAACAAGTGAGACTCCTAGATTGATAGATAAATAAATTCTAAATGATATAATATTTTATAAACCTATGTATGAAGTCTAAACCAGAATATTTTTAGCACAATTACACTTTAAATCAAGAATATTATAAAGGAATATTTTTCAATACATTTGGGAAGGATTAATTATAAGCAAAAAACATGCTACCAAGATACACCTATGTACGAAGTCCAAACCAGAATAACTCCTAACACAAATATGCTTTAGATCAAGACTATCATGAATATTTATAAGAAATTTGGGAACAATTTGTTAACGGCAAAAAATGAGGTGATACCAAGTTCTTCTCCTGCGTATAAAGTGGGTACAAAATGGAAGCCCAAGCAGTGAGTTGTGCTATTTGAGATCGGACAAATTTGATAAGAGTTTTAAGTGTTTAGATCATTGATCAAATGGTTTATTTGACAATTTGCATGCTCAATCCATATACATAAGCAACATATGCCATTTTCAGCCATCTATATAGTGTCGCCTTGATGCATGGACTAAAAAAATTTAAGACACTGCCCTTTAAATTATGTATATCAATGTTAACCAAAAATTGATGTATATCAACTTTAACAAAGTGGATCTTGCATTTGTCTTGTCTAACATTGAACTTCAATGGAAAGGATTCATTTCCAAATCCATGTGGAAGTAGGTAAGTCAAATACCCAGATATATATGAAATGCACAGACATACTAAACCCCATAAGTCTAAATGATTCTCAAATAACCCCGCCATCCCTGTTCTTTTGTAGCAAAGATTCACAATGCCCTGGTATGTACCCCTATAATTAAGAGGCATCATCTAACCTCAGGTGACCTCTTTGTGGAAGCTCTTTTCAGTAAAATGTTGTTGTATGATTTTAAAAAGAAATTCTAATAAGTATGAAATTCAATCAAGGCCAACTTTCAAAAGTTGTTTCTCTCCAATGTTTCTTTTCAAATCTCCGAACTCCAACTCATATGCACAATCATCCATACTTATTGTATCTCATTTTTTCTCACATTCTAAAACCAAGTTGATGGACTTAAAATCCAAATCATATCTGTCTCTTCTTTCAACTTTGTCCTTTTACTTAGTTTCCTATTTTTATTCAACGTAACAAAAAAAAACATCAAAACCCAAACCCAGAAATATTGTAACCGACACGCATTTTGAATCAAACCCAATTGTATCCTTTCATTTACTTTCTAATCACTATTTGAACCTCTCATAGATTCTGAGTGCTAATTACCGATTTAGTTCAACCTGCATAAATTGTAGGATTTTCATAGGGAAAATGTTAGAGAGAAAGATAGCTGTATGGTTAAGTTATGGATCCAAAGAATCAACTGGTAAATGATTTGACAATGAATTATAATTTGGATTAGGATTTAGGGATAGGAGGATAATGATATGGGTAAAGAAAAAAGGAAAGGATACAAAACATTTATACTAATTTTGTAATGGATTTGATAAATAAACCTGTTATCATAACACTTAAAATCCATTAATTCATTAACCTATCAACAAAATACAGGGGGTAAGAAGGTCATTTCATGATTATTTTTAATGGATTAGGTCAGTGAGGCTGGATAGAAACTTAAGAAGGGGACATAGTGCCGAGCATGATAGGAGGGTTTGCTGAAATTACAACTTTAATATGTACAACAAGCTACATAGGAATCATGCAATAATGAAATGTTTCCTAAAAGAGAAAAAAAAAAGTGGATGCATAGTTTTTTTCTCCTTCAAAAATAACAATCTTTCTAAACCATAGCCATAATTGTCATTTTTCCAATCGTATTATTTTTTAACAGTCAGAAACTTGTGTTTTGCATGCCTAAAACGATGAACAATCTGGTAGATTCCCTACCTGTCTGTACCTAGGAGGATTAGCAAAAGCCCATTTTAGTGGCATAGCTTCTGCATCAACTTCAGAGGGTTAATGTAAGGACACAGCATGGTCATAAAGTTTTATCAAATCTTTAAATGCAGCCTTACCATCTTATAATTGCATTCAGTAACCAACCAATATCTACGTGAGACTAAAAGATGAATTCGGACAGAAAACAAGCTCACAATAAAAGATTATTTGCAGAGAAAATCAATTAAATAGATTTTTAAAAATATGCACGTTATAGCAAGAAGAAAATGATAACGATAGACATCTATATAGCTAGTGATAGTGTGATACTTTACATCAAAAAGTAAGCATTAAAACACACACATAAGAAAGTTAAACCAGCGATACAAAACATAAATAAATAAAGAGAATGGTAAAAACAAGACATGTAATACCAGGAAATATTTTCTGAAGATAGAAAAGAATAGAAATCCCATCTTCATTCTCCTGCCTGAGTTCTGATGAACTATACAGTACAGTTTCGCTATAGTATGGCGTAAAAACACTGCTCTCAAAAAAAATATATATACATACAACAGTTAGAAAAGGGTACGTGATTATTTTTCAAAATTTCTTTTTGAAATTTCAAAAATTAAAGTTTATTACAAAAGTACCTAAAAGGCATCATTTCAGAAACAGGCTTTGCAGGAGGCATGTCCATGAATAATGAATTTGTAAAAAATTCCAATCTCCGTCTAGCTTCCAAATTTTTTGGGATATTTTCAGCTGATTCTTTCACTGTAAGGAGAAGATGCAAACGTTTCACCTGCTCCTTCTGCAATAAAAAAAATGATTAGTATATTATGTGCCACATAGGTTGTTTAAAAAGATAAGATAGTTAAGAAAAAACATACAATCTCTGGATGCCTCGGCCATTCTATTCTAGAAAAGAGCCTGCCTTCATTTCTTGCCTTTGCTAGAATATTCCAAGTATCAAATTGCTCCCTAGGAAAAGAAGAGTGCTCAGTTAGCTTTTGTAACCAAGATAATCAAACAAAACACATGAAGCACCAAATCTAGAGCATTTCATAAGACCTCAAATGGGATGTCAGCAGATCATGTGTAACTACATCATAAAGTTCATATACAGCTTTTGAAGCACCTGCTGCAAGTCCAGGAGTCTCATCTCGTATCTGCACAAAGTATAAGGCTTAATTAATAACGTATACCAAATGACACTTGTCATAGAAGCTCTGGTGCACCTAGTAGTCCTTAACATAGGAAAGGATGCCCAAATTGGCAGCAGCATTAAGAAGATCAAATTTCACGAAAATAATCACAAGAGAAACCCACGAGCAGAGGCAGGCACAGCCAATTCAACATTTTGGCCTTACTCTAATAAAGTTAAAACAAAAAGAATAAACCAGTTGACAACTTAAACAATAAGATTAGATAAGCATAACAAAGCCTTCATCATTTTGCAATTCAGAATATATCTGACTTGCAAAATAAATATACAGGTCATATATCTGTATATAAACTATATGTATGACTAGGGGTGCAAAAGAAATATCCCTATCCATGGATATATATGTGTTACGAATATGGATCCTGAACATCTATATCCGATAGAATACGAATACAGGCATTGACGCATTGATATATAGTGAAATATCTGGATCAGCACCGAATATCCAAATACATGTCGATCATATTATTGCAATTGTTATTACCATTAGATTAATGGATTTGAGGTTAATTTTGATGATCAAGAGATATAATCTTAGATTTTCAGAGATGCCGGCCATATTAATGGACTCTCTTGTATCACATAACCTATGCATAAATGGACTCTCTTGCATCACATTGCCTAAATTTTAAGAGTTGAGGGTTATAATTTTACACTCTTTAACATTGCCAATATCAAGTCGAGCAGAATTGATGTTCACACGACTTCCAGGGGAATGTTAACTTGTAAGAAAATGGATTCTATATGTTCACGTAAGGTACTTTATTGTCACTACATCCAATTATACTAACGCGCTGCATAGACAGCCCAGTATTGCCAGGGATTGTTTTCCACAGATATGGGTTGGCCTCTTTGTTTCTTTCTTGCAAGGCAACTCTATAAAATAATCCTCAGTACAAAGAAATGAAAATTACTGAACCCACTACCTAATTTCAACATAAACTTTATAAATCAAGCTTCAGTACCTGCTTGTAACCTTTTAAGTAATGATCACAAATTTGGTAAGAAAAGAATTTAGTTTCTCAGACTTGAAGACAACTAGTTACTTTAAAAAAACTATAATTGACAAAAGCAACAAGACTTACTAGCAGACCAGTCAAGGCAGTGAACTTTTTAACCAGCAGCGACAGATTCTTAAGTGTTATAGTAACAGTAAGAGAATGCTCAGATATACTACTATTGAGCTCACGAAAGAGCCTTTCGACCCTACAACAAAATAAGAAAAAGTGCAAAAATCAAATTAGAAAAGGTGCAAATCACCAATTTACCGATTTGCCAATCCAGATATTGCACTTTACATAAAGATTTATCTTTCATCTACAAAATCATTATCCTAGTCAAATTAATGATAAATACTCCATTCCAAATATAACAATACCAAAGTCGCCCTTCTTCACTAACTATAGAGTGCAGAATCTTTTCTGCGCTATAGTAACATTCCTGAACAGCATAGGCCATGTACTCATCCTTAGATATTCTGTTCCACAAGCTAGCTTGATTATCCCTGCAATCTTCAGCATAGGCTTGTGCCTTCATGATCTGTAAAATCATGGCTGCAGTTAGAAACAACAAACGAACATTTTTAGGCAAAACAACTCCATGTTTTATCATATCCAGACCTTGCTAGTTAAAAGGAACAATGGCCATTGAACTAATCTCAAGCTCCCGGAGTTGCTCGGAATACAAAGCAAATCCATTTCCCTGCAGACAAGAAGAAACAACGAATATGTGATACTAGCACATGGAAATGTTTCTTGAAGTATGTGTGCTTACATAATTAACAAAAATGATAATCAATTAATTATATACCTGTTACTAATATAATCTTCTTCCCGTAAGCATTTTATGATATCATTCCAAAATGGGGAGAATAAAGCTGCATTTGACTTGCTCATATATTGCGGCTCCTAAGGCAAACAAACACCAACTTTAATTCTGAATCATGACAAATAAGATACCTGAAATGTGTTTCTTTAAGACGAATTTACAGAAAAAGCTTAAATTTAAAAATGAAACCTATTGCTTCAAAGGTCGTATTCCAATTGGGGACGGTGTGTCAAGTTATAGATAGGTGCAGCCAAACATTGGACAGGCAAAAAGAGATAAATAGGAAACTACAAGCAAAACTACTACCAGATAAAATGAGTCATAAAGAAATATCGAAAAAATGGTCTCATCTACAGAGTGATATATTAGAATTGAATCAATGAATCAGTCTTTTCTCACTTCTGTGTGCATTTATGCGCATAAGTGGAGAACAGATACGAGAATAAAATCTAGGACAGGGGTATCACATGAACAAACAAAAAAAAGTTATATATGTGACTTACGCTCTTGAATAGTCCTAACAAACCAAATACAGATGCACAACATAGATACAACACGATAAAGCTATAAAAATATAATGTTCAGAAATAATAGCAATTATACATGTGTGTTAATGTTCATTACGGTAGCCTGAATAAACAAGTTTACAACGGATATAGGATCAAGATATCTGGATATTATGAAACAGTTTTTAAGTCATATAAATCAGTAAATTCCTTATTGAGAAAGTGGACTACTTACATAAGCAATATATATGCAAATTAATCGAATCACAAACACATACGAAATAGTGTTAGATATTATTGGTATTTAGATTTAGGAGATATTATGAGATATTGTTGAGATATTATGAGATGTGATTGTATATGATTTTATCTCATACATATTCTGTAATATCCTCCTAATCTCTATTTAAGAGAGGTTAGGGTTAGATGAATAATATCTTTTGCCTTTTTTATTTTCTCGGCAAATAGAATTTCAACTTCTTTTAGCACTTTTGACGGTTGCATATGCATTGAATACTCTACAAATTTTAGCATATGTCATGAGTATCCGACAAACATCTGCAAGAGTATATGTATATGTATGCGTACATGTACATGACATGTATATATGTGTGCGTACAAGTGTGTGTGCGCGTACAAGAATGTGTATGGGAGAGGCTTTAATAATACTCTTAGGCATAACTAGCTTGGTTATGCCCACCTCCAACACTAAAATCTATGAATCAATTTGTACGATTCACTCCGTTCATTTTGACCAATAAATTTTGGATGGTACACAAACAAATAAGTAGGTTTATTGAGTATTGAGTTGTAATAACTCATGCATCATGTGATTGTAAAATTAACAATTTTATAACAATACACCTAAAGAGACAACGTAAAAGATGATTAGAAGTATCGAACATCAATATTTTTATTTATATAAGTTTTTAGATATTTAGATCACGATGAATTGAATGGATCATCCATTGGAACAATCTATGCAATAAAAGGTTTTTTTTATTTTTTTAGCATTGCTAGGAAACCGTTAATTTGTGCAACCAATTGATGCGCAAGCACTATATGCTCAAAATACATGACCTTTTAGTAGTAAACCTTTTAAGATATGTAGACTAATATGAACAACCAATTGATGCGCAAGCACTATATGCTCAAAATACATGACCTTTTAGTAGTAAACCTTTTAAGACATGTAGACTAATATGAACAGAATGGATCGTCCAATTTCATTGCATAATACACATTTTTACGAGTGGGCATAACTAAATTAGTCATGCCCTAGGAACAATAAGCCTTCCCATCCCGCATATGTGTATGTATATGTATATGAGTACACGCACACACGAACACACGCACGCATGCACACACATACACAGATAGATATAGAGTGAATGCGCACTGAGCCGGATACTTTAGGAGTATCGGGAATGCGGATAATTCCATTTTGATCTTAATAAACCAACAAATTGAAGACCCGCATAATGCAGATACATCCATTTTGACCTTACTAATCCTGTCTAAAGAGAAATTTAAATAACTAAGGCGTGTCTCAAAAAATTGAGCTAAGCTTTCCTGCCGTTGCAACTAACGAACATGAAGAGTTGGAAACATGTAAAAATAGTAAGAAATATGAAGTAGAAAAAATATTTGCTTATAAAAAAGGAGCAAAGAAGTTTAACCTGAGAATATTGTCTGCTTGAAGGAATTCTGTAGCAGTACAGAAAAAACAAGTCACTACCCCATAATCTTGCAAAAAAAGTATGACCAATCCCATATTATGATATAAACAGACAGTATGGATCTGACCTTTTAGCTTCAGATGAAACAAGATTTTTCACAAAAGCCTCAGGAAAGCTCTCAAATCTCTTTTGAAGCATTTCAAGCGACCTTATCTACAGATAAAAACTCATAACTACTAAGAATTAAAAAGAAAAAAATGATAGATGTGGTGTACATTTGAGTTATGAAGAAGTAAGATATCTCAACAGTTTTCATTATGTGCAAAAAGAATTTTTAAATGTTCACATTAATACCTCTCCCAAGCAAGCTCGAGCACCAGTCAGGCCACCAATAAGGGCAGACAGAAGAGTGTACCATATGTGAATATCCATTAGGTAGATCTAAGTAAGATGTACAACAATAAGGAAGTGATAGAATAAAGCCGGAAAACTCAGTTTATTCTAGATGCAGCCAAAGCAACAGAAACTCACTGCGAAAACAGGTGCCCACAGACTGAGGAGAGTTAAAGCATTCTTATTGCCTGCACAGATAAACAGAAACACTCAAAATTTTTCACTGAAAACTCCGCAAATATGGAACTTGTTACCCTACATCCTTACTAAAACATAGCTGGTGGAAAGCCCGCATAAAATCTCAAGAACAACTATATAGAAACAATTTGACATAGAGGGGCATGTCCACTACAGCATCCAAATTGCAAGTGTATTTTTACCGAATTTAGTGTCTCAGACTAACTATTGAGAGAGCAGTGTAACATATTGCAATTCGTGCAATAAAAGCAATAGAAGAGCAAAATATGCTCGGTTCTAAAATACAAGACAGCAAAGAGTCGTCCCCCAAAGATTTGGGAAAAACTGTAGGTACAAACAACTCTGTCCTTGCATGAATTGTCAATATATAAACATGGGGGTAAATTTCACTTAACCACCCCTGAACTTTATTTATTCCACCTTAACCCCTCTGAACTTGTCTCACTTAATCCCCCCCCCCCAACCCCCCAAAGTAACACTCTGAACTTTAATGGGTCACGTGGCAAGCACATTATAGCAAAGGAAAAAAATGCCCATTTATTAAAGATTAACCATTTTCCACTTTTGAGTTTAAATTTCAACAAGGGCAATAGGACATTTTGGTCATTTTCACCATTATCAAGTAATGATGTCAGGGGGTATGTTTTAAAAACATCAAAGTTCAGGGGGATTAAGTGAGACATCCAAATGTTCTAGGGGATTAAGTGGCATAAACAAAGTTCAGGGGGGTTATGAGCAAAAGCACCCAATATTCAGGGGTTAAGTGAAATTTACCCCAAAAAATGGTTTTTGAACAATTTAACACTACAAACACTTACACAAAATGGAAAAGGACCATCAAAAGAAGTTGAAACATACACCTAAAGTTACAGTAAACAATAAAGCACTAAATGTGGGTTTCTGTAGGAAAACTATATGCCAAATAGAAAGTCCATCAGTCACTATAAATCAAATATTTCTTCCTTCATTGAATACTTTACAGTAATTCTTTATACATCCAAGAAAATAATCAAAGATGGTCCAATCAAGCTTCAAGCTCATTACTTCTTAATAGATCAAACTCAAATCCTTATATTAATTTAATATATCAAAGCACCCATCACATATATCAAGAAATCCATTACTTCAGAGAAGCTATTTAGTAAACTCATCCATCTCTCCACGCACGTCCATGAAGACCTATTTTCATATCACAATCTCGTCCCATTCTGTATTAACCCATCATGCAATTTGATATCTTCACCAACCCATTTATGTTTATATAATAATATGGGTTATCATGATTATGGTTTCCTCTGTCAGTGACAGGCCCTCAAATGCTTCTCCTTACTGATGGCAAACCACTTTAACACCCTCCTCTCCCAAATAAAAAAGAATTTTAAACTTTTTCATCAATTTCTGCAGGTTCTTATGATTGAAAAAAAAATGTATAATGTAATGATGTATTGTAGAGCTTAGATACTACATGTCTGAGAGAGTAACAATAACAAAACTTTTATCCCAATTTATAGGGTAGCTACACAAATCCTATTCCTTCATTTAATTTTATTAATAATTATCTCCTCCATAACTACTATCATATCCTTCTTAATTGCTTCAAACCAAGTTACTTTAGGCCTATCTAGGATACATTAATTATAATCTTATATTTTTCCTAATCGGTGCATTTAGTGGTCTCTGTTCCACATGGCTAAACTGTCCTTATTCTAAAAGAAATGAAGTAGGTATGTATGGAATTTTTTTACTTTTGGATTGGTGGGGTTCAAGTTCAAGTGAAATTCAGTTTCGAATGGGGAATAAAATTTCCCTCTAATGTCGTATAAATATTGCAACAATTAGCCCTTCAACTTAGACAAATAGTCAGATAATACTGAATGCAGTTAAATTGGGGGCATAAAGAAATTGCAACTATGGAATTAGTTTGAATTGATATTATGAGACCGGGAAAGATTATGAACTAATAAACACAAAAGGAGCGTGAAAATCACAATAGATTTGGCAACACGCCATAAACCAGTAAAAGGCAATTTGTACCCAGGATTCTGACTATACCAGATTGAAACATAAAATATCCCATTTTACAGAACCCGGGAGGGGTCAGGAAGTTAGACTTCATAAATCAGAATATTGCCTGCTTCCACATGAATAACTGAAAACATAAAAATTGAGACATGGGTTTACTAAGGAAATGTGGAGGCACATCTCCTTAGGCAAATTACAAGTATAAAAAATGAAGTTCAAGACCAAGTAAAACAAGAAGAAAATTAGAACTTCAATAAGAGGCTGATACGGAACCAAATGTACTGTGAATCAACACTGGCAAGAAAATTCGACAACTGAACCAGTTGCCAAAATCATAAGAAAATTAAAGGTTCCTTCTCAAGTAGTCTTAGCCCGCCAACATTGTATTAGTATGACTTTTATGGAAAAATAAAAGTAACATACATGTCTTACATGATAATCAACACACAGAAACAAAAATAATAAAGAAGCAAAAGCTAACAAGACACAAAATGAAAAATGCCTACCCTTTGAAACAAGATCATGCCAAGAGTACTTCAAATCATGTAGCTGTACGATTATATTGGTTGGTTGTACAAGCGGTCTTATCTGAAAGAAAAATAACAAAGCAATGGCAACAGTGATATTAAAGAGAAAATTACAAATAAAATCAAAGGTACTTACCTGAAGGTAATATGCAAAAGTAAATTTACACGCAAATATGACCAACCAGAAAAGCACGTATCTGCATTGTAAATAACCAAATGTGAGATATCAGACTGCCAACTTGACATCAAACCTCTTATAATTTGTTGGTGCAGTTATGGCACATTCACGCATGGAAACGGAAGAGCATCACAGGCACAGCATTGACAACATGACCCCAAGAATCGTTTAATGTATTAAAACAATCATAGAAAATCTAGAAGACAACTGGAAAAGCATCATAGCAGTTAGTAGTTAAAGTTAACAACTTGGTCAACAATACAGGGTTTTGTAAGATTTTGATAAGGCTACAATCTTAAACTTCAGTGTTGAATGGTATAAATGACAGCATTACTTACATGAAGGCATAAACATAAAGCGAGGTGTTTTAAAATTACACATCCCAAAAGATGTTCCTTCTAGAATATTCTCATTCCCTTTAGATTGACTTTTTCCTTTCCCCTTCACAAATATGCCTCTTGAAGACATCAAGTTTGCAAACGTTAATAGCAGTCTAATGACCAATCCATTTTCAGCAAGCAACAATGGTAGGATACTTTAAAGAACAATATCTCTCCAAAAAGAAGGAAGAAACTAAAAAGCATCTTAGGGTCTCCAAATTTGATGATGCTAAAAGAATATCCAATGCATTGGGTGGTGAAACTACCAGTAACCAGACTCAAACAGAACCCCCATCCCTTGTCGGAATGCACCATATCAAAACTAGTGACAGTCAAAAAAAGTGAGTTTCATGTTGTTGTCAAAATGCACCGAACAAAAATTAGAACTCCACAAAAATTAAGAAAAACTAAGACATTTAAAAGAAGAAAAGTTGTCAGGACATAAATGCTACTTGAATACTAAACAATAGTGAATTCAGTCATTGACAAAGTATATTCACTAGAATGATAAATGGTAGTGCATCAAAACTACAAAAAGGCAAAACGTATCTTCAAGTCAGTGATAACTCATGAAGAAAAATGGAACAAAGCCACTAAACAAAGAAATTTTGAAGAAAAAATCAGTATCTTCATAAATATATTTAAATAACCTGGAGTAGTCACTTGTCTTCTCATAAAGACCACGCCCGACAAAATATCGCTCCTGAAAAGAAAGCAATAGCAAAACTTTTTAGGCAACAAGTGATGAATGCAAACTGTAGCCCATCATAGGAAGAAACCAAACTAACATACCTGGTAAATCCATTTAAAAAACTGAAAAAAGGGCCACCGATCAGACAACGCCGAGAGAGTGTGCAAAGCTGGAATTTTTGCTAAAAGAGCAAAGGTAATGCGGATGGCGGTGTAAACTCCCAAAACAAGAATATAGATACGAAAGTAAGTTGAATCTGAGTTCCGGTTATTCCTTTCATCCATAACTTTCCTGAAAACAGTTTAAGGAATACTATTTTATTATGGGGCAAACAAACATATGTAAGATCCTCTAAATAACATAATTAGGAAACGGGATAAAACAGAGAACTCTAATATGGAATAATGGAGTAGTTCACATCAGGCACCCATCAAACACTTACAGGTAGAGATACATTATGGATGCAGAACTGGCGCCAAACCAAAAGAACCTAATAATCAATCTTGAAATAGCAAAACCTCTAGCAGTGCTGTAAGCTCCAAACATGAGAAAAACATCTAGAAAGCCTATAGAAAAATGGAAAAGTATAATTAAAACAAAAGATAGCAGTGCTGTAAGCTCCAAACATTTCAAAGCAACATACAATCGGTGCCTTGCAACAAACCATTGAGAGATTAAGAAGAGATGGAAACATACTCTCCAAAAAGTTTAGGATAAAAAAGGCCGGCCCAACACTGAGTGCTACTTTAAAGGTACTCAAGTTGATATTTCCCTTGTGGAAAGCTATGATTGTTAAAACCTGCATAAGATATATACCAAAAAACGCATCAAACTTCGATATTGCCAGTGAACATATGCCACTACAGTTTCGGATTGATGCTAAACCTGAAACATTAAGAAAAGAAAAATCCAGAGACGATGGAAGCTGCGATATAAGTGCAAGAATGTTCTGTGCTCAACAAAGCTTGTTTTCCCTGTCTGCCAAAGGGGGAAAAGGTCAGATCCATCCAATAGAAGATAAATAGAAAACTACATCTGCCTTTATCGTCTAGATTTATCAATCATCTGCAGCACATGGTTGTTATTGTCTGACACTGATTGGATACAAAAGCTCTTAAATCTACACATGATAATGTGCTATACATGTGCATTTTAACGGTATAAGTATGTTTAAAATAAAATTCATTTTCAGAATCCAGTTTCACAAGAAAAATACTTAAAGAGAAAAGAAAAGAAAAGAAAAAAAATGAATTCCCAGAAACTTCATCACCACCACCACGATTGTCATAATCATAATCAGTTAAGTTTTTCCCACCGATGGGATCACCAAGAACAGAAAGCCCCATGAAGACATAACAATCTACCACTGGAGGTCTACTTGAAACCAACCTCGTAATTAATAATAATAATAATAATCCTGTATGAAGAACCAAGAAATCACAGATGAACTTCCTGTAATTCTCTCAGTGGTGACTAGTACTGGAAATCCTAACTTATCACTTATTTAGTTTAAACTCTGGCAATCAAGGAGAAGAATATTATTATTTGAATATTATAACAATTTACAAAATGGTCCTTACAGACTTGTGCCAAACATGTAACCCAACATAGATGTCGTGTAGATATAGACAATTATGCCAATAAAAGGAAGTCATACGTCTACGTAACGAAACATTTCTAAACACTACAAGCAGTAAATAAAAATCAAGAAACAATTGTAGCCAAAAATCGTGTCAGCTGAAGATGGATATGCACGCCATCTTTCTAGAGAGAAACGAGCTATCGATACAGAAGCATTATATTCAGGATATCAATAATTGAGTTTGGAAAATGGAGCTCAAACTATAGGAACTGTTTTTACAGTTAAAAAAAGGTAAAAGTTTTACAACTTTTGATATCATGATCACCCTATACGGGATCATATTACGATCAGTAATCATCTTATAGATGATCATAATATTATGGGGAAAACTACGGGATCCAACTACAATCTATTATTGGCATAACTGCAGTCTAACCATAAACACACTTGGGCTACTTTGTAGTTTCCATGCATATTCATGAAAGGTGATGATAATGGAGTATGATGAAGTACGATAGTTATATGATTGTGCATTAATGAGATGACTTGATGAAAATGTTTCCAACTATAAACTAACCATGAATTGTGAATAAAAGGTCAAATAGTTTTTCTTATCAGTTCATGATTGTGAATCTCAATGTTGTATATGATTAATCATGCCCCGAGTATTATTGCCCTACAGATCTATGATGTGTGGTAAATGAGCGCACAGATTATTATCAGAACTTGAGTTGAACAAGCATATAAAAAATAACTTCACTATGAGTAATTTTACTATTTGGTTCTACACTAATCTAAAACCTTGTATCTTAAATAATATAGCAGCTGAGTTGAAAAAAAAATCAGCACATCAGATAATAAAGATTACAAAGAATGTGAGACCATTGGACAGAACACCCCGTCTTATGCAACAAATAGTTAATAATTTGCAAGTGTTGAACGTGGATGGAAGCTTATATTTTGTCCAGGTATGTCCAACATGTTCAATTTTTTTGTTGGGTGAAATCCTGCATATCAAGCAGAAATTCCTAAACTTTTTGAAAGGAGAACTATCTAAAACTGTAAATTATATAAATTTGTTTCGCAGTAAGTGTCCCCCATGGATGTTACAATATAAATAATAATAATGCCAACCAAATACTCACCTCATAATAATCTCATTAGAGTGAATAATAATAAATTGAGAAAAATATCATGTTATCGCCCTTGGAAGATGAGTCAGTTAATAAAACAATATATTTTAAGAACACATAGAACAAACAGAGATGCTAATTGACAAAAGTTAATCAAGGCCAAATCATGATAAAAATATAACTAGGCATAGGCATATGATCTAAGCAACATCTACTAAGGCCCAAGACATTTTAATCCAGACTTGAGTACAAACTACTAACATATTGGTTCAATTTGTGTGTGCCCATAACAAGAATAAAGAATACTGGCATAGCATCTTAGTACTTACTCTCTTCCAATTCTTTGGTTCCCGCAGAAATGAAGAATCCCTTTTTAAAGGCCAACCCAACTCAAAGCAAGAAGGTGACCTGTAATTCACCATTACAACAAGTAAGAACCTTTTTATCACCGGCAAAAATAAAAAATAAAGAAGGGACAAACCAGAAATATTCATTGAAATCATCATAATTCCTCCATGCTGAATGTGCAGCTTTACCATTATTGTTTCGAGCAGCTTCCTGAAAATAATAGCAAGCATATCCAATGACATTTAAGAAAAAGAAAACCTACTACAATATTTGTTCACTAATAAAAAATGTCAACCAAAAAAAAACAATTAGCATACTGTTCTTAATGAAAAGACACACCTGACAGATAATAAAGGCATGGGATTTTTATAACTGAAGAATCAAGTCATATCACTTGAACAACCATAAAGTAGCCTCTTAACATAATAATTAAGCAAGCAAAACAACACCATGTTAAGAGGTAAAGTCAAATCAGTTGTGGAACACCCTCAAACAAGCAAGGAAAAAGCCAGAAGTAAAATTATGGTAAAGAAACAAGTATGATACTAGAAACCCAGATCCGTGGTTTCAATGTAAAAGTAGATTAAGAAAGGAAGAAACTAAAAAAACAGCAAGCGGAAACAAACAATAGAATTAATCATATTTCTTACCACATACATGAAACGGACACCATAATCATGTAAATATGTCTGCATCGAACATTCATAGCAGAGTAGCACTGTAGCAGCTTTTTAGAGAAGGCTCCGAGGAACTATTCCATGAAATCTTGGGATTAAATGTTAACTTGATAACAGTCTTCGAGTCAACTCATGACCAAGGAAATTAATGACTAAGAACAGCTTGTCCTATAACATAGTAGGCAAGTTGACAAGTGTAATCCTATCAGTTAAGCAGGCTATGCTTGCAGCAACAGAGCAATCCTCCAATTTCTCCTAGTACATTATAGTCTACAAGAAGGGGGGAAGATGAAAAGATTTCAATAGGCTAGCTGATCCATTTCTGAGGCATTAGAAAAGGGACAGAGGGCTAGATAAAATTTTGAGACTTAAAAAACAAAAATAACCTCAGCACATTATGCATTCAGTTGTTGTAATGTCTATCTTATGATTGTTTCCCATGCAACCATTAGTTATCAGGTTAAGCTCGTGCAGCAATTAGTTATGAGCTTAAGCTCATCCAAAAGCGAGCAATCCTCCAAATTTCTTCTCCGACAATAGGTCTACAAAAAGAGGAGGTGATAATTGGATGTCGGTTAAGGTCACCCATTTTTTAGGCACGAGATAAAAGCAGAAGCGCCAAATAAAAAACTTTTAAGATTTAAAAAATAAAAATAACCTCATAGGCATTAGGTTTGAGTAACATCTATAATGATTATTCTGGAAAAGTTTTCCATTTGACAACCCGGACACACAGGTTAATACCCAAGACGTCATACATTGAAGTATCAAAACAATTAACAAACAATTAAACTGATAGCCACATCCAATATATCTATGAATACAATGATTCAAAGACTATACCCGAGGATCTTGCAACTTGATTACTTGACTATACTCAAAAGAAAACCCAAAGTTCAAGAACATTTGCATAAATTAAAAAAAATCCAATCCAAGTATATCTTAATATAGCAACAAAAAAAATCAATAAAGTAGGTTCTCAATTTTCTTCCTTTCATGTTTCAAAGTAGACAAAGCGATGTGACTATGATTCTTCAATTTTCAAGTGCAAATAAGAATAAACCGGTGTTTCAAATATGAGAAAATATGAAAAGTTGATATTGATTATGATCATTCAATATACATCTATATCTTGTTAAATAAGGAGATAAAATACAAAGGATTATCAATATTATAGAGTATTAAAAACAACTAAGAGCAGCTCCTAGAATGGAAATCTCAAGAAGGGTTGAACTCTACACAGCTACAAAAGAATTTAGTTTATAAATAGAATACCACCTAGAAACTGAAAGCAGTTTAGTAACTGTTACAAAAACAAGACATGCAAAGGTACTTCTTGTCCACAAAAGACCACAACTTTGTCAGAACAAGAGAATTACAACAGTGACAACCCCTGAGGTAAGTCATTGAAGTTTTAAGAAAGCACAAAGAATGATGAGTGCTGTGATAGCATACAGAGATAAGTTCTTGTTTAGCGCTTGAAGGAGATAGACCTACCGCTGCCATAGTGTCATAAATAGGAGTAATAATTTGCTGAAGATACATCACAACATCATCACTATTAGTACAGCTCTTTGCTGGAACAGCTTCAGGTTGATCCAGGATTGCATCCAATTCCTTTGCCATCTGCATGGTAATTTCAAAAATATAGTCAATGAAACTCATTAGTTACCTTCTGCGTCACCACTGCACATATAGAAATTATATATGTACATATACACAATACAAGTGATTAATACAATTACAGAAGATAAAAATTTGTGAATATAAATTGTCTCTATTCTTAATTAAAAAAATAATGATAGACAACATGAATAATTGCAAGAGACAATAGTTAAATCAGTGTCCTAATTGTCAAATTAAATAAAAAAGATGGCTACCCTGCTCCCTTTCTTCCAAACAAAAATTGTGGCAAGGAACCATAAATTGCCATTAACTTCTAGAAAGGACAAAATAGTTGAAGCATCAAGAGTTAAACATACTAGTACGCTAAGCATCACAAGCTTCTATTGACATGCTAGTAGTCTGTAGATACAATAGCCTAACCTGAACCAGATATGATGTCAAGGGGTATAGCTTTGCTATAAATGTCTTCAGGTCGTCAATAGGAACCTTCTTTGGGATTTGAGTTTTCAACCTGCTTTCCCCAAGTCAACATGTTTTAAAATGTATGAAGGAAAAATAGACACGTTTGCAATCTGCAGGGAGCATTTCTTAGTTTCCAATAAGAGCAAGGTAACACCCTAAAAAGTCAACATATTGGTTATGTAAATAGGAAACATTAGTGGTGTAGTCAGTTTATATAGTGTCAACCAACCAAGGAACAATACCTACATAATAGGTTTAAGTCTGGAAGCTTGACTGAATTGTTAAAATATAGAGATTAGATTAGGAAGAATCACAAAGTTGACTTGTTCCTAATCAAATCAAGCAATCACCTCAGTCCCCGCTATAAGCAACTAACTTTTACAAAGAGATAGTAAGAAATACTTACATGATGAAATATGTAGCAAATGCATTCAGGAAGAAAACGGACATTGGCAGCTTCCCCCCATATTAGGAAATATAAAGATATCAAAATGAGCTTTCTGTTCTTATTAATTGCTTCCATGCTGTTAAATAAGTTTGCAAATTAATAATCATGAAGAAAAGAAATATCTCTAAGAAGATGTAGCTAGTCTACCATTACCTGTTCCATGCAATTCGGACACCCAAGTATCTGCACCACTTTATATAATTGGCAAGCACCTTCAGAAAAACTTCAGTGATAGCCTTCTCATCGATTTTCTGCATGTAACATTGTTTAAAACATAAATATCTCACAATTACCACAATTGGCTTGTGGACAATTATGAAAACCAAAGAAGTGAATAGTATACTTCTAGACCAGATGTTTTTCAAATTATGCCTTTAAAAGAGAACATTAGTCTGTAATGTGAGTAGCCTTTGGTTCACCTTCGCCCATTCAGTATCTCTTATATTCAGCTTTTATATATTACACTTTGGTAACCCAGAAATTTCAAATTAAATAATCAACATTGGTTAATTTTAACAATCATGAGTAATTCAGCACCTCCAAAATTATTCAGCAAGGGTTAACATTTTGCGTTTAAAAAGAGATGTGGATAACTTTGTTAAGAAAAAAAAAAGAACTAAGATATGCAACAAATCATATATTAATAAATGCAGAGTTAGCAAGAGAGAACTAAAAGCTTTTCAAACAGTAGGCCCCAACCACAGTGATGGATGTGGTCTGTTTTGCAGGATGAGTGAGAACATCTTGCATCCAAAACTGTCCTCGCTTGAAGTCTATAATTGGTGCTGATCCATCAGTAAATACCATTCAAAGAAACTTTCATGATACGAAGATCCACCTCACACTTTTGACCAGCCAATTTGAACTCAAAGGCCATGTAATGAAGACATAATTTTCTATTAGCTCACCTTGTTTGTGTATTCTTTTGAAACTCGCCAATTTAATAACTACTTTAGGATTATCCAGTTCAACCATATATGCTCTATTAATTTTCTAGCTGAAATATCTAGTTCACAAAACAATAAACTTCTTCCCCACACATATGCACTTGACCATACAAAAATTTTCACAAATACTATACAATACATACTGAAGCTACTGCTCAATATGTTATCATGATGTTCATGTCTCATATCTCATGTGTGCATAAAGTTTCCAAAGAAAAATGTAGCCTTGTTTTTCAAATGTGTTCGCAACCAGCCTCAAAACAAAACAAGCTTTCACACCATGTGACAAAAAAAAAAAGGAAATCAAAGAATAATAGAAGACTCCAAGCTGCCTAGGCCTACTAGGAAAGAGAGGGAAACAATGTTTCAAAGAATTTGAACCTTGAGCCATACAATCTTAAGAAATTTCTTTTAAGCTGTCTATCCTTTGTAATATCATGTCAGTCCCCTCAAGTTGAGTGTTCACTATGACCCCATTAGGCTATTGACATTTCTAAAAATAATATTAAGTTGGAATTGAAAGCATGGTCGAGCAAAAAACAAGTTGAGATAGAAAACTTAAGTAGAGTTAACTCCAATAGGTTACTGAGATGTTACTCACTGGTTCTGCTTCAACAGGCAATCCAAGGCGGGCTTGAGCATTTGCTATGGCAAGAACTACATTTTCACGCTGGTTACGAATGTTATCCTTCTGCAAGTATAAATTTTAAATATCAGACGGTAATATATTAGCCCTAGAGTAACAAGAGGAAAAATAGGTAAAGCTTGAAAGAAAATGACTAAAATAGATGTAAAGATACTTGACTTTTAACAAGTATAGAAAGTGAAAATAGCACAGAAGGAGCATAGCTTGTCGACCATATGGCCCCCATTTCAAACATATTAATTTACAGGACGGTTTATCTCTACCATTGCATATTCATTAATGCATATGGATCAGGGTTGTGCATGTCCTTGTCAATCCCAGAAGGTATCATTAACCATCAGGGTTGTGCATCTTCTTGTCAATCCCAAAAGGTATCATTAGCCATAACATCTCGTTAATCTTAACCACTGAATAAGTTCTATTTATATGATTATTAACTTTCAGTGTAGTAATAATCTGAGTTTAAGTGTGCAAATATATAAGAGGGAATATCTCTACAAGCGCATGATTCTCAAGATGGAAGCTCAAGTATCAGAAACATAGAATCATATGACTTCAACTACTGAAAACTACAAATTGGTACCTTAGAAGCAAAGAACGAAGAGTACTATTGTTGTGTATCGCGTTTCATACATATTTTAGAACACGGTCTCTGGGTGAATCTGTGTGAAAGCGACACTTGTTATCTAGATGACCTAGCCAACGGTAAAGGTGTACGCTCAATGTGATGAATGACCTGACCACAAGATTATATTATATCATAACTTAAAATCTTTAACAAGAAAATATGGGTCTGGCCATCAACTGGTTGTCTACTAAACTAGTTACCCAGATACAAGGCAGCTCAATGTACTGAGTGGTAGACTATGAAAGGACAAGGCCAGGTAATACCTAGAATTGTCAAAATGGCTTAGACAAGCCCAATCAAGTAAGCTCAATTTCAAGACAGTCAACTGAAGCCTCAACAACTAGTTTTAGCTGTGCCAAGCGTAGTTGGCTACACCTAACAGCTAGTTGCATATGGTGAATAGGTGCACCAGACCATCATACAAAATTGATTAATTCCAAGTTTATGATTAAAAATGTTGCACGCCTCATAATATGCTTTGGGGATGCAATAACTAAAACTGTAAAACTGATATCAGAGAGTACAGGCAACTCAATGATCTATTAACTCAAGGCTCAGTTTGGATTGCCTGAAATGGTTGGCGATGGATGTAAGTTCAAAGGAGGCTACTAAGACAAGAAAGGAGGGAAGATTTACTGAGGAAGCTTATTCTACTAAGCACTTCATATACTCAGTCACTCACCAGACACTTGAAATTCAAAGCATAGCACTACTGGTTTAGAAGATAATCCTTGAATGTGCCATGTTTTAGGGGAAAAGTAAGTCTCTATACCTGCAAGATGTCATATGTGCAACGTATCATAAGGCTCCACTCATGGGCACTACTTCAAACAAATCAACCCAAGAACTGCCACAATCTACCCTAAATTGGTTGGTTTGGATTGATTATATTATACTGATAATATGTGTGGACTATGATTTCTCAAATCATAGAGATAGGATTGTGTCTAGATCGATATGTTAACAAACCTAACCTGGCCCAAGAAGCTGTGCACTAACCTGTTATTCTACATAAATAGTATTAAAGTATAATATTTATGCAGTATGTACGTATATGTGTATGTACACGTTAATACGTAGTTGAGTTAAGAATATACCGTTTTGTAAAGAACATAAGAAAGGGCAAACAATTATAGTAAAGATATTAGAATACAAATGCTATCAGCTGCTTTTATCCGCATGCTTCTTGCTGCAAATGTGGCTTCCTCTGCCCTCTAGATTCTTTACTGAATCTGAATTCAGATGCATGATGGACACATGCTCTCTTTATATCTCTTCAAACTAGTGATTATAAGAGAGGACCAAGTTCTAGGGTCCCATTATTTTCAATCTTGCAACCTGAAAAAACAACCCAAACTGAAATAAAACAATTGCTTTTGGACTGGTCGGATTTGATATTGATTGCTCAGTTCTGGGCATAGAATTACTAAAGAAAGTTTCGTTCGAGAGCCTGTTAGGTAGATCATGGACCATTATTTATAAAAAGAGGTCAACTTATGAAGCAAAAAACTATGTAGACAAATCTCGAAAAGGAATTGATCAATATTTTACAACCATAAGTGAGCATCTATCGGAAAGAGGGTCAAAATGGTAAAACTAGATTTTATCAGTTATGAAATTTATAAGTTCATGAGACGATGGAGAAGCCCTTCACTTACTCTGGACCTAGCAAACATCTTACATAAAAGGTTAAGGTACATGATTTGCTACAGGGGATTATCTTCATCTCTGAGGCACAAAATAAGACCAGGAACCAAATAAAGCCCAATTACCTTAATTAATTTATAAAACTGGGAAGAAATTTTGTTGAATATCATTTATTCACAGAGAAAAAAACTAGAAAGTTTTGAAAAGAATACAGAGTGTAAAAAAAGAAGTCATATCGTATTGTACAGTTTTTGAAGGTCAGATAGATGAGAACAAACTGAAAGATGCCAGGTTGAAAGCATAACTTTAAAACATTAGTAGCATTTGAGTACATAAGACAATCTAGGATTTTTCTTAAATTACTTAAGAATGAAGAGGTATCCTAACTATTAAATCACCTACAAGCAAATATACCAAGAATAGAAATGTTTCCAGATCAATAATGTAGCATAGTGATAAGCCCTCTCACAGTGTGCAAGAGATCCAGGGTTTGTACCTACATCAGGCTACAGCCTATCTCTACAAGAATAATGAGATGATCTTGATTCAACAAGGCCGCATCATTATAACATATATAATATGTCATTAAGAAAATGGAATATCAGGGTATGAAGTTGATATTATAGACGAAGTAGAACCTGAAAACCAAAAACAAACTCCAAGAGATCAAACATATCCAAGGTTTTAGGCGAAGGAACTTCGTAGTCAGCAGGAAGGCGCGCAAAGTCTGAGGCATAACCAATAGCAGATATGGCAGCTCTAACCTGTGTGAAAAGACTCCATAATTTAAAATTGTTTTTTGACAGGAATATACTGATAAAAAGGAACACAGTTTTTTAACAAGAAAAAGGATGAATGTTCCTACAAATATTCGGTTCTTTTCTCCTATGACAAGTGGTTGGATTCACGTATCTATAAGCTGCTAATTGAAGATTCGTCCTTTCAACTCTTTAGGTCTCTTTTCTTTTAACTTTCTAACTAATACATTATGTGAAAAGGACTGAAACAAAATGTACATAAGAAAACATACTTCAGGGAAGAAACCAATAACATTTGTCAATGAAGGCGCTTCAATTGGTACAATATTGTATGGTGTATATTCTCCTCCAAGTGTTGCATCAGATTTTTTAATTTTTTTCACCTGGAACAAGCCAAGAATAGTGATTGGTCAGAGACGGTCCAGTATCAATATCCAGCAACCAAGTTGAAAAGAGATTTCCCAACAGCGAGGGTGAAATATGATTCAAATCAACAAAAAAACCTGCAGATTAATGCAGTCATTGCATTTTGTATATATTGGTCTTGGCTTTAGCACTATATAGTGAATGGTGAAAACAAATGCTTGATAGTAAAATCAAAAAATAAATGCTGCTCTATTTTTTAGAACAAATTTGTGTTTGCTATTTTAGAAGAAATTTGTGATTGAGGTAACATGGGAAACTTACCTCTTCCATAATAAGTTTACCCATTCCATCAGTACTTGAATCTCTTACAAGTACCTCCAAAACATCAATCAACACTCTTAGAGTTGCATAAACCTTTTTCATTTCAACAGCTCTGGATTCCAACCTAACCCAAGAATAAAACAAAATTGTGTTGATATAACAGATATTAATTGCACAATACAAATCAAACTAGGTTAAAAGCTGGTTGCATCAAATAGAAATAACACCACAGTTGCCAGTCATAGACATTATCGCAATTTTAAGTTTGGCCTTGTATATTTCATATCACCACCCGACAGGATTTGTCGCATTAACTCACGCGGTAGTTTGTTTTCCAAACTCTTAATCACCTTTTAGAACACAATATTTAGATCATAGTTCATGCCTTTTTCCTCCTTACTTTCTCCTTGTCCATCATCATCATCTTTTTCCTCCTCAAAATCGAAATGAAAAGTCTATAATGACCTACATTGCACATAACTTGCCCACATGGACACAGCACGCCAACATGCAGCAAACTATACAAAATACGCACAGGGATGTCTCAAATGTGTATGGAATTACAAGGTTAAGCGATAGAAGCATTTGTGTGACAATAGGATCTTTTAAAAAGTGGGCTAAGATCCAATAGTGAAGAATCCAAGATCCAATAAGAAGAATGAAACAATCATATCACTACATTACAAATCTTTATGAATATCAACAAGAATTTAGTGTTGAGAGTATTTCATTATTGCATGGATTGTCCTTTTAAGTTAAGGGTGCGGGTTGAAAAAACAATAAGGAAAAAGGAAATTGCATCCTCGTCCGGATATTAACACAGGCAGGCCACAGGCTTGACAGAAGATTGTAATTTAGTGTTAAAACTAGGAAACTGCATAAGTGATGTGTAATAATTCATGTGTCTAGGATTGATGAAAGGATTACAGATAGTCATTTAGCCAGAAAATTCTAAGAACTTTGATTTAATATAATCTATGTGATTAGCAAAACAATTAACGAAGTATCTGGCATGCCCCTATTGTAGATGCTGAGCTTCATGGCTTGCAATGATTGATCAAGATTCAGGATCAAACATCAAGTAACCTGCCAAAATTTTAACATTCGTTACACAATTAGTTCCATTTATTCCTCTTCCCAATATTTTTTTTTTCATTGCTTGTAGCCTTGTATAACTATCCAACATTTAAGCATCATTAGAGTGACATAAATGTGAGATTTTATGAAACAAGTCTAACTAATGCTTTGAATCGGTAGGAATCAGAAAGTTGCTATTAGGCAGGATACATCTCAGGAAGAACAGAATGAGAAGGATCTATTACTTTCTGAAGATTTCTTGATTAACAAACAAACAGATATTCTTCTATGTGAATTTTGTCTTCTATACAATGGACTATTGAGAGGGAAAATCTAAAAGCATCACATACTCTCCCAAGTTTGCTGTGCTGAAGGTTCCAGATTCTATCAATCTTTGTTGCTCCTTTTGGATATCATCAACTCGATGCCGTCTTTTATAGCTGACATAAAATTTCCACAAGCGCTCAATATCACGTTGACGATCAATTGCACCATCTTTCTTAGCAAGCTTTTGCTGCAACACGTAACCAAATCCACAAGGAAAAAATACAACCCATAATCAATGTGTTATGCAAAATAGAACAAATAAAAATCTTCATATCAACTTCTGCTATTTATTTCTCGTCTGTGGTTCTTTGCATGTGTGGGCGGTGGTGGTGGTGGTGGCGCAGGTGGGTGGGGGGTTGGGGGCTGGGGTGGACTTCCCACAAAAAACATGCAAGTACCTTGATCACAGACATCAAACCAGTCTTAAATTGTAAAACACCTCTGCCCTCGCTGCTTGGATCCAAATTTTGAGCCATGGTATATGCTTGCTCACATACTGGTCACAAAATGAAATACCAATGAGATGCCAGAAAGGTCATACTGCTGGATTAATCAGAAATCATAATCTTTGAAGATGCAAAGTGCACAAAACATTACAGGGATGTAAATAGCCAAAGTACAACAACAACAACTAAGGAGAATAAGTAAACCCTTATACAATGATCACAGAATGGAATACTGATGAGTACCAGAAAAGCAGATGGATTAATAAGAAATCACAATCTTTGAAAGATGTATCCTATCGAAGTTTAAAGTGTCTAGGAAATGCGGGCTTAAGATGGTTGAATAAGCTATTCGACAAGATTATTGATACTAAAAAATGACTGATGCACGGAGAATTAGCACTTTGGTATCCACACACAAGAATAAAAGAGATTGTACCAAAGCTGAAAAATGAATGAGGCGTACCACTGTGCCTACTTTTGAATAACGGGATATGTGGCAATGTGATTTCTGTGCACCCATCAGTAGAATGAAAATGGCAATATGAGCTCCATATGCAGGTTAGAACAGCATGTACCTTGGTTTCCACATAGGAATTTTAATAATGCAACCCTCTTCTTGTCATATAACCAGGCCACAATGTGTTGGTAGCTATAATTAGTTGTTATTCATTACATGCTATGTAGTTGTTGTACTTGGTTTTGGTTTCTTGATAATTTGACTACTGACTAAAATGGTTGATTGGTATTCTTCATGTTTTCTCAAACAGTGGAAATACTACAATCCTTTTGACATTGACAAATATGTTTAACACACTGAAGAAGCGACGTGCTGCTACGCATGACGTACCAGCTAAGCCTATGACCGTTGTTACGGACCTGCAAGTTAGTCTGCCTCAAATTCGCCATTTGCTGCATCATAGTTTGCTGCTGGGTCTGAGTCTCTCTTAGCCCTGGCTTTCTGAGTTGAATCTTTTCCACCTGCCAGCTTATCTTATCTCTGAGCTTCATACTTGATTCATTGGTCTTAGGCTATATAGCCAGCAGTTGATTCAAACTGACAAATTGGATCAAATGTACCACTTGAATCTAGTGGTAAATAGATGGAAGAGACTGAAATTTAGGTTGAGTTCACTTCACACAATGACTAAGCATGTGCCTTCAGATCGGCAGGAGCCTCATTCATCCAAGAGAGAGAGTGGTAATGATTATGAAAGACATATTGATTTGAAATTCACACTTTCAGAAACTTCCTGATATACTATTGCTCAAATCCAAGAACATTAGCTTCTAAGTAATGACTAACTATCAGAATTAGATATATTCCATCAAGATGATAAGCTAAGAAACTTCCAGGTCAATTGCCCTTTGGAATTTAACTTAGATCACATCTCTACAGCTCCATTTTGCAAACTAACCATCAGCTAGCAGAGATACCTACGGTTCGCAAATCACATCAACAAACTTCAAATCAGCAACAATAAACAATTCAAAAGCAAACAGCAACATCAAACTCATTCTAGCAGCTCCATTCCACTAATCTACACTCACTCACTCCAAAATTGAACACTACCCTAAAAAATACTGAAGTTCCACTCTCTAACCACCTCAAGAATCACATTGATCAACCGGAAAACATCAACGAAAACAATCAACAGCCAAATTTGAGCTAGCTACTCCAAAACAGAAATTAAGTCTAACAACATAAACAGTCCGAGAGCAAAAAGTAAGATCAAGCTCGTTCAAGCGACTTCATTCCACTAATCTACGCTCGCTCACTTCAAAATTGAACACTAACCTAAAAACAACTCACGATCCACTCAATCCTCACTCTAATCACCTCAAGCATCACTCAAATAGACAGTAAAAGCATCAATCGAAACAATCAACCAGCGAAATTGAGCAGAGAACTCACAGATCCTGGCGACATTCGGATCCTCATCCTCGATATCATCAGCAGCCTGCAGAATCGCGTCGATGTTCGTCTGCTTCCCAAGCGACGGAGGCACAGCTCCGGCGAGTCCCGCCGACGACTTCCCGGCCGCGGCCTGGCCAGCTCCCCGGAGCTGCTCCCGCTGGAGCGTCGTTCGAACGAGTCGCTCCCAGTTTTCGTGAACCCTAGCCATCTAGGGCGAGGAGAGGAGGGAGGAGCCCTTAGGGTTAGGGTTTCGGGGGTTGAATCTAGGGTTTTTTTAGGGTTTGGGGGAGAGGAAAGGGGAGGAGAGAGATTTGGATCGACGGGATCGATCTTTTGCGGAGAAAAAGCGGAAATGGGAGGGAGAAAGTGGGGGAGTTCTGACGAAAGACTTTTTTTTCAGTTGAGAAAATAAATGCAAAGCTGAGGGCGAATGTGGAAATTTAGCTGCGTTATGAAATCAAACCGTTGATTTTGGGGGCGGAGTTGAGTGTTTATAGATGAGCGATGGCTTCGAGCGGAAGATTGTGGGGTTTTTTCTTTTTCTTTTATCCTTTTTTCACTGTGGAGTGTGAATAAGAAAATTAGAGCGAAAAATAGAGTTTCATATTGAATTTTTTTGTACTGAGATGTTCTCATTGAGAATTTGTCTCTTTAAATCTGAATACAAATTTGTAAAATTTTTTCTAGTTCGATTTAGTTTCTGCTATTGCCAAAAAACTTTGGTATTTATAAATTTCGTTCAATGAATATTACACAAAATTCGATCTATATGCATATATATATATATATATATATATATATATATATATATATATATATACTAAGAATACCTATATGGTGATTGCATACATAATAAATGAATATTATTAACCAAGTGAATGAAATATGATATTTTGCGTGTCCAGAATATCTAAAGAAATTTTATTAGCGCTTGTTTAATTTTTCAACAACCATTATGATATTTTGAATTTTTTGAGAAATGTATCTAAAGTTTAGCATCCATTTTCGGCCTTTTTTTTACCGTTTTCCAGCTTTTCTATCTTTTTACCCTTTTCAATCCTTATTTCTTATATTTAGCTTTCCATTTATTTTTGTATCTTTTAGCTGATTCTTTTGACAACTTAAATATTTCATTTGCGTCGTGTTTTTAGTACAAAATATAAAGTTAAATAAAATGGCAATTACGAAAAATATTGAGTTAGCACTTACTAATTTCAAAATTATAATTGGAGATCTCTAGTTCATTGATTACGGTCATGATTCAAGACCATGAAGCATAAGATGATTTGGAACATTAATTGTCTCTGTGTCCATGATCATAGAGCTTAATCTATAATTACAGAAAATTTTGGAACAAGTAACCAAAAAGTTAGCCATGGAAAATATAGAGTTTGGCAATCTACGGATGTATTTAGCTTCGCAATAAAAACAAACCTAGGATTTCACTACTAAAGCAATTTTGTCTAACAATATTTTTTCCCCTGATCAGGAGATCGAAAAAGAACAAAGACAGATATGGATTCTAAAGGGCCAAAGGACTTGTTTGCAATGAAGATAATTGGTATCATATTGATCCGACTTGAGTTAAGTCCTAATCCTATAATTAACTATTTATAGTTTTTCTCGATCTTTATATGCAACTGAAAATACAGATTAAATTGCCCTTGTTAATAACGTGAAACCATAAGTAGGATATTGTATGTGCATATAGTCTGTGGCATTAAAAAAATAGCATGGTGATAATTACAAGTTTATGACCCGCATGGTTTCAAGTAGGGGTGGAAACAAACCGAATTCGAATTGAATACCATAGCTTATATTCGACTATTCAATTTCGCATTTGGAACGAATAGGAAACGTGTATTAGAATTGATTTAATTAGTATTAGAATACTCGACAGCTATTCATGAATATTCATTAACGATTTTTATGGATTCTTTTGTGAATTATTCGGTTCATATTCGATAATTATTCGTTATCCTATCCTAATATTATAATGCAGCCAAACATGATACAATCAATGAATATGCAACCTAGCGATAAATATACTATTCATAAATAAAAATCTACTTATATGAGGCTGCATGCGTAAAAAACTTTTGGGATGCATAGAAAATATGCTAACTAAAAATATATGTCTAAAGTGTAACATATAAACAAATAGTTTATCAAACAAACAAATCGAATATACCTTTGGCTAAACTTTATTCATTTATGAATCGAATGCTAAAACTATTCATTTATTGTTAAAATAAATATCGAATCGAATATGACCAAGTACTTAAGTGAATAAATATCAAACTATTTGTTAAATTTTTGGTTCGTTTCCACCCCTAGCTTCAAGACCGGGTCAAGTACTCCAATATCATATGTTTTTATGGGTTATTTGCATATATACCCCTTAAGTGATGGGTATTTACAAAATACCCTCTAAATCTCAGTATTTGCAAGTCTGCCCCTCAAATAATTAATTTTAGAAGAAATTACCCTCAAAGCAATTAATCATCAACTTTGATAAGCTAATTTATAATTATAATGTAGAAATTATCAACAAAACAGTCAAATTTTTAGCACGAAGTTGATGATTTATCGATTTTATGAGTATTTTCTCACAAAGTTGATGATTTGAGGGGTAAATTTGCGAATGCTAAGATTGGCGGGGTACGTTTTGCAAATACCCATAATGTAAGGGGAATATGCGCAAATAACCCTTTTGTTTGGGGAAATTTTTTTGGTGGGCTTTAGGGGGTGTTTGGTTCATTTTCTTGAAATTTCAAGAAATGTTTTCCACTCAAAAAAAACATTTCTTTGTATTTCGTGAAAAAATTTTGAGAAGTCAAAAAGTACAAGTTTTCTTATTTTTGACATTTTGTTTGTTTGGTTCAAAACAAGAAAATTGGCCCCTTACTTTATAGAAATGTCAAGTTTTCTATAAAGGTTTGTTTGTTTGGTTCAAAACAAGAAAATTTGGGGTGGGAAATAGGGTATGAGTGAAGTTTTATTATTTTAATATTTGTGTTGTCAGATTTCTTGGTGATTTCCTTCCATTTTGAGTGGAAGTTAATTTCTATAAATTTTGATACTTTTCATTACTTTATAGAAAACTTTTCTATAAATTTTTAGAACCAAACAAGATTTATAAAAATATAAAGAAAACATTTATTTACCAAACTAACATTGTCAGATTTTTATAAAAAACATTTCTATAAAATAGCCCAACCAAACACCCCTTAGTAAATATGCCATTGCATCGCCAACGCGACGCGTCTCACGCGCAATTTCTTCAAAAGAAATCTAAGGAAGAAACGAAGGTCCCGCTAAAATCTTCTAAAATTTCAAAATTCTGTGCTCGAAATCCCTAGGGCTAGCGTAAAGTTCGCAGAGAAGAAAGAATCGGACCGCAATTCTCTTCACGGGCGCTGATTTTTTCACCAGAGGTTGGAAGGTGCTTTGTTTTTCTGATTGAATTAGGGTTTTGATGCGAGAAGCAAGTTACATTCTGTCTATTTCTTTGTCATTTTAGGAAATTATAACTGGAAAGGCGAAATTGTCTATGTTTCTGATATTACTTTGCACGCATAAATTTATTGAAGAAATACATTGCTAATTGAAATACTAAATTTGGTAATGCGTGCTGATTAAATTTCAGCAAGAAACCAGTTTATTTCTAATAGAAAATAGTAAGTTATAAATATAGTTTTCTCTTTTCTCCTTTTAAGCTTGTAAATTCAGATAGTTTGTGTTTTCGTTAGTTCATATTTTTTGCCTATAATAATTCTGTATGCTATAAATGTCTGATATCCATTCTTATCAGTACAACATCCTAGAGTTATCAAATCCATATGGAAAAAATGGGGATTGTCAGGCTGATACCGTGGAACTTGAGGCCCCGAGAGTCCGAGGCATTATATTTTTTTAACGAATTTGTATAGTGGCTAAGTGAATAATTATGGATAACTTGCTGTTGAGAAAATATTCGAAAGAATATTATTATTTCGGAGAATTTTTTTAAAAAAGACCCTTATTGAAACTTTATTAGCAAAATCGTCCTCTTTTTGGCCAACTGTCGATTTTGCAAAAATGAAGCTTTAAAATACACGGGACTACTAGTCCCGTGTATTTAGTGGTGCCTAATTACACCCTAATGAAGTTCAATAAGTCTCCTGTATTTTTTAAAGTTTAATTAGCATGTGATTAGCCAACACTAATTACACGGGACTACTAGTCCCGTGTATTTTAAAAACTATATTTTGCAAAATCGACAAAAGAGGTCGGTTTTGCTAATTAAATCCACAAAAGGTCAATTTTGCTAATAAAGTTTCAAAAGCGGTCTTTTAAAAAAGTTTCCTATTATTTCTTATTGAGGAATGGAACGATCTCCTATAGTTGAGATGCAAATGACTTATTTATATTATGATTCAATAATAAGTTGACAATAGAATATGTATAACATATGTTTAGTTATCCTCATATAGGAATTCAGTAGGGTGAGTGTTTGGATATATTAGAGCTTTGCCCCTCTACAAGCATTATTTTTTGTGGCTATCTTCTCTAGATTTATCAGAATAAAAAATTGTAAATTTAATACTATATCATCTTTCGTATTTCAAGAAACTTTCATCAGTTAAATTCATTGAAAATTATCGGCACTATCTTGATTCTGAAAACAAACTCCTACTCCCATATGATACTATACTAACTTAGATGTGTCTGTCAATCTTAGAGAATAAGGAATTTGCCAAATCCAATAGAGCAGGATTACTTCTTAAACTCAATTGAGGATGAGATTTTTTCGTTGTTTACTTTGACAGTGCAGGGGGGTTTTCTACATTTATCCTTACATCGATCTAGTCCCTTGAAAAGTATACTTGCAAGCAGGATATTCATATAATGCCTAATTGCGAAGTTAATTGTAAACTTTAGGCTTTCAGAGTATGATAACCAAATATCTAATGAGAACAATTTAGTTATGGAATTGGAAGTTTCACTTTCATATGCCAGAAACCGATGATAGCTGGACAAAAGAAGCTGGACATCCGAAGTCCTCCAACTACCATCTTTCTTCAGAGCCTGCAAAGTTGGAACAACACATGGAGTCATTCTCTCTCAAGCCAGCTCTTTGCCGCCAGTTTATATAATCTTGCAAAGTTGGATAGTCATGACTCATTCTGTAATGTGGCAGTGTAGCTAGCCTGTTGCTGATACTAGGTCATTGTGACGTAGTATGTTCTCATTGGTAGTTGGCTTTCAGGAAACTCTTGAGTCAAGCTTCCTGAATTCCTCAGCAATTGCTGTAATTTTTCTGGAATCCTGATTGTTTGTAGAACCGGACTGTCATGCTGCTCTGCCTACAATTAGAGGATTAACTGCAGGATATTTGGTCACATCAGGGTTACTGGGTTGGTCTTATTGTTTGTGAAGCTTGTAGGAATATGAAATCTTTTGTTCATAACCTGGTTTATTTGTTTATTGGCATGAATCGCTGCCTTATTGACTATGTTGTAGGCTCATACAATTTCTGCTCTGATGAAAAGCAATCTTCTCCTGAATTGTTGAGCATAATTCATTAATATACCAATCAACTTTCTTTCTCTCTGAATAATCAATACAATCATCAAGGCTATCAAATTCTGCAGTATATGCTGCCACAGTCTGGTTACCTTGTCTGCAACTGCTTGAATGAGATTTTCTCATAATTAGGTTGACAGAAAACTTCATCCACAACTCTCTCTTCCCCCAAGCCCAATCTCAAAGCGCAAGCTTCCGCTGTCGTTCTCTGTTCATATCAAGTTCTTCCACCAAGCACCAGTGCCACCCTTGTAGGCAAAGATCACAATCCTCTTTGTCATGGAAATTTCATGAACTCGAAGAACTGTTTTAGTTCTGACCTCCAGTCAGAAAGTTCCTTAATGTCAAAGGAGCCGGGGTAAGTATGGAGTTCTTTAACTCTCTGATCATAATCATAATAATTTCCATTCTACATTATCTATATTGTTCTCTAATAGTATGTTTTTCGACATCAGCAAATCCCTTGCTCTATAGCTCACGCCTCCTTTGTTAGAAATCTGTCATCAATTGTCATTTGGTCATTAGTTTTATATTTTGTGAAGGCTTGTGCTCCATAGCTGATCTGATTTTGATGGAAATAGCTTTAGATGACCAACAATCATCTAATATGGACCTTGAATGAGCGAACACAAATGCTAGTAGAAAACACAAATGGTAGGGACATATTTTCCCTCTTTTGGAATTTATTGCTATCTACTTTGTCTTGAGATGGATTCCGATAATTCTAGTGTTTCAATAACATACTTCAAATACTTAAGTCAAACATAGCTCCGTATAAGTAATATACTAGGTGACACATGCAAAGTAAATAATTGTCTGAATAAATACCAAAGCTATTTTTTTGTTGTATACACTTGCCATAGTTGACCCTAACTGATTTTTCTTTTTCGTCCAGCCAATTTATTAAATCACTTGTGATAAGCTGGAGTTATCACTTGCAAAGCAAAGGCTACAGGTGTGTTGTTTAATAACATTTCGATTTTCGTTTATGGTACTACTACTAGTTAGTGTTTAAAATTATATCTCCAGAAGTATGTGTTGGAATTCCATGGATAGATACTGGAATATGCTCACTTTTTTCATGTAACTTCTAGTGTATATCACTGATCTTAAGATTCTCAAACCACTAGATCAAGTTTTTGTTTGTAGAATAATGTTTGCGTACACTATTGTGTCTAGACTATTCTTACTTCTTTATAGATATTTTTTCTACTTTTTTTTGTTGAGAATGCTTTTAGAGGCTGTTCTATGAATTTTGGGCTGTTCTATAAATATTTCTCCCCATGCACAATACTTGTTTGCTGCAATTTCAAGTTTTAGATAATTTATCAATCAAAATCACAAGCCACAAGGTCTTGTTGGTGGTGAGATTCCTCTCAAAAGCTTACACGTAAGTTAGTGGGGAATAACTTAGCCCCTATCTACAAAGCATATGAATATTCCAAGCAAATATTAATGCATTCTACTCTGAGAGTAAGTCCTTTCATAGGATTTTGAAAGCTGAATGATTCCCGTCAATTGATTGGAATGGGACTGCACTTTCATCCATGAATATATGCTCCTTTGCCAAAAGAAGTGGTGTAAATATGAAGCAATGGTCTACCACTTTTCAGATGCTAATAATTTCTCCTCGAAAATAAACCCAGTTTTGCATTTTCCTCGTATCACTGTAAAGTGCTAATGGACAAAAATAAAAAAAATTTAAAAATAAAAAAAGGAAAAAGGAAATAAAAATAAAAAACTCGAATGCCATATATCTTGATTATATTTGAAGTTATTATCACTTTGGATTTCTTGCATATTGAAATTGTGATCACGTAACAGTTCACATTACACAGAAAAGGAACATATCTTGCTTTTCTTAGGACCAGAAGTTGGGCTTATGGATAATCTGAAGACTGCATAACAGTTTGAGTCCATGTATTTCACCATCAAATACTGAAAACAAGGAAATTCATCCTTATGTCTTCATCTCATGAAGATTTTAGGCACTTATAAAACAACGTTAATGTATTGGTAATGCCATATTTTGTAGATACTCCCATGTATATTGTGCAACAGGAAGTTTCTGTTAATCTCTAGGATCATGATAACTTTTTATAAGGGTTATAGCCCTACAAATACTATAAAGTTTTTGGGAGTTAAACCAGTGACTGAAACTGACATCTTTCTCATTCAACTTTAAATAATGGAATTTTCACTAGCATAGATGCCTCATGAATTCATGCAAAGTTAAAAGAAAGGTAACCGGAAGCACCAGATATGTATCCAATGAATAAAAGATCCTGGAAATGTCTGGAACCAGAGTCATCAGGCACATTATAAATACACCAACCAACTCTTGTAGCTAGCAAGAACTACCATAGTCAACATTGAGGTTGTTTCCACTCCTCTTATCTTCCTTTTTCTCCAAAAATGTCAATCATCCCCAGCTTCTTTGGCCGCAAGGCTAACAAGACAAATGGCCTTGAGCCTGTCTCTCTTGAAATTTTGGATCCCTTTGAAGGCTTCTCCTTTGCCATTGGAGCTCCTGCTGTGAGTTTTGCTACCACCCGAATGGATTGGAAAGAGACCCCAGATGCGCATGTGTTCACTGCAGAGGTTCCGGGATTGAGGAAGGAGGAGGTGAAGATAGAGGTGGAAGAGGAGAAGGTTCTAAAGATAAGTGGGCAAAGGACAAATGAATTCGAGGATAAGAATGAAAAGTGGCACCGGGTTGAGAGGAGCACTGATAGGTTTGTTCGGAGTGTTAGATTGCCTCATAATGCCAATACTGATAAGGTGAGAGCAAACCTTGAGAATGGAGTGCTTACTGTGACTGTGCCCAAGGGACATGAGGAGGTGCAGGGTGGAAGATTTATTCAGATATCAGGTTGATGAGTTGAGTTCTGCTCAATAAGTATAAAGCTTATTTAGTAATGGGGTCTTAGTATCAAAATAGTATCTGATGGAAGTAATTTATGTAAGAGAACTTATATATGGTCTTTTATCATATCTGCTTGTATCCTGTACCCTTCAATAAGAAGATATATGTAGTGAGTGGGAGTGGATTATGGTATTTGGAGACTAATTTCTTGCATTCGGCCTTTCTTTTTTTTCCTTTACTCCAGAAAAGGTTGCTATTCCCCACAGCTATTCTTTTATTTTCTTTTACGGACCTTTAAAGAGCTCATTCCATTTTCTTAGAGCTTGTTACCTTGTAGGAGTATTATGCTCTGTTTTGTTCTCTCTATTGTAGTAATTAAGCTTCGTTATTCTATGGTGTTTGAAAAGCTTAAAATGGTTCATCAAAACTATCATTGTCACACTCCCACACAAGTTTAATGTTGTGGACTGATTTCTTTAAAGCTAATTTGCTTACTATGAGTCATAACTCAAATTTGTCAATTGTGATATTTGGAATAATATCAGGGAGGCCATTAGTTACTAGTGTTTTTTTCTTGCATTTATGAAGTTAAGAGCCCAATTTCTACTTGGTGCCAAAGCCTCAGATGCTCAATCTTCTTAAATTTGTCAGGTAGTTTGTCTTTTTTGGGCAAAGAATTGTCACAATAATGCTTTTGCTTTGTCGAATACCTTCCTATAGCTAAATTTGCCGTTCAATGAGCTGTAGTTATGTGATATGTTGATAAACCTTAAAAAACACATATTTTAGTTTTTACTGTCATTCAATGAGCTAATTTTGGTTCCAATGTCAATGAGTTTTTAGTCTCTGTTCATCCTTAAATTTTCTATTCGTGCTGTTATTGGCATTGTGCATGATTGTGTGTTCATATAAGTTAGGGTTAATTATAGAAAACCCCATGAACTTTTGGGGAGTTGCAATAAACCCCCATCAACTGTTTACTAAGCCCCCTGACCTTTAGGAGTTATTGCACATAACCCTCATGAACTATTTTATTTCACTAAATCTTACCTGAAAATTTATCTTTTAATCTCCACATTAGTACCATCAACTCTAACATGTCACTGGTAAGCACATGATAGAAAAGAAGACAAAATTTCATTCTTAGTCCCCAAAAAATTAACCTTTTACTAAAAAGGAAAAATGGGTAATTTTTTGGGACTCGGGAATTATTTTCATCTTTTTTCTACCACATGCTTGTTACAATAGATGTTAGAATCGACGGTGCTAATTTGGAGATTTAATGAGAAATTTAGTGAAATGAAACAGTTCATGGGGATTATATGTGCAACGACTCCTAAAGTTTAAGGGGATTTAGTGTAATAAAAAAATAGTTGATGGGGGTTTATTGCAACTCCCCAAAAGTTCGTGACGGTTTATGTAACTAACCACATAAGTTAAGAGGACTTTTACCTAAACTTTCTGAGTTTATCTGACATTCGGTTCAGTATCCTGCTAGACTTCGGCCATGTAAGTCTGCTTTCATCTTGATGTGGGCATCCTTAGATGTACGGTGAAATTGGTTGATCCTTGTAGTTATTGTTATTCTTGATTGTCCCTATCATACACAGTTGTGATCGATCTAACAATGTGCTAAATCTGAGAAGGTATCCATCCTTGAAAGAACTGAACGTGAAGCACATAATCTCGATTACTTTTTTTGACAGGTAAAATTGCATATTACTTGAGCTTACGCTTTAACAATTGAGCTTACTCCTACTTGTATGACTTCATTTTTACAGGATTCGGGTGGTTCATATCCTGAAGATGCAGAGTCTCAGAATTGCTTGCATTACTCATATATATAAGGTAGTCATTTTCTTAGAAGTTGGTGAATAGAAGAAGTCCAACAAAACAGGAGAAGAACTTGAACCTTGTTTTTATTCTAATTAACTTTTTGGTTGTTGCTGGTATTGTAGGATCATGAGGGAAGTCCTTGGTAAATTTCGAACTCTGTAAAAGAAAGTTCCAGGTACACACAACCCCTTTGATCCTGGAATATTTTTTATTGGTATGGTTTGTTCTATTAATTTAGGTTATTTGCAATGTCTCCATTGGGTACTTGAAGCTATCTTTTGTTATACATTGCACGTTGAGCCTTTGATATTTTGATTGGCCTACTATTTACTAGTCTCAAACCTGTCATATGGTTCAGCATATTCTAAACTGCAAAAGATCAGAGACCTCTAAGAAAATCTGCATGAATAATTTATGATTTTCTTTAAAAACATACGTTTATTTTTTTCTATAATTTATAATACGTCACTCAAACAATTAGTGAATCCTAATGAAATGCTAATATCTTGAATATTTTCGTACTTACATCAATCATGAGCGAGGTCGAGTTATTTCGTGACCTTTTACTCCTTAATTTCTGCTATGTGAAGGCCCATCTAGTGTACTTGTCTATTACACGACTGGAGGCCCACAATGAAATTCATAGTAAAGTTATCAGCTGACAAAGTATAGAAATCTAATTAGCAAGGTTTACGAAAATAGAGTAGGCTGTGTTTGGCAAAGGGTTAACGGAGGGGTTAAAGTGGTTTAACCCTTCATTAACCCGCCAAACACTAATTTATTGATAAGATGTTTGTTAATTCTTGATAAGCGGTTGAGACCCCTTAACCCTTCAAAACCAATCCTTTTGAGGGGTTTACAAATCCTCCTGTTGAGGGGGTGTAACCTTTAATCTGTCTCTCATCATGAGGGTAGGCTACGACATTTTCGAAAAAAATTAGGTAGGGCCATGAGAAAGCAACATCTAATTGCGATGGTAAATTGCATTTTTTATAGAAAAAAGAATGTGGGACAACCGAAGAAGGGAGAGTGTGGGTGCTTTTAAATTTTAATCTTTAGATTGTGTGGTCCATAAAAGATGGAGAGAGCTATGGTTAGCTTGACATTTTAATATTGTAGTTGTAATTTAAAAGACCTTAGGGAGTCAGTGAGAACAATCTTTGATGCTACTTATATTTTGATATTTCAATTCTCACTTAATTGTGGATACTAATTTTTTTAATATTTCAACTCACAATAGCTATTTTTTCTATTTTTATCTTTGCTAAATTGGAACTTATTCATCTATAGTTTTATTTTGGAGATAAATATAGCTGTTTTTGAACAATTTGCGTTGCAAGTTTATAGTATACTTATTGAAAGTTTTCCAAAGACACTTTATATAATTTATAAATTATGAATATGTGCAATCTCTAATTTGTTGTGTACTTGCATTTCCGAGAGGGAGTCAAAACAAATTTTTGAACTTTAATAAGGTTAAAGTTGACATATTTAAAAATTTAGCATGATTAACCTATTTAACCCTTCTCTAATTGTCAAATACTAAAAAGTTAACCCTTCATCTTAATTGTCCAATCCAAATGGAATTTAATTATTTTTAGCCCCTCATAATAGGCTAACTAAATGAACCCTTCTCCTTAACCCTCCTCTCTTAACCTTTTACCAAACGGCACCTAAGGTAAATGCGAAATAAAATTAGTTTAATTCGTTACAAACTTGTTAATTAGCATGAGATCAAGGGGCCAATTAGCAAAAGAATAAAATAAAATTAGTTTAAAATTTGATATTAAAAAACTCATATATCTTTCACATCGATGTGGGCCCCGCACGTGCTTCCTTCACGTGGGATCGTGGGTTCGGGCGTCACGAAATAATGGCACGCTCCGGTGCTTGCACATGAGCCCAGCCCAAAGGCCGAGGCCCGTGTCCCCTCGCGTGACTCGCACGTGCGACGCTAACGGAATATTTAGATTGGTGGGCCGTCAGCTTAACAGATGGGACGTTAGCGGGCCGCACGTGACGATTGGATGGCCCAATCATGAACATCACATCAATCAAATCTCAGCCGCCCATGGCCCCATTGGGTAACTATCAAAATTTTAGCTGGAATTAAGGCTTGGACGGTTTCACTAATGAATTTGCCTAATTGAGTCCGTGCCAAAGCATTAAAACAAATGGATTAGATTCGTGCAAAAGACGTCAAATGAATCAAATTGGACGGTTGGAATGGAGAACAAAGTAAAGTTTTAAGCCACCAAACTAAATTGGATGGTTAGTAAATGTATTATCAAATTAAAATATTAGGCTAGCTCTCTTTGTAAAGTTGCTAACAAAGTAAGTATTAGTCTCTCTCTCTCTCTCTCTCTCTCTCTCTCTCTCATTTAGGTGGCTGCTAATTGAGGTTTTAACAACAAACTAAAAGATTAAGGATGAGGAAGTACAAACTCATGAATATCTGAGACTCATCTTGCCATGATTTATGATGCCATTTACACTTAGTACCAACATGCAAGCATCTTTAACCCATTGTTTGATCTACATAGTGATTACTTGGTGTACTATGTTATTTAGAGCTTAATAGAGTCTAGATTCTACATTTACGGTTGTCGGTGTCTTTGGCTTGAGCAGGTAAATTAGGATTACCAGTTATGCACTCTGACGTAGCATCAGCACCTTGTGAACAACTTGAGTTTTATTATTGTAGTCTTAGCTCGAATTAGGCGGGGTTTAATTCTGCTATGAAATGATCTAATTACTCGAAGAATATTCTTAATTGTTTTTTTAACTAAGCTTAATTCCCATTACTAAATTGTGAAGGGGAACCGGGAAACAATTAAGAATAAGGTAAACAGAAAGATAAAAGAATAGGGTAAAAAGATAGATCGTTAGACTGGTTTAATACATAGACATCTAACCCGGTGATGATTTCACGCATTGAGGAATCACTCCAAAATCTTACATAAACAAAAATTTATTCATCTAAACTCTACTGCATTGCAGAAATCTCCTCCCTTTTTAATAGAGTTTGGAATTCTTATCAAAAGCAAATCAGAAAACATTTGCATATCTCTAAAACCAGTTCACTCTTAACAATAAAACAAGCCAACAAAGTCAATCCTAACACAATTCTAATCAATACAACTAAACAAAATAGCTAATTCTCACATATCTAAAAAACCAAATCCAAATCTAAAATCATAACAACTCTATCTTCAATCCGAATCAAATTTGAACATGATTGTTGTCCTGCATCGAACTGACTATATACACACTTGGAGTTACTATACCGAAGAGAACTCGATCAAACCAGTAAAACAAAACCAAAAAGTCACACCATACATTGACATGAACCTATCTAAACTTAATTGATTTTGTTCTCGTGTGAAAAGGCACTAAAATGAGAGTTAGCTAATAATTCAAAGAGGTAATATATGCTCCGGCACTAAAATGAGTGTCCAGTGGTTTAATGGTTGATAATGGGAAATGAAAACTTGCTGGGCAAAATATTAGTGATAGTAAACATCATCCTTCAGCATTAGTGCTGCGTCCAACAATTTTCTACATGTATGTTTTTCATGTGAGTCTTTTATTATTCAATGTTTAGTTTGAATATTCAATGAGATCAAACTACAAATTGATAGTTGTCCAATTGGATATATTTTACCTAATGTATTCTTTTGTGTAGGTACATCATTTAACTTTCCCAATCCAATAATTATTTTATCAATATATGATTTGTAGCCCATCTTAATTAAGAAGCACACAATGTTTCATGCCTTATCAGTAATCAGAACATGTTTTCAATATATCAATGCCATAAGATGATTGTTATCTACATTAATATACATTTCCCTAATCAAATTAAGATGCATGACTTGTGTTGTATCAATAATGTATGACCCTCTGAATTATCTGTCATGTAAGAAGACAGGATTAGTGCGACAAAACAATCATTATCAATCACAGGGGTAGCACATGATCATCGATTAGCCCTCTAAACCTTTTGGAGCTTTTTCTTTTGGTTGATTAAACTTTGTCATCACCATCGAATCTAGCTAAACCACAATGTGTGATTATGCGAGCAGGGCCCACAACGCGATAAAAATAATCGCCTCTTTTTGTGGAACATTAAGTGTTGCACTAATCTTTAATCTTGAAAATCTAAGGGATTCCAAATAGTCCAATGTAAAGGAGAACTAAAATATGGTGATGGGTTGGTTTGTCAACTTTGATCATGATAAGCTCTTGGTCTGGAGTGGCAACATTATTAGCTGGAGTTGCTTTCATATGGCGTCCAAAGGCGGTTTCTTGTGGACTTTGGTGAGGAGGGTATCTCAAAATATTGTGGTTTTGGCTTACCGTTTCTCTGTTGAATTGAAACAACTCATCAGATCATCCTCCTTACTTCATAAGCTAGCTCCTCTTTGTTATCTGTATGAACATATTCTAGTCTTGTTATTGACAATTTTCGTAACACGCACACAATTGACACATGCTTGTTTGATTTAGTGAATGCCATAAGATAAACTTGTGTTTGAAACTCAAATATACTTTCAGCAATGGAAGATGTAGCCATTTAAGATGATAGAAGCGTTGTTATGCCCAAATGAATTCGAAATCAATTAATTCTATATATGTACTCAATGCGTTCTCAGAAAATTCGATATATAGTCTTCACTTATGCACACAAATTTATAGCTTCATCTAGATGTTGATTAATCTGTGAGTTTTCTTACCTAAACACCAAAATGTGATCAACTCCTTATAATTGAAGCGGCATCTAGCTTGAAATCCTTTTATGTTTTTGTGGTTATGCTGCGACAAAAATAAGTGTGTTTTCTCTCTTTGTGTCTATAAGAATCTAGGAATGTGCAATTCATTGCTTGGTCTATGAAATGGAACTGATTGAATTATAGTTCACAATTCTAATTATAGTTCAATAGAGCTGTATTTGATTAAGTTCTTCCATGTGTCTTTCACACTCATATTTTCTAAATCCTCCAAGCAAGTCGCAGGCGTTAATTCAAACAATTGAGAAGCTAAAGCTAGATCTTGAACATGCATTTGTAACGTCTATCATTATTTGCCATATATCAGTTCCTCAACATATAGGTTTCTTTCTGAAGAGGACTGCCCCAGCTCAAGAGAGTAGAATTTCTATCTAACCTTACTTATAGAAATTACCCTGATCATTTGACGGTATACTGTCCATACAAAACTGAAATTGAAAATATAGCACTTACTTGGTCACCATGAAGAGGATGAATGTAGTTATATATTAACTCCATGAGATATCTTTGATTTTTCGGTTTCTGCATTAATTACCAAATGACCTCAAATTTGCGTTTGGTGGACAAAAAGGAGGGGGAAAAAAGAGAGCTCTAATGTACAGCATTAGAATTTACCGTCACCAAATACTTCAACTTCAGGAGCAACATGAAAACTCTGATCACTTGTGTTCGTATGAATAGTAAGTTTCTCATAGATATTGAAAACTTCAGAACCTTATCTCTAATTAGTGTTCATGGAATGATTAAACTGCACTATTGAGGTTCCATTAATCCTAGCCTTACTTTTCTAGTGCTCTAGCTAGCTAGTTATCACTTGACCAATGAGTAAGTTTTATGCTATCTTAACTGATGTGTGGAAGAACCCAAGCTTTTATATTGCTTTTCCTGCAGGTAACCATAAACTATTTCAAGGCCTTTGAATAATTCATCATAGCATGATGGTGGCACGAAGCGCACAATCACTTTGTTCACCTTTTTCTGTAACTATTATTAAATTAATTCTCGTTTTATTTCATGGATAACCTTCAATAATGAGCTTTTTAGGTCGGAGGGTACCACTTGTATAATCTCAGGGAGCACACTGAAATTTTTGGCCTTGTACAACTTTTGTTTATCTTACTGACTTGTTGTATAGATTATAATAATATTACCTTTGAATTTTAATTCTAAACTATAGGTGCTAAAATAGTACTAATAATAATAATCTATCATTTTCTACCAAAGTCATCTAGCTCAAGCGATAATTAACGCATGTTACTTCCTAACAGACCATAAGTCTTCAAATATTTTACTTAGAAATTTACATTTTATATATAGAAAATAATGATTATCTTATAATGTCAGTTACCTTGATTTCCTTCTTTTAATCATCTTTATTAGTTGAAAAGAGAACTCAGGCTAGATGCAACATAAAAATAAAAGTAACTATCTTTTACCAACTTCCATGTTTGTTTTTAGTTTTCTATTGGTGGTTATCTCTAGACCAATATTAAGAAAGTTCTTATTATTGAATGATTGAACTTAGATTCTTCCCAACCTTAGCATTTCAGATATATACTATCCAAAGTTTTAATAAGGATCGACAAGACATTAAATATGAAGAAAGTATAGAGTTCAATATTAAAAATTCCAATCACCACCATTAATTGTAAAGTTTCCTTTTAAAATGCCTTTTCCTTGATAAGAACTTTTGCAACATTTTAATAAGCACATGTAAGCAAAGTCTAAGAAAATCAACTCTTTGCATTTCAACATTATATAACTCACTAAATCTTAGAAAAAGATATATGCAGTCATTTTGACTCTACTAATCTACCTAGCTACTTCTATAAGGATTTGTCATATCATAATGTAATGATATGACTAGTGTGGCACTTTACGTGAATAAATTCTAAGTAAAACTTACCTCTGGATCCCACGGGGATCCACCTGCTTGGTTGGGTAAGTTTGTTCCCTGCTCCCACGTTTAAATACTCTTTCCGATTTTGTTGGAATCCCCTAATCAAGTTTCACCGCCAAAAAAATAAAAAAATAAAAAAAACAGTAGTCAACGAGTTCATTACTATACAATGGACAATCACATATTTAAAACAAAAAAAAAAAAACAAAGGATCGAAATTCAAATTAATAAATAATCTTAAAGAATGAAAATTTTAACGAAATAACCTTGAATTTTGATGGGGATTAATAGAGTTTAATTTTCTCTCATTCATATCTATCTATACTACATATAAAAGAGGATTGGGATACTAAAACTTTTGATTGCCCTTTTACCCCTTCAAATTTAATCATTCCAATTTTACTTTAATTATTTTACTTATTTAATTTATCTCAAAGTCTCATTCAATGAGTTTTAAATTAAATTAAATTAAATTAATTACAAATCATCATAATAATAAGATTTAATTAGTTTCTTAGGCTCTTAAAGATTCCATAACTTATTTAATTAAATGCATATGTTATGGATCCAATCACCTAACTACCTTTTCATTTTTCCTTTACATAACCTCTTTTTCATCTCTATACTATAAATTAAGGTCATCCATTCTCTTCAACTCACCACATCAAATAATAAGCCAAATTCCTACACCAACACAATGATTTATGAAATATGTTATATAAAAAGTTTGGCAAATAATTTATAGTGTACGTGGCTTGTATATGTATGTGCATGTGCATACAATGGATAATATTTGTCAAATGGCTTGTAGACTTAAAGATTTATTTTTGTGGAGTTGAAGATTATGTCTCATGTTCAATTCAGTAGTTCTTGGTTTGTGTTTTGTCTTTTGAATCATTGAAAAGAGAAGGATAATAGATTATAGGAAGACTATTATTTGAAAGTCTTGATATTCAAGGGTATGTATAAATTTGATGTGGGAACCAAAGATTATTTTCAATGTGTACCTTTGTTTATTGTGGATTGAGTAGGTTTCTTATTGATTATTTAATACTTAGAAAAATATATGATCTTATTTTTAGAGTTTATGCAAAGCTATTTAAAGATTATTTCCCCCCTTGCACAATGTTGTAAAGAGTTTTTTGTGCTATTTATCATAAGTTGTGCTTTTTCTTTTGAATATAGGTCATAAGTTGTGTGTGTTTTTTTTTTTGGGTTTCCCATGAGGTATCCCCACACCTTATTATGGATGGGACTAATCCCCGCTCGCTCTTCATAGCTGGCGCTGGTCCGAGGGTTTTTTACTTGCTGAGGGATTGAACACGGAACTAATCCGTTTTGTATCGTCCACTAACAGGAGAGCAGCGGGGCCTTACAATGTTGCGCCAACCCTGCGGGTTATAAGTTGTGCTTTCTTGTTCATTAGATATATTCATAGTTTAATTCTTAACTAATTAATCAGTTTATATACACTTTAAGTTCAGAGGTCCTAATAACTTATCGAATGCTTTTAATGTTTCTTGTCCTTTTGATTTTCTTACCACTATTAAGCATCTTTTATGTTCTTTCGTTAATAATTATTTTGAATCATCAAACTTTGTTTGTCTTCTCTTTATTAATCACCAATAAGTTCTTTATTCCTATCAACTTAGGCTATAAAGATTAACTAACAAAACATATTGGCTATCTATCTTCTATTCATTGAGTAAATCAAAGTACACAAACCCATATATGATATATTTGATTGAATTGCAAAAGTTTTAATTTCTTATATGACATCAAGATTAATTTGTCTCTTGATTGAGATTCTCTATTGGATTAAAAATTTGACTTATACAATTCCCATGAACGGAGCTATTCAAACAATATCTTTATATCGGTTGTGATTCCATCTTGCTATTATAGCTTTTATAATTTTGCATCTAATAATAATTTTTGCTATTCCAACAAGATACTAGACATTTAATATTATTTTTAGTGGCCTTTGTAAATTTCGTGCATGATATATTGAGAATCAATATACCACAAGTAAATATTATATCGTAAGTACATACTTAATAACAAATACTATAAAATATATTATTTACTAATAATTTCTTAAACCAAGTACGCCACGTGCAATGCACGTGTGGCATCCTAGTATGTTCAAACAAGAGTTGTCCATTATAATCAAAAGTAAAAATTAGGGAAAAGAAATTAAGATTCTATTCTTCTTAATTTTGACCGTGACTTGATCGTCGAGACTAAAAAATTGAGTACTTTCTTGAGATTGAAGTTGATCAAAGGGTGCAAGTTACCCTGCCATGGAACTTTCATGGAATTATCGCCCTACAAGTATTGCATCTTTCAAGTTGGTCAATAACGGAGATAACAATCTTCTCAACAATCCAATGGTTCAAGGAACAAGAAGATTATCTTGTTGAATGTGCATTAAGATAAAGGCTTAATTTCCAAGCTATCATACAAGACAATAAACAAATTGATAGCATTATTATACGTACATATGTTACATGCTTCAATGTACCAAGATTTATATAATTATAGTTAAATTAATTATATGTAACCCTCACCTTATGATTGATAACATTAATTCAACTTTTTAAGTATATTATCAATGATTAGCTTGTTACTTAACTATAAGGTTGAATATTAATTATTAATATACATACAACTGTATAAATAAAGCTTAAAGTTTGTACAAGTTCTTCATATAGGAAAGAATTAGTATTTATCTAGCTTCCAAGCTCTAAACTACAGTTTCCGTTTTCTATAATAATTTTAGCAGAGGTACGAGGATGCCACGCTTCCTTTGATAAAATATACATTACTTTAAAAAATGATTTATGAAAATTAAAATTTAAAAAAAAAGAGGAGGGAGGGGTGAGGAGGAGGAAGAGTCTATTAGGACATGCATTATCACACACCTCTTTATACAGATTGCATCAGACGGCCTCGAACTTATAAAAATAATTTCATGAGATCCCAATGCACTATAATAATTTCATGAGGTCCCAATGCAGATCCCAATGCATTATAGAGAGAGAAGATGTGATTGATGATATGGTTAGGGGTGTGCCGTTATTATTATTTGGGGAGGGAGGGGGGATGACTTACCCACAAAGAAATTAGAGGAAAATGAGGGTGGTGACTGTACCGCGGAGAAGTAACCGCGGTGACAGCGACGTATGATTGGTACGTGCGGACGCACACGTGGCAGAAGGTGATAGGTTTGAAGTGCGAAGGACAGATCGGATTGGGCGGGAGAAACAGTGAGAGGGACGTCTTCGTTGTCAGAACAGAACGAGTTGAAGTGCCCGCGAAGCACGGGGAACGATTTTTGTCTTTTGTCCCTGCCTCAGATTCTACATTAAACCCCTGGACAATTTTGCAAATTGCAAAGAGAAGTCTTATTTGGTTCTCTAAATCAAGTTTATCAGCTCAAATGCACTTAATTGACCCCTCTTTCCAATCCAAACCTATAACTTACATTTGTATTTGTAGTTATCTCTCTGCTTTCAATCCAAATGAACCTAATCAATATTTCTCCATTAAAAACAAACTCCACTAAATTTTTTCCATTGATGCAAAAATACCATTAACCACCAATATTAATTTCCCTACAATTCTCCTCCTCTTCTTCGGCCTTAATATTTGTTTTCTCAGAATTTATCTTCATTTTTTCTCCTTGACGTCTCTCCAAATTAACAAAATCAGCCAGCTCATTATACCTTGACAAGGGAATAGTGGTTTAGATTATGAAGTTGCAATGCAAAAATGAATTTTGTTCAATTTAAACAAACGTATTTGTTCTGATTTGGGTTCCATATAGGAGAATTAAGTAATTAATGACGACCTCATCTTTTACTTGTCTTATTGAAGAATTTAGCTGTGCTTGAATTAAGTTTCCAGTGATCAGGCAAAACTAATATATATTAGACACCGTAAATTATTTTATCAGATAAGATGATCTAATGCAATTATCTTCAATAAAAAAGAAAAAAATCTAAGGCAAAATATGATAATGAAGTAATATATCCGATTAGTAAGACTTCAAATTCGAACACTTCCATTTATACGGATTAATATGCTTCTGATCACTCGAACGCATTGCAAAGAGGTTTGCGTTGTAGGATAAAAGATGGATCATTAATCATAAATATAGCGATACTATTATATATACTTGATTAATACCGAGTTGTCAAAAAAGCATAAACAAACAAGTTATGACCATGAATAGAGATATAATTAGAGACTTCAATTTCCATGTCATTAAATTGTCTCAATAGTCAATCTTCATGAGTAATATGCCCACTAAATTAATCAATCACATATTTCAAAATGAGATGACAATGTTTTCCAGTTTATCATGAACAACTAATCTAGCAGCTCATAAATAGTGCAATTTGAATATTAAAAGATGTGCAAAATGCAAAGAAATTAAAGAGAAGAACGTCCATGGTTTTTATTAGTGGTGAGGTTGAGATTAGCCAATTAAGGGAGAAGCACAGGGGCAGCAAGGGCTGGGCAGTGCGGGCAGTTGGGGCAGGGGGCGGGGCGGAGTGTCGGAAGGAGGGATCGGATCAGGAGTGGGGCTGCCCGGGTTTTGCGGGCAGCTACGCTTGGACTGCTGACCCCATTCCCGAGGAAAGCGACAGCCTCACTCTCATGGCCGACAGCTATTACTGTGGCCCTGAGCTCCCGCTTTGACTCCACCCCCACCACACGCACGTGACCTCCACCATCCTCTCTTGTCCCCAGCTGGCTTGGCTCCCGGCTAAACTGCGGCTACTCCTCTAATGGATTGAGTTTCCATTTCAGCTCCAGACAAATACTCATCATATTCGTATCTACTTGTCAGTTAAGAATATAAACACGAATATGTTACGGGGAATGTGACTTATATGGCTCTTCCGGTCTTGGATTCAATTCCCGATGACTTCATTATCGATAAAGAAAGTTGGACTCGTAGCCTATACTCGCTAAAATCGGTTACATATATGGAGTCGATAAGCGAAAATACCTATGAATATAAAATAGATATATGAGATTGAAAAGTATGTAAGTTGCGAATATGCCTAGATATATATAGTAGATTTCTTACTAAATGAGAGCCCATATAGGTGTTCTTTGACATATTTGAGAAGCTAAGATGTCAAGCTAAGATTAGACTCTGCATCATCAATATTGATATTAAATTAAATAATATAAAAGAAAAAATAATTTCAAGTGTCAAATCGATGCATGTATTTGGGTACTCATGTGTGAATTTAGATATTTTACTCATATTTATATCTCAGATCAGATCCTATCGATATAGAATTTTAGTATGTCCATATTCGTATCCTATTAGATACGAATATCCGATTCTTATCCTTTCTACGACGTCCCTAGTTTAAAGCTCATTTCTCTACTTAAGAATCTAGAAATTCTGATAAATATCACTACAACAAAAGTTATAAATTATGACATATTTTTTGTATTCACGTGACATATTTTAGTGTCGCATAAATAGAACGCGGCACCAAGAGTGTGGGTAGAGCATGTGTAGAGAGCATCTTTCTACACATGTGAGAATGTATCGCAAAACTTGTGACACATATCTATGTCATAAAATTTGCGATACATACATGTGTCGCAAAACTCACGACACATATATGTGTTGAAAGTGGTGACATACATGTGTCACAAAACTTGTGACACATATCTATGTCATAAAATTTGCGATACATACATGTGTCGCAAAACTCACGACACATATATGTGTTGAAAGTGGTGACACATACATGTGTCACAAAACTTGTGACACATACATGTGTTAAGAGTGGTGACACAAAGTTATGTCTAGACGATAAAAATATAAAGAGTATCACCATTCAACACTATAACTTCCCCAAAGGTCACCCATCGTAGAATTACTCTCACCAAAGCAATTAGCTTATACACTATCATAAATATTTAATCATCATTATAATTAAAATCTAAGATTTATTATTTAAGCCTATTAATAGATCTTCACACAATCCATGTTAGACTATTAGCCTTCTTCAATTATATTTAATTATATATCTAATGACACAAATATGTGTCGTGATTTGCCACACTTTTATTTGTGTCACTATTATTTAATTATTTACAAATAAAATGATACTTTTATATGTGTCATAAAATAAGTGTAGACACATACAACTTTTGTTGTAGTGTATTGAGAATTATAATTTTATATTATGATATAGTGATAGATCTAGGATTTTGTTACGGTGATTTCCCCATATAATTTATTATATTTGTATTTGGAATCAACATTAGTAGTTTTATAATATTTTTTCTTAACGCGAGTCTACATTTTCTTCATTCGCGATAAAGAGATTTAATCCACAACCTACAAGAAATGAAAGTATCAGATCATTTTGTCTAAGCGCAGTTATCAAGATTTGTTAACGGGTAAACCGTACTAGCATGTCCTCTAATAATAACTTAAAGTTCATTCCTCTTGGCTTTGGCTATAGTTAATTAGGATTAAGGGGTATTATACAAATGCATAAAGGCGCCGCTCATTTAATTAAAGAAAGAAAAAGCTAGTAGGCAATCCTATAGTTGAGTTTATTTTTTCCAATATTAAATATGCAATTGCGCGTTGCTATATTTCCTTGCTCACAAATCACAATGGAGAAAATTTAATCCACAACTATTATGATTTTATAACAGCTCGTCCGTACTATTATGTCCTCTATAATAAAACATGTTTTTCCTCTGACCATAGTTAATTACGCATAGGCAGTTATATATCATAAAGTAAGGTTTGACATATTTAGTTTATGAATTCTGAGAAATCATTGGCGCCGTTAGGGGAGAGCATTACTTGAATACTTATTTGGAGATTTGACATTTTCGAATAATTTACTTTGGGAAGTTTAATATTACTTCTAGACAAAGTGGATATGATATCAATTTTGAATAGAGAAGATGAGTGACAAGCCAGTTATTATTTCGAATTTAGATATTTTCTTGAAATCATTGATAAATAAATAAAAAACCTTATACATGCTTCTTAAGTATGGGAAGGTTATGAGACCCTGAGCTCGCTGCACTAATTACCATGTATGGACTAAAGTTTCACACGTTTATAGAGAAGATGATACAGCTTTTTATTTTGTGTAAAATTTTGTTAGAACACATGGGAAATAATTTTTTGGTGAAAAAATGTCCAGAGAGCTATGTGAGATTCTGTTAGATTACATCTGAGGTGTCGATTTCTTGAGACAAAAATCTATGATAATTATTAACAAAAGAAATTAAAGTCTACGGAAATTATATATCCCACACTTTCAAGAATGTAAATATAAGCAATATTGATGTTATTGTCCTCGTTTTATATTAGAAACCTCTCCATCAAATGCGAACACTCGCGGACAAATCCCCAAATTTCTGAAGAAAATTTCTCCTATGTATCAATTGAATATTACACCAGCTGACAAGGTTTGATATATAAAAATTAAACTTCTTGAACCAATCAATAATATAACCTATTAGGCTATTTAATTTAGAAATGCAGAGAAGCTGAGCGCATTGAAAAAGAATTATTAAATCAAAATATATTTATAAAATTAGCATTGTGCTACAGAATCTCATTCTCTCCCCCATTTTAATTGGCCTGGTCAGCTCTTAGCTTAATCATGCTCCACATACATCATAGTTGTCATAGTTGGAGTACCGTTGTAAGTTGAACAAAGACAAAAAATTAATTAATTCATTTAATTAAGACAACTTGTCCCTGAAGGAAAGAACCTAATTCGTTGAGGATTAAGGTGCATGACAAAGCCCTACCTTTTACTTTAGCACTAATTTAATTCAAATAAAATGGTTAGGTATTGCTTAACCAATCAAACAATAAGATCAGCCCCCTCTACATAAAATAAGAGACTATCTAAAGGATTAATATTAAAAAAAATTGCGAATGAGATAGGGACTACATGATCCAACTTGACGGTGTTGTTTATTAATTACTTGTTAATATGTAAGGATATTGTTAGCACAAACATGATCAAGATAAAAATATAAATATTTTAGGGTTTTTATATGGAAACCACCTTTAAAATAGGGGTGTAATACATGAACCGCCTTAACGCCTCGTTTGGTACGCGGGAATGGAGTCAAGTGAGAATGTAAAGAAGGTGGGAATGGAATGGAATAGATGTGGGAATGGAATGCTAATTCTCATTCTCATGTTTGTGCGCGTTTAGAGAATAAAACGAGAATGATAATCTTATTATCATTCCCACGTTTGGTATCATTTATTCACAAATGAGAATAGAATTTAGTTTTCTAATAATGTCCATGTCCAAAATTAATATAAACTATAGTATCTATAGTTTAAAATTTTATATGCATAAACTATCACATTCAACAGATTATTAGAAATATGTTCGCGGGGAAAGTTGGTTTTGTATTCATTTATTTTGACTTTGTTTACAGCTTCGTTGGCCTACAACAAAAATTCAAACAAAAGAAAGCGCCTTTTATTTAAGGCTTACAATTACAACTTTTTCCTTCAATGAACAAACGCTCGGATCTCTATTATTCGGGATCCTCGCTTATGTGGGTTCTTCGTCTGTGCCGGGGACTTGTTTAGTCCGTGGACTACCGCGCAATTCAGATCCTGGTAGGAACCCGGATTCTGGAACTACAGACGTAAAGGGGCTCGTTTCACGAAGGAAATGAAACACCTACGGGGATCGCACTCACGAAGGAGAGGATCGCCGGAGCGGGTGAGATCTACTAGGAGAAATCACAGCGCTATCCCTGAGATTAAGACGAAGCTTAATTTAGAGGGTATCTGTAGTTCGACCCGGATTCGTTTACCTCGCTATGTAGATCTGATGTAGACCGAGTTCGTACTCGCCGGTGCTCGGATCTGTGTAACGAAGGCTCGTAGATCTCGCGAGAACTCTCCCTGGAATATCAGAAAATCCAACCTCTGACCCGATCGACCGACCCCCTAAACTCTCCCCCCTCCTCTATATTTATAGGGTTCAAGAGGAGGGTGAAGCGGCGCTGCCAAGGGATCATGCCATCACGCCAAGGCAGCGGTGGCGCCGCTTAGCCAGCGCCGCCGTTGCCGTTCTTCGTTCTTCGCCAAACTCCGATTTCCGGGATTTTTCCCCGCCGTTTTTCGGCGTAATTTTCCTCCGGGGATGTCGCCGTTGTGTTTGAGTCCGTATCCGATCGGCTTTCAGAGCTCGATCGGCTCATTTGCGTTGACGGACTAAGTACGGTTGATTCCGTCTCGTCGGCGTTTGAGTTTAGTCAACTCGCCTCGTCGAACTTCGTCATCGGGTTTATTCCACGATACGTCGTTTCGTTGACTCGTACGCCTTGCCAACTCACTTTTGCTTCATATGCTTCATCGGTATGTCAGCTTGGACGCCTCGTCGACTTGCTTTGCGCGCTTCGTCGACTCGTCGACTTGGGCGTCTCGTCGGCTCGTTTCATACGACGCCAACGCGTAGCATGTCAGTTCGCCAAGACCCCGGAATTAGCTGACGGTTTAGAAAGGAGAGCTTACGGAAAAAATTTCGGGCGCCGGACCATAAAGGGGCTGCCCCTTGACCCCGCCGCTAACCGGCTAGCGGGACCGCCGAAAACTCTACGTAGGGTCTCTTTGATGAGAGGGTTTGCGTCGCGGTTACTTGCGGTGTCGTCAACGGTTCGCCGTTACGTCATCGGATGGCTCGTCGATTATCAACTCACTGTTACGAGCTATGTTCGGGGACTTATAGGCAATTTTTAACGTCTACAAAATATCCAAATTCTAATCAAAAAATCCATAAAATAATACGAGCAAAATAATACGAGTAAGGTCGAACAAATATTTTAATATTTTATATCTATTTGTATATTTGTACGAGCATCTAATGATATTTTATCTATAAAAATAAATTTTCATATGGGAATTTATATCTATTCGTATCTTTTAAGGAGGGTATAATTGGGAATTATTTGATTATTTTCATTCCCACTTAAGTGGGAATATCAATTCCTTATTAAATGGTTGGGAATGACAATTTTCACATAAAGTGGGAATTGATAAGAAGTGAGAATAGCAATTCTAGCATCTAAAAACACATCGTATTTGGTAGGCATGAATAAAGAGTGGGAATTGCATTCCATTCCCACTTATTCCCGCGTACCAAACGAGGTGTAAAAGTATATTTCATTTCAATCAACCACCAAAACTCATTTCCTGTTGACTTTTTAATCAAAATTTCTTTAATACCCCTATTTTACTGTTGGGTCCTCTCTCTCTCTCTCGCTCTTTCTTCCCCCCTCCCTCCCTCTCCCTCTTGTTCTCCCCTCTCCCCCTTCTTCTACCTCTAGATTTAGGGCTCCCCCCCCTTCTCTTGTTCTCCCCTCTCCATCTTCTTCTACCTCTAGATTTACGGCTTCCCCCACCCCGCCTCTTGTTCTCCCATCTCCCTCTTCTTCTACCTCAAGATTTACGGCACAGTTGAGAGAGAGAGAGAGAGAGAGAGAGAGAGAGAGAGAGAGCCAACAATAAACACAGGGATAGTTTAGAAATTTTGATAAAAAAGTCAACAGCAAATAAGTTTTGGTGGTTGATTGAAACGAAATATACTTTTAAGGTGGTTCCTGTATAAATTAAACAATAAAGATGATTTCTATATTACACCCCTATTTTAAAGGTGGTTTTCATATAAAAACCCAATATTTTAACCCCATTGTTGTTAGCAACATCCTAAACAAAATATTTTCAGCCATGGAACTACCGTGAGGCTACGGGGACAAATTAATTTTACCATGAATTTTCACAATTTTCAATCTATAATTATATTATAAATTATTGTCTCTCACCATTACATGATATACATCCCAATATTTCTACAGTGTTCACAATGAATTGTGTATGCCATGTAGAAGCAAACTTGAGCAATCTATCTATTACAGTCAAATTCTTCATAATAACTAAATTAATATTTGACTTACATAAAATAAACTTTTAGGGGACAGTTTTTCCTTCTCCTTTTGTTTTACTATTTTTATTTTTTCTTTTAAATAGTGGATGGAAAGATTCGGATCTCCCATTTTTAATTTAAGGATTGGCAAGCAACAGAGTATCATCTAATAAATGTTAGATTTGACAAGTTACAAGTCTAATGATGGCAACCATTGCCAATGTCCACTATAGAAAGCTTATTTAATAAAACCTTATTCTTAAATCACTACATAATGTAAATCATAATCCATGTGTCTTTAATAATAAGGACCCAATATAAAATTTTCAGTGCTAATAACTAATAGTAATGGCATTTTCCCTATATTTAAGGAGCATTAACTAGTAGAAAAATGCGCAGATCAAACTAGACAGAATTTTTCCGTCTAGTTTGAGGCAAATTAATATTTTTTTATTTTTTATGTTTTAAAACTCAACCTAGACGGAATTTTATTGTTTAATATTAATCCCAGTTCCACCCGGAAGATATAAATTTGTCAAGTACATTTGTGGAATATTGTTGCTCCTTTCAAGGGACTTGTCCAAGACGTTTAACTATAAATTTCAAATTACACTGTCTACCTTGTCAAGGTTGATCAACTATTAAAATTTCAGTTATATATATATATTGATGAAAGTTTAGTAGATTCATGATTTGTCCTTGTAACAAGGCTAAATTATAGAATACTAGTGAGACAATAACTGTAATCATACTTGATTGTGAACAACCCTACACACATATCTTATGATTGATCCTTGAAGGTTCTCAGTGTAAAAAATTATAATCTCCTATTCGGAAAGATTTATTAGAAGCCATCAAATTGTTAGAATATTAATGTTAGCCCTGCGCTTCTCCTTGTCTAAAACATAAAAAATTAGACTGTTAAACTTGAATATATAGTTCCAAGGTTACAGACAATCATTTGTCTTCAGAAAACACTACTAATTAAAATAGCATATATACACACATTAACAAATGTGCAATTAAAAGTTGGTTTTAATCACACATAACAGGGAACAACAATATGATACATATTTTAAGAACCTTAATTTATGCAAACAGAAATTAATAAACTAATAAGGTTGTCCCTATTAAATCTCAGTTGATTCAAAAGTTTAATATCATATCAATTCAAAAGTTTAATATTATATCCATAATTAAGTTATTATCCAACTTTAACTTCCCAATTAAATTCCTGAAATATATATAATATAAGGGGAGACATGTACTGATACTTGAGCATAGATCTATCAGACATTTTGGATAAGAGATAATGTTGGAAGGCAACTCTTTTGATGCATATACAAGATTTGATTACTACAATCAATCATGAAAGGTATTTTAATTCTCTTTTATCAACACAATAATATGAAAAAAAAAGCTATCTCAAGCAATATATGAGTAATAATTGTATTATCTAGTTGGTGAACCATTTTGCACAACCTTGGACATACCAAAAGTGGGATCATTCTCAAGGTGAAGTCCATATCACCCAAAAAAAAAAAAAAAAGATGGCATCAATCAAGGAAAACCCAGTATTCATCACCGATTGACTCATTCAGCTCGGTGATAGAGCCAAGCCGGGGACAAGGGTGGGCCCCACCCGCCGCAGCAACTTCCCTCCAACTACTAGCTGCTGAGGCTCCCCACTTAACCCTAACCCTAATCCTTAACCCTCCTCTTAATCCCTAGTTAACCCTTAATCAATAAACTAATCACATCACAACAGTGCATCACCCCTCTCTCTCTCTCTCTCTCTCTCTCTTGTTTGGTTAGTTGTCTCTTAAAGTCTTTTAAGCCTCATCCCTTTCTCTTCACTCGTAGATCCTTACAAACCTAGGGTTTCTCTTTCTGCTATAGCGCTCTCTCTCTCTACTTTTTTTCCTTCAATTTTTTCTCTTATTTATTCCACTCTTTCCACTCGCCTCAATCACATAAAATAAAAGGAGGGGGAAAAAAAAAAGAACCAACCCGCCAATCCCAATTTTTTCTTAATTTTTTTCTCTTTCTCTCCTTTTTTATTTTTCCATATAATTACTCTACCTATTGGATGCTGATATGGCGGGGCTAGATCTCGGCACCTCCCGGTACGTTCACCACCAACTCCACGACCTCCACCTTCAAAACCCTAACTCCACCTCCGATGATGACGGCAACAACAGCAACGGCAACGGAAACCACGGCGGTGACGACAACGGGGGAGGCCCGTCGGTCTCCGCCGGCGGGCCCGGCGACATCGTAGCCCACCGCCGTCCACGTGGCCGCCCTCCGGGCTCCAAGAACAAGCCCAAGCCGCCCGTGATCATCACCAGAGAGAGCGCCAACACTCTCCGGGCCCACATCCTCGAAGTCGGCAGCGGCTGCGACGTCTTCGACTGCATCTCCACCTACGCCCGCCGCCGCCAGCGCGGCGTCTGCGTGCTCAGCGGGAGCGGGACCGTGACAGACGTCAGCCTGCGCCAGCCGGCGACAGCTGGAGCTGTCGTCACCTTACACGGTCGGTTCGAGATCCTGTCGCTTTCGGGGTCGTTCCTGCCTCCGCCGGCGCCGCCGGGAGCCACGAGCCTGACGGTGTTTTTGGCGGGAGGGCAGGGGCAGGTGGTGGGGGGGAGTGTGGTCGGGGCGCTGATCGCGGCGGGGCCGGTGATCGTGATAGCATCGTCGTTTACGAACGTGGCCTACGAGAGGCTGCCGCTGGAGGAGGAGGAGGCGGCGGCGGTGGGGCCCGGTGGGGGGATGGGGATGGGGCAGCCCCCGGTGTCGGGAAGCGGCGGCGGGACTTTCCCGCCAGACCCGTCCTCGGGGCTGCCGTTCTTTAATCTCCCGATGGGCGGGATGCCCGGGATGCCGCAGGTCGACGGGCACGGGTGGCCCGGAGGCGCAGGAACCCGACCCGGCCCGTTCTGATCGGAAAATGAAGGATGAAGATAGAAGGTCAGAATTATATATATATTACTTTGTTGTTGTTGTTGTTGTACCATTAATTTCTCTTTCACTTCTTCTCTGCTTCTTGTGTTTCCTTTTTTTTTTTTCTTTCCTTTTTAATTTCTATCATGGTTTCCATTGTTTTTTAATCAGATGACGGTGATGGTGTTGTATGTTGTTGTTCATGGAAACTCTTTGATGATTTCTTTCTTTCTTTTTTATGAGAAATTTAGCAATGGGGTTTTTGAGTACTATTAATTAGTAACGACTACTGATTCTTAGTGCTATTAATTATAGTTTTGTTTCAACCCATGTTTTCTTGTTATATCCTTTTGAGATCAAAGTAGATTAATTATTCACTAGCATTCATTAAAGTATACTATCATGCACAGGCTTTTGTGTCTCATAATCTATTAAATAAGGGGCAACCTTGCAAGGAGATGATCACAAATTGTGTAGAGTTTCTTTCTCCTCCAATTAATTAATTTCACTTAAGAAACTGTAATTTGATGGTGTAGGCCAATCTAGCTCAGGTTCCAACTTGATCTTCATCAGTTTCCTCAAAAGCAATAATATTGTTGGGCTCTTACTTTCTATTATCAATTATATCAATCTTTCATGCTTCTATTTGATAAAATGAACTATTATCAGGCATCTGTTTCTAACAGGCAATAATAAATTGTAAGGGGGTTACTGTTTCATTCTTATTTAATGATTTGTATATTTCTGAATTTTATACTAAATTTTCACGTGTGCATGTCTTTTTATAAAAGGGTTCAATCTTTTTAGTTTCTCCAAGCTAAAGCTAGCTAAGCATTTAGGGTTCTGTTTCCTCTCTTTCTTCAAAACCTTGTTTTAATTCGTGAACTCGTCACTAAGATTCCCAATATAGGTTAGGTCACAGGCCAATGCTGCTGCATATGGAGACACTGGCTCTTAGTTTTAAGCATCGATTGTAGTTAAATATATTTCCCCACATTCATTAGCAAGGACTAATTTGGGTTAGTTCCTAATCTTAATTGGTTCTTTCTCTTTCTTTATGTCTAATTTTCCACAAGAGCATATAGTTGTTATTTGCATTTCATGATGAAATTGTATAATCATATGAATTAAGTTACACAGGAGATGCTTGAGTATATTCTGTTCCTTAATTTCCTTTCTTCAACTTTAACCTTTTAATTTAAAGTGTTTTAGTAGATATCCTCAATAAATTATATTAGAAGCTAAAAGAAAAGAGACTAGCTCAATTTTAGACTTTAGCAATTAGATAATAGTAGACACTTTTTCATGCATTAGGATTATGGCATGATCTTTTTTTTGGTAAATGAAAAAAATTTCATTCATCACCAGTATGTAAAGTTGTTAGTACATCATATTGCTCAAACTACAGAGCATACAAAAAGAGAAAATTAGCACTCGGGATCTAACCCAAACACAACCTCAAAAGAAATTTTTACAAAGAGATCAACCACTCCTTGTTATCATCTGACAGAGGATTGTTAAGCATAACTGTCAAAATGCTGACTTTTATATCTTTAATTATCTGCTCAGAGCTTCTTGCTTTTTGTCTGAAAATCCCGGCATTGCGCTCGCTCCAAATGCTATAGACCGCTTAAGCCAAAGCTAAACTCTTTGCTTTTTTGTTTAAAACCCTTCCCTCACAATCTAAGGATGTACCAGTCCACTAATTGGTTCCAGTCACAAGATCTCCATCTATATTGAAGCCATTCCATGATACAATTCCAAACACCCATAGAGAAGTTGCATTCAAAGAATAGATGATTTCGACTCTCCAATGCTGAAACAGAACATAAACTGCATACATTGTCTTGGATAATCCCTCTCCTAAGCAATTTATTTTGAGTTAGAAGTCTATTTTGAACTGCTAACCATAGGATAAAGGAATGCTTAGGGAGATTCATTTTCTCCCAAACTGTTCCATGCCAAGGTCCATTGTTAGACATAGGGGAGATCTTAGAGTACAAAGCAGAAATTTTGACTTTAGAATCATTGTAGCATGACCCAATTAAGTTCTTCAAGTTATCAACTCCTCCAAAGTGCATAATGGCTTTATTCCTGGCTTTGATCAATTGTTTCCACATCCATGAGTCACTAGATTTAACAGCAACCAGCCATATATCTCTGTGTTTTAGATAAGTGCCATGGATCCATTTAATCCATAAAAGTTCTTTATTTGTGTGGATGTGCCAGAGAAGTTTAAGGCAGTGGCCATGTTCCATTGAACTGCTGAATAAATTCCCAGTCCACCTTGTTCTTTATTGTGGCATGATCTTTGTAAATATAATACATTAAATAAGTAGCAGTATGCATCTGCATGGATTTGATTTGCTTTAAAATTGGACCAGCCATAGATCTAAAGTATCTCACTTCACAAAATAACTGTCTATATAACTTTAAATTTGGACCAATAATAGATTTAAAGTTTCTCACTTCACAAATTTACTGTCAATGAAAGGGCATAATAGTGAATTCAAATATGTGAAGTGGCACAAACGGGCTAATTTAAATTTCTCTATATCAAGATGTCTAAGTGTCTTTTTTTTTTACTACAGAAATAGGGCAAGAAGCACTATTCATAGTATATTATATATATATGCAAAAAGACTCAAAACTGAGTTTGTCTAGGGGTTGAAACATGGTATTACAAAATAAGCTATATCCATGGATGAGGAGCGGTCCTTGACGTCACCCATCTCGTTGAAAGTAGCCAATTTGTAGTTCTCATATTCCAATGGAGAGTTTTTTAAAAAAGACCATTTTTAAAAAATAATTAGCAAAAACGACCTTTTGTTAATATTATAAATCACTCTTTTGCCAAAAGAGGTCGATTTTGCTAAATTTGATGTTAAAATACACGGACTACTAGTCCGTGTGTTTAGCCGCTAATCACCTCTTAACCCTAACTTAGAAAACACACGGACTAGTAGTCCCGTGTGTTTTCAACGTCATCTTCCACCCATCCATTCAATCAGCTCTAACAACATGCGAGAGATAATTAGCGAATGTTAAACACGGGACTAGTAGTCCCGTGTGTTTTCAACGTCATCTTCCACCCATCCATTCAGCATCAGCTCTAACAACATGCGAGAGATAATTAGCGAATGTTAAACACGGGACTAGTAGTCCGTGTGTTTTCTTTATTTTATCCATTGCTTTGAAGCGAAACTGATAATTTGAAGGGAAAAAAGTCAGAAAAGCTCATTTTCTTATGTCAAGAAGTACTAAGTAGGCTTCAAGATGGGTTCTAGGAGAAGCATTGACAGTAGCACTATAATTTCTGGATTATGAAGGTAAGTTACAAGCCAAATTCTTCTATCAGTATCACCAGTGAGGAAATCCCCATGAGAATCATTCACAGCTTGAAAATCCGTTGGCCATAGATCATTGTTGAAGGAAGGAAAAAAAGAACACCAAACATCTTTCACATAGGGGCAGTAGTAAAATAGATGCTCATCAGTTTCTATAGCAGTAGAGCAGAAAGGACAATTTGGATCTCCTGTCCAGCCTTTGTCTACCAAGTTATGTTTGATGTGTAGCTTCCTTTTAGAGAGGAGCCAAAGAAAGATCTTAACTTTATTTAGAAGTATAGATTTCCAAATAAATTTGTAATGACTATATAATAAACCACCACCATTGATGATTTTGTGTAAAGGGTGAACTGTGAAAGAACCAAATGCATGAAAGGGCCACCAAGTTGTGTTAGGACAAGTGTGTGGTTCAACAGATAAGGAATTGAGGAACCTCATAAGATCTATAAATTCAACTCTTTCATTCAATGTGATTGGTCTACGGTTGAGGAGGTGCCAACTCCATGAGTCACGACGATGAGAACCTTGTGACCTGACACTAACATTCTTCGAAAAGAGCCAGAGGGTATGCTAGAGGGTATTTGTTGGCTAGAGAGATTGGTCCTAGCCATTTATCTTCCCAAAATCTAACATTGGTACCCTCACATAACTTTCAATGCACTAGACTCATAAGGGCTTGGTTTACCGAAATGACATCATGCCAGAATTTAGAGCATGAGTGTTTAGGTGGAGTGCTACTAGAGTTTGGATGACCATTGGAGTACGATGAGATAACTTTTCCAACAAGAGATTCTTCATTCAAGGATTCCAAGAACATTTGGAAAGAAGAGCTAAGTTGAAATCAGAGAGATTTTTCACACCTAATCCCCCTTCATGTTAAGATTCGCAAACCACTCCCCACTTCACTAGAGCCTTACCATTAGATGAGTTTGAAGTATATCCCCAAAAAAAAAAAACAAATAAAAAAGGAAATTTTCTCTTTATTTTATCCATTGCTTTGAAGCGAAACTGATAATTTGAAGGGAAAAAAAAGTCAGAAAAGCTCATTTTCTTATGTCAAGAAGTACTAAGTAGGCTTCAAGATGGGTTCTAGGAGAAGCATTGACAGTAGCACTATAATTTCTGGATTATGAAGGTAAGTTAAAATTTAAAGACTATTACATACATTAATCATAACTTCATTCAATTAAAATATTGTACGTAGATATGCAACACTTATGATCTTATTGATATGATTATTGGAATTATACTTAGCTCCATCAATTATGTTAAAATGCAGTGTTATGTGGAAGACATGATGCCTACATGCAGCAGGTAGTTTGATGAAAAAGGGAAACATTTTACAAACTGGGCAGATGATTTAAGTTACCAAATCAGTTTGATGACCCTAGTGAAAATTTATGGGTATTAGAGACTAATACGCCAGTAAAACTAATTAATAATGATTAATAATGTAGAACTACTTGAAGAAATTCTACATTGGATATAACTTCTAGGTAAAGGTAGACACATACATCTAACTCAGCTACCTTAATGATACAAGTCTTGTAGATTAGGGTGTGTCTCGCAAGTTTGAAAATAATCTAGGCAAGTTTTGAACTAGCTCCACTTGGTCTAGGTTATGCTAAACTAGACTTTATTGAACTAGTTCTTACTTAAAACTTGTTTGGCTAATTTGTAGAGTAGAATAACTTAAGCTAGTTCTCTTATAAACTAAGTGAGAGTTGGTTTATTTCTAGTCTAGTTATTGAGCAAAAATGGACCTCAAAAGAACTAGTTTTTTTTTTCCCATCTTTTTCATTTGCCAAAAAAGGGCTCAGCTCATAGACTCATTTTGCCTCCACTAAAACTGATTTACCCAGTTTGCCAGACAGACCATTGAGTGTAGGACTTTGAATAATGTGATATATACTTGGCCTCTCCCTTCTCATGAATCACATGCATTAATTATTGTTCAATTACAAATGATTTATTGACTTAGGAATCATACGACTGGGGAGCTTACACATGGGGTTAGCTCATGTAGTACTTATCCATTACTGTGTTTAATAAATCATAAGTATAAACTTGAGTTTACAGCTAGCTGCAGTTTGGAGAAGATCACTTTCTTACTATATCAGTCTCATGAGGTTGAATAAAATCTCTTTCTCTTGCTCAACGTACATTTGTAATTTAAGATTAGATCCTTAATTAGTTCTATTTTATTTGAGATTAGAAATGGATAAGAGGTGTATGCAGATATGCAAAGTTGTTTCTCCCCTTTTTAGTAAAGAAAGTGAATATATAGGTCATAGGTGCACCTTATTGCTTTACTTGTTCTCAGTGTGTACAGATACAAGCACATAAATCATCAAAAAGAAGATAAATTCGTAAAATTGTATGACCTAGTTCTCTAATTTTATCGTGTTTCTGCATGGTAGAAATGCCAAATATAAATGTTTGTAAAATATTCATAAATGGACTATGTGTACTATTACACCCCGGTTTGATGAACAATTAAAGTTGATGTTACAACTAAATTTTGGTTTCTTACTGTCTGATTGATACTCTTAATTTCTATCTCCATCAACATTTTATGTCACAACTAGTGGATTAAATAAACAAAATTTCTTCTTCCTCTTCTATTAATTTATATTGTAAGCACCTTTCATGTTTTCACGATGGATAGACACATTTATATAGTATGTAAGTTGTCACACATGTTAATGTCACCTGAACATATCCTACATGTATTCATTAAGCTCTAATTGTTGTCAGCCAGTATATATATATATATATACATATATATATACATATATATATATATATATATATATATATATATATATATATATATATATATATATATATATATATATATATATGGATGAAAGGACTTCTGATTTAACTTACAGGAAACAGTTAAGGAAAATAGTTTACTTCTTCTAGTCATGATTAAAAATGTGTCATCTGAACAGCTAATTCTTTAAATTCATGAACATATAAAACTTTAGCCATTGTCGATATGTGCAGCTTGTAGTATCAGAAAGAGTACAATTTTTTTAAGCCTGCAGTTCATGTATCCTGGTCAATTAAGCATTAATTCACCCTCAACTTTGACTTCAAGTGATTAATGCTGGAGAAAAATGCTTATATCACATATCATCATTACCATAAAAAATGGTACTTGTATGCTAAACATGGTCATTTAATTTCAAAATGAATGAATTATTACATGGAGTAAATTAAGTATTTCTGAACACAATCATCTCATGGCTCAGTTTAGTGGTGGCATTTCACTAGTTGAGAATAAATTAATGAACACAGTTCTTTGCCTGATTTCTATAAGAAATTAATCAGTAGTAGTCTATAGTGCTTCTCTCTTTGATTAATATCTCCTACTCTCTTCACAGGTTTAAAAACTATCAAGAGGTAAATTATTAAGGAAAAGTCAGTGTTATTTTCTCGATTGTGATCGATTAATTGGCTAGAAACATTATGAACTTCTATCTCCCCTCCTATCGGGCCTTTAAAGATTCTTCGCAGTTTTGTTTTTTTTTTTTTTTCCTCCTCATGCTATTGATGAACATGACAAATGTATAATGAACGACACGAGATAAGAACTTGGACATTTTGTGCTACATCTGTTAGATGATCATTTTATCCACTTATTCAATTATGTATGAATAGCATATGATAATGTGAGAGAGATTCATATGCAAATAGAATGCTCTTGCTAACAATTATCAATTCAGCTGTTCTTTCAACGCACCAATCTAGCAGTCTCTTGTGATCTTTGTAGTGTAATTGCGAATATACCCCTATAGTACCTGCCAATTGGGGATAGACCCTATAAATAGTTCTATTTGTGCGGATAGACCTCTTTTACTATTTGCCAACTGCGGATAGACCCCTTAGTGAACTTTTTCGACTCTTTTTAGAGTAACAAAATTAGCAATTTAGGGATCTATCCTCAGCAATAGAACTTTTTCGACTCTTTTAGAGTAACAAAATTAGCAATTTAGGGATCTATCCTCAGCAATAGAACTATAGGGGATCTATCTACCTCCTTAGAACTTTTTGACTCTTTTAGAAGTAAAAAAACCTCAGATCTATCTGTTTTAATAGAACTACTATGGGTTTAACTACAATTTGGCGATACTATACTAGGTCTATCTACAATTAACTCTTATTTTATTTATTTATTGAGTAACCAGGGCAAGATTCCTAGAGAATTCATTAACTAAGGAAAATATACACAAAATATTGCATGAAGAGTAAGTGGCCACATTAAGAGCATGCTTGGCAACTTACTTATTTTAACATAAGTAAGTTTCTACTTATAAGGATAACTAATAAGTAAGTTTTACTTATAAAGATCCAATATCTTATTTGGCAAAGCTTACTTATTTACTTATTTTTAACTTATAAGTAGGAAGAAGAAAAAAAAAGATAAGTTGGAATCTTCCAACTTATTTTTGGGCACTTATAAGTAAATTTACTTATTCATATAAAAACTACTTTCCCTTAAAAAAATAAGTAAAATAAGTAAAATAAGTAAAAAGTAAATTGCAAGGTTTCTCAAAATAAGTATTAGAGCCAAACATGCCTTAAGATAACCAACCGCTGGTGACTCGAATGGTTGGAAGATTCCAATATGGCTACCACGGTATTGGCTTTGATTCTAGCCTGGGCTATCAAAAAAAAAAAAATCCCTAAGACTAACTCCTTATGAAAAAACTTATAATCTAAGAATAATACTCTCTGATTGTAATGTAAAGAATAATACTCTTGATACCAGAGCACAGGAAAACTTGCCCATCCAAACTTATGGGCTTTTTACGTGTAAAAAAACAGAGCCCAGTAGTTCCTATTTGGACCTGAAAGAGAGGGAAAATGTGACACGGTGGGTATACCGTAAACTTCCCTTTTATTCAATTAATCCCAACGTAGCCAAAGAGAATATATTGTTATTTTTGGTATAAATGCTAGCTTTATTCAATACCAAAGACAAAGAATACAAACTCACTGTACACCCAAATCCTCACAAGAAAAAAAAAATCTCCCAAAAAAAAAAAACTAAAAATATAAAACTCACCGCTATTGTTTCAGTATCAGAAAGCAGAGCACAAAAAGATTCCTGTACACTCACTTTCTATTGAATACAACTCACAAAACCTGATGCACAAAGTCTTGAGCTTCTCCCTCATTAAACCCCCACATCACCTCAACATTTAACATTGAAACAAATATCCAATACCGCTCTGCTACCAAAACATAACTTCCAATTTTATCAAATAAACTAAGGAGAAATGCACAATCTCCAACGCCCCCTATTCTGTACAGTATTCTATTATGTTATTATTAAGTTGAATTCTAAAAACAACCTCATTTCGAAGAATATATTGTTATTGTTATCTTAATTATTATCATTATTATTATTATTTAATGACCATTTACCCAAAAGCACCTTCTGTACTAAAGTTAACATCTGACTTTGTCATAAACATATTATGCGACTCGTATGTATATAGTTTCACCAAAACTAGAATAATTGTGCAAACAGACATAAGCGATAACATCACCAAAACTTATCATAAAATAATGAAATGTAAAAACTCTAATACACAACTTCTGTATTCTTAAACCATTTACAAGTAACATCTGAATTGGACTAACAACAGCAACAAATAAATAGACAGCACATAAATTTCACTACAAACAGGTGGCCCTCGTTAAACAAGGAAAGTAGTTCCGAAGTCTAAATTGTACGGAGAATTCTTCTGTATTTTTCACTCGATCTCGTAGCAATTAGCCCAGAAGAACAGTTCATCCCCAAACCATCAGCATCTGATTTCATAGGATCCAGCCTTTGTGATGTAGCGAACCCATTCGACTGTGTTGTATCCACTCTTCTCCCAAACCTGCAGGAATGCAAACAGTTAGCACCCAGCCCCATTGGGATAGAGGTTTGCTGTATTCTTTGTAACTTCAAACTTTTACCTTGAGAAATCGCACTCGTAGACCTGATGCAGTAAACATTGGAACCTGCAAAAAGCGATCATTTAATCAGCCCAGACAGTTAGCTAGCATTATGAGAAAAAATGCACAAAAATAAAGAAGAACTGGGAAAAATTTCTTATGTGCCTCAAAATGCAAGATAGATGAAAAGCCATCCATTAAAAATGTAGCCCATCCATGTAAAGCACTTAATTCACAATGATTGAACTAAGGCTCACAAAAGATGAGGTTAACCCAGAAGTCTTTGTGACACTGAAGAATCCAAGTTAGACTCAGTCTCCAAAGGAGTTGTATGTAAGTTTTTGTTCCAGAAGCATTTAAGCTTCAAATTTCATAATATACTAGTCAAGAGGAATACCTAAGAGGAAGGGAGGGAGGGATCGGAAATAACTAAGATAAGAAAACGTGCATTTCTCAAGAGGACAAATTTTCATATATATATTGCTAAAATACAGAATGGCAAGAACATTGAAGAAACACAAAATTCATTGAGAAAATGTAAAATGCTTATGAGGCGATAGAGGGAACTTGTAATTAAAAACTTTCTGATTCATAAGTTTCTTAATAAGCAATCCAAAATTTTGAATAAGATGATCATACAGAACAAGGAGGTTAAGAACTTTAATAAAAAGTCACGTCGTTTGAAGTCATCTACTGGTTATACGATGATCAAATTTTAAAAACGATGCAATTTTTTAAACATAACAATAAGCAAGTCAACAGAAAAATGCTATCTTACAACAGCATGCTTCTTTCTCAGGTAAAACTCAGAATGCAACATTTAGCACAATATAAACAACTCAAACCTGAAATTCCATTTGAATAGGGGGCCGAGTCCAAGATTTCTTTTCTCCCATCGTAGAAATCAACTCAATCTCTGCACTCATTGTTGGCTCTGTTTGCCCAGGAAATTTCCTTATCCTGCAAGCAGAGACATAATTAAATGGACCTAGTAAAATTCACAACAGTTTCAAATGAACATTCAGCGACATTTTGTTCAAATTATAGATGTCCAATAGGAAATTGTTGCAGAAAATGACCCTCAACAAAGAATCTCCAACATCTTTCTCCCCAGATGGAAGAAAAAGAAATACTATGCAATGACTAGAACATTACAAACTTTCAAGAATGCTGCAGAAGAAATGTCAATATGCTTAAGCAAATGAGCATCAATTTACACAAATGCAGCTGACTCTAAAATAAAATGTGAACAAGGCTTTGATATCGTGGAAGTGGATGGCAAAATTGACACAACCCAGTAATCAGAAAGAAACGAGGAGAAGAAGTAACAGGACTTACTTCCAGACAATACAATCAATAGCAGCATTATATTTGGCTTTGCCTGACGTCACTTGGAAACTGGTCTTTGCTGTTTGTTTTGGTACTGGAACCTTCACCACAACTCCCAGTGCAAACATTTTAGCACCAAAGACGCTCTTTACCTGCAAAGTAATACAGGAAGATCAAATTGAAAATATAAGTAGAGAAACTGGTATCAAATGAAGAAGAAATTAGCTCTTAGCAAAATATACAAACCTTAACATTTACTTCCATGCGTGTCCTACCCAATTCCTTAATTGTTGGCAGTACTCTAAATGGAAGGTTTACACCCTCAGTAATACGGTACCTGTGGGGAAAAAAACAGCCATTAGAATAGAATTGAGGGAGAGTTCATGTATTGTTACATGATATACCTAGCTTTTCTGTATTGTATGGAAGAGTAACAGATAATCATCTAAGGCGTTAATTAATATCTATACATCAAATTTGCTACATGATATACCTAGCTTTTTTGTATTGTAATTAACATCTATACATCAATTAGGATGTCCAGGTTCTTACATATCACAGAACAGAATATCCACATGGGTTTCGCTCTTGAAACTAGGCAACTAATCAACAGGTTTACTTAACAACATTTCATCAAAAGCCACGTGGACTAGGTGAAGAGTAGGTAATAAAAGCCCGTAAGTGAAGTAAATAATCCGTATAGCAGCAGTATGCTAGCAAGTTACATAGAATAGATGTCGTAAATAACTTTAAGATTAATGTATCTAGTCTTTTCGAGGGAAAAACTGCTGGGAGACAACCCGCTAACCAGGCCTACTCTGGTGGTAGAAGTATCAGGAAGGGTGACATAATCCTTGGAAGTCTTCAACTAGGTCATAGTAAAAACCATGTCAAGATAGATGGGAACAGTTTTAAGTAAGAGCGAGGAGCATAAGTACTACTGAATAATAAGCAAACACAGAAGAAAAGAAAGTCTAGTTAGGTAAAAAAGAGCCAACAAAAAGTTTGAAATGAGCTGACAACAAAATATTTGAAATGAAGATAAGGAGAATAAAATTAATATTGGAATAGGCAAGAAGGATTGGCAAGGATTCATAACTAAACCCAGATAGTTGACTGAAGCTGATGGTGATATTTAGGGGGTGTGTTTGTGTGTGTGTGTGTGTGTAGGATAGCGGGTATATGTTGTCAGCTCAATTGGGTAAAAATGAGCAAATAAAAGATGTGCAGTGGTGAGGCCCACCCTTAATATTTGACTATTAGGGAGGACCTGCACTCGCCTATCCTTATAGCTCATTTAGCAAAACAATTTGTCAGCTCATACACACCTGTGCATATATGTTATGTGCATGTGTGCGTATGTGTGAGAGACATATATCCTTATATATAATATGGGATACTAGATATGAGTGCCACCTCACCTAACAAAATGAGCTACAAAGAGATAGGTGGTGAGGTTCATACCTTTCGATGTGACTAGAAGGGTAGGCCTTACCATTAGTGTATCACTTGGTAGCTCATTTAGCAAAATAAGTTGTCATCTCATACCCAACACCTCCCCAAAAAAAAGCCAACACACACAAAACACACAATATCAAAATGAGCAGAGACGACTGATGAAGTCCACATGCTCCAATGAGGCTAAAGGATGGGCCTCATCATTTGTCTTCAAACTACATCGCAATTAGGATTTATTTGAAGCAACAAGTTGCTTTAGTTACACTGCTTTAGTAAGTTTACTGTTTGGTTGGATTCTTTGGCATCTCAACCAGTTGTGCAAGAAAAAAAGAACGAGAGATTTTGGTAGTTGGAGCAGTGCTCAAAAGAGTAAAGTGTTGGGATATGTGTGATAATGCTACCACAGTAGTGGTGTTTACTAGTTTTTTTCGTTTAGTTAAATACTTAAAGAGGTCTAAACTGTTATTTAATCTTAACAATGTACTACTAGAAGCTACACAATTTACACACTGTATACAGCTTCAATTACTGTAGTTAGGAGATGCATTGTTCTAACAGTGTCCAAACATGTCTACAGTAAAACTTAAAATGTGCTCTGAACCCTTATAACATAAAACTCCAACAAATCGCTTCTGACTTAGCTTGTAAAACACTCCGTAAATTGGTTCTGCTCTAACATTCATAAATGCTGAATAGTGACGACAGCTACGTGGCTGATATGGACAAGCTAAACAGGTATGCCCGAACAGAATGCAACAAAGAAAGACTGATAGAAGCCTGTCTCAGTGGTAAAACAGGTGGGGATGGGTTGTACCAGGTTCAAAGCCTCTGATTTTTTTGGGTAGAAAATACACAAATACAATATGCAAGACAAAACATCTATCTGAAAGGGGTCGACTACTATATACATTTTTCTCCACAGATATTAATTGAGGAACATGGCATCTGTGAAACATGCCAACAAAAGCTTCAAAAGCTAGATCGAAAAGCACAAATAGTCAATAAAATGCACTGACGCACGCCGCTGCGGCATTACACAAATCTTGGCTACAAGACACACACACACATACATATATATATAATATTGTATGGCGGTGGTTTCCATGTATTCTAGTATCTATACTAATTTATCCATGTATCTTTTATTCCCCAGTACAATAAGGGAAGTATATAAAATATGATCAAAATAAAACCCTCCTCAAAGGTTGAAAAATGTATATCACTCAGTACTGCATATACATTGGTAGGAATCAAACTCAAAGCATAGAATCATGAAATCACGATGCAACACTAGCACAAAAGCAATATTAATTGTAAGAACGGTTGAAAGACTTACTTCATCAATTCAAATTCACCATCCGGAGGCACAAAACTGACTGTCTTCTCTGAGTTGAACCTCGTCAGATTTACACACTGATGAAAAGTGACATCATCAAGTTCAATGGTCTTGCCACTGCGGAAAGGGAAAAAAATGTTAGTTTACTCTAAACTAACTGATGCAATAACATCTTAATATTAAAGGGACAAGCAAACAAAACCATGGAAACCAACACAATTAGTTACTGGCATCAATTGTTGATGATTATTAAATGAAGTGACCAGTATGAATTTCCATTCTAGCGGTAACCTTATATTACTAAACGTCTAAACGTAGAAAAGAGGCTCTCGATTTCAGATTTACAAAGGCTTCACGTGGTCCTGTCTTGTAGATACACCTATATATGTTTCGATTAAGAAAAGAATATTGGTATTACAAGAAAACATCAGTATCCAAGAATTGTTGAACCTATAATATGCAAAGAATCCAACATGGCATGCTAAAACTATACGATGCAAATAACCCAACCCGATGTTTGGCCTAAAGCAGATACAAAGTGATGGAATGAGGTTGACTGGAACTTTATCCTCATTTTTTAAAGCTTTAACCATAACCAAATAAGTGTGACCCAACATACAAACTGCTTAATCGATCGCTCTTCCCCCTCCTATAGAAATCCTGTATTTGTGCCATGGGTGTGAATGTTTGATTGTGAACATGCAAGGACGCATGTGTTTGTGAATGCATTTGCTGGACATCTTGCATCAAGACAATCTCGTGTAGTAAGAATATTCAGTGACACCATGGCACACTGGTTACAGTGATATGCAAAAAAAAAAAAAAAAGCCGTGCTAGCACATAAGCAATATGTTTTCAAACATGGAAAATATACAGAAACAAAGTCACTTATAAAGACAATGAAAACCAATTCTTCAGAGCATATTGGACATGATATGTTACCTCTTTGTGGGCCTAGACTTAAGCTGAGATTCCTTCTCAAGACCAATTTTGTCATTTAGGCCTAGTTTCAGGTCAGGCATCCCAGACAGGAAGCACTTCATGAGAATTTTTCCAGTGACATCACAACGTAGTACACTCCCTGGACAATATATTAACAGATTTCAAAAATATAAACTGAAGGTGATAATTACCAGGATACATAGTACAGTCTTAGATGAAAAATATTTAACAAATTTACCTTTGGAAGACATCAGAAGATTAACACTTTCAACTATGTCCAAGAAGACCTGGAAAATGTAAGCTTTAGAACACTGCCTGTTTTTAAATACTAATTTAAAGAAGAAAAACTCAAAGAAATCATCACCTCATTCTTCTTATATACAAGACCCTCGCGTCTCCAACCAACAGCGCCAGTTACTTGAAGAGTTGCGTTAGGGACAGGCTTGTCTGAAGGCTGGTATTGCAGAAATGGCAGACAGTCAAAAAATTTTGAACTAGGAAATCATCTCCATGTCCAGACCAAGTACAGAAACCAACATTCCAGCGAAGGACACTCAACAACTTAAATATTTGCATCAAAGAGTGGGAAAAAACTAAAATCAAACCTTTGAAGAGAACGGTGATCTAACTCCTTCTTGAGTAATGTAAAGCTTCAAAATTTCTGGTGAAAGATTTTGGGGATAACCAAAGTCCATAATTTCTGCAAATAAGTGCAGGCATCAATTATCCAAACCTTCACTTGCAAAATAACTGATAGCACCACATACAAAATTGAAAGTCTAGTTCATTAAATTGCCAATAACATAGTTTCAAAAGAAGGAACTTGAGAAGAAAAAAACAAAGAGGAAAGACTGTGACAGTTAACAGAGTAAGATAGCGCAGTAAGTGCAGTAATAAAAACAAAAACTCATGGATCTAAATAATACCGTCGAGAAGCTCATATATCAAGACAAAGTTATTCCTGATCGCATCTTCATCGAATGCTCCACCAAAATAAGATTTGAACAATTGCACGGCCTGTCATTGATAAAACGAGATGAATATCTGACGATGGCATCAAAAAATCAATAAAAGATTAAATACCTATCCATTCTTTAAACATGACATAGTCCCTTGAGCAGTGAGTGATCCCTTTCCTCAATATACAACTCCAATAAAGAACTAAATAACAATCAAAAGGTATATCCAAAGGATATTCTGGTAACGATGCCCCCATAAAAAAACTTATCTGTGGAGATATAATCAATTGTTTGTAGTTCCTCAATTCTTACGAATCAAATCAATTTGGATAAATCAAATGCCATTTACGTGTATTTAGTTAAAGTATAATATAGCAACATTGAAATAACATACATAAAATAAGGGTAAAGTTTGTATTAAAAGTGTTCATACCTTCTAAGAACATGTGGTATTTTGACCTTACATATCTATGCATTGATTGCCTTTTATCATCTACTCTTAATAGAATTACTATGCATATCACCGTTACAGGGTTGATGCAACCCGGAGTGTTTTTCTTTTAACCATCCTGCCATAATTCTTACAATAAAGAAACATTGAAATAACATACATCCAAATGTACGAGTTAACAGATACAGGGACTTGCAGATGCTCGAGTAAGACATATCTTGCCAACTTTATAGTGTCCAGAATCTTTATAAACTGGTCAATTATTATTTAGAAGTTAAAGTATCACCATGCACGTCTTCAGTTCACGCTTTTCAGTTCACCAAGCTCCCTGAACTTTGCACAATAATTTGGCAAGATCAAACTCAAGTCTATTATTGATTTATTGATTTAAACTTGAACTGCCTTTAGTTTTGCAAAATTAAAAAACTAATTATTTCGTTCTCATTGAAAGACACCAACATATGCACACATATATATAGAGAAAGAACATGAATAAAGCAAATACATACAAATCGATTCATACCTCGACAACAAATTTGAAAGCGCAGGCAACATTAGCATTGCTGCTAACAACAATGACAATATAAACATTGCTAATTCTCATGTAAAAGAAAGAGCAACCTCCAATCTGCCGAACTGGGCAAACCCCAAGTTCTTTGGTCTGCATAATATGCATTCTGAATGCATCCACCATATTTCCACTGAACAAAGACAACACAAAAACCAAAATTTGTAATCAAAACCCTAGATCTGATTACCAAAATTAGAACTTTACAGCTGAACTAAGTAAAGATGAGCTGATACTGTAATTGGAAACCCTAATTCGACGAGGAAATTGATTTTACCCGACGTCATCGCGGTAGAGACGATTGATGAGGACATCGCCCCTGAGATTGAGGAAGTATATCGCCGATGCCGCTACAGGCATCTCCGATCGAAAACCCTAGCCAACGGATCTCAGGAGAGGAGAGGGATTTGAGATCTAGGGTTTCAGGGATCGTAGAATTGACGGATGAGAGATTTGGGAATCGGGATCTCTTTCTATTCTCGATCGTTTTGGTCCAAAGTTTCCAGCCAAATTATTTCGCTTTCCGAGTTTTTTTCCCAGCGAATTTTGTGTCGCACGTGATGTTTGAACCGCAGAGGTGGATTCACGTGACTTAGGGTATACCTCGGTGTAAATTATGATAAAGATGAAGATTATCAACATTATTATGAGTTTAAAATAGTAGCACTCATTACAATGATAGTGCCACTTATGAATAAGAAAATGATTTTTAGTAAATTTAAGAATAAATTTTCACTAATTTTGATAAGTTTTGTGCGATGTGCTATTTTATGACTGGCGATATCAACCTCAAATTGCTGCAAACTTATGGTAGTAATTTCAGTAAAGAAAACTTATAAGAATCAGTGGCATATCAAGAAAAATACTCGTAGGGGAGACGGATGGTAGGTAGTTATTTATCTAATAATAGTTTGGGCTTGAAAATATAAATGGGCTTCTAATTTCCAATGGGTTAATTCAAATGACTACTATAAAGATTGAGGGGGCAATTTGTTAAAATTTATGGGCAGATTGCAATCATTAGGGGACTTAAAATGTAAACTTGCAATTTTTTTGGGGTGCAACTGCCTCCAAAATGGGTATATAGATCCATCGATATTTATCAGAAAATATGACATAAGCTGACCATATTTTCACTTTTTTTTTCTCTAAAACACAAATTTAAAACGTGAGCCACTTGTTTTACTGATGTATGTCAGATTGCTTTATATTTTTGGCATAACACACATTGCATTATATGTAATTTGATAGCACCTACTTCATTCTAGAGTGATAGTGGTGCATGTTTGTAGGAATTTTGGCATGATTTTTAGAAGCTAATTAATATCAAAACAGCTTAGTAGGAGCCATCTGCATTATTTTTGAATGCATAATTCTGATAACATTTATATGTGTCTATATTTTCAACTACCTTCAAATGTACATGCATTTGAAAAATCAACATAACACAGTCGATTTGTTGGAGAAAAGTGTGTGTAAAACTTCACATTGTTTTCATGCAGGTTTTGAAGGAGCAAGCTTCATAAAGAATTTACTGTGATGGAGCTTACTTTTTCCTTGCAATTATTTATTAGCCTTTTTACGTTTTAGATATAACTAAGCAACAAACACGAACCCAGAGATTTAATTGGATTGCACCTCTCATTACTTTAGCACTCTCCTAACTCAAATTTGTATCGTGCCACGCACGCATCGCGTGCACTAGAATACTAGTTTATTAATACGTTTCATATTCAATCGGTATTAAACAAATTTATAACACAGAGAGAAAATAATTGAACTAAAAATGCAAAACTCATGCAGAGATAAAATATGAGGTTGTAGGTTATCAACTCCATCAAAAGGGAAAAGAACACAAATAATGCTGAACCTCTATTTAATCATGCATCTCATACAAAGAATATCAACAAAATCACAAATTACATTTTTGAACTACAAATTGCTCTGATTTTTTTCTTTTTTATCGGACCAAACAATAGATATCTAACACAACATTCAATCACAAGCACAAAACAGAATACAAATCTTATCAGATCTTGTTATTGTCTGCGGCCGTCTTGATAAAATTTGCCCTCCACAAAACAGGCCTACACATATTTATAGGCCGTTGTCGGGTGGGCTGTCGAGGAGGCTGGGTGCTGGACCGGCAATGTCGAACCATGGGCATTGGCCTGGGCCCGGTGCTCGGCCTTCTCTTGGTGCAGTTGGGCCCTAGCGTCGGCGATCTTGGCCTGGCACTTCTCGTGGACCATTGCGGCCTCGTGATGGCTTTGGGCCGTTTTCATCTCGGCCTTCTCCTCAGACTTGGCCTTGTGCTCTTTAACTTTCTCTTTGACAGTGCTTGCCATGTCCTTGACTTTCACCTTGACTGCCTGCATTTTATTTTATTTTATCGTTATTTTTTTTTCTTTGTTTTTTTAGATTTAGTTTGAAATTTATAGGAGGTCTGGGGGCTGGTTTTGTTTTGATTTTGTGGATGAGTTTTACACAGGCGAAATCGCCTAACACTTGTGCAGATGTCAGGTGAATTTGAGGTGATGGATGTCCATGTTTTTAGGGACTAATTTCAGAATGATTGATGGTAATTTCCTTTGTTTTAGAATATATGTAATCTTAGAAAAAAAAATTGTCTGGATTTTTCCAACATAAAAGGCTGCATTTAGTATTTGAGCCATAATAGTAGTTTAATAAATTCAATTCTAAAAACTGCTCCAAGAGACAAGAACATTGCATTTGATATACAATTTCAGCTAATTAATTCTTGAGATGTAATCAATTCAGGTCAAAACTGATTTATCTCTGACCAAAGTCACCAACATTTTTATGTAAGAAAAGATCAATTTAATATATAGATATTCTTCTCTTGAAATTTCATACACCCACATATTCAGAAATTAGACAGAATCTTAAGACATTTCTTACTGAAGGCAGACAATTAGACAAGAGTTTCATATTCTTGCCTAAATGTAAAAATACAATACATTACTCGAATCACATTAATATACACAATAGTTGTTCGCAGTTTTCTCTCTTCTAAGATTCAAACAGAAACTAAACCTGAAAAATCTCAATCAGCTCAGTACAATAAAGGTTGTTTTTGGCGCTGTAGCCTGCAAAAAATTGCTTATTCCAGGGGAAAGAGTTTCATGGAACAGAAACTCCATAAACCAACTCTATAACAAAGAAGTCAAAGATACAGAAATTATCACCTCTAGACAAGAATCCTTTTCAAGGGACTAAAAGATAAGAAGGCGAATCTTTTAAGAAGTCAGAAATGGAAAATCTCGGCGAGTATCAGTTATTGAGCTTCTGTTCATTGGCAGGAGATGCCTGCAAAAAGAAAAATGCACATGAGTCAAAATATCACTTGATTTCTCTTTTATATGAACTACAACTTGAATTAAAGGATTTGTGGTTAATTACTAATTAGTGTTCATGAAAAAAACCATGGGAAAGAATGAATTGAGATTTTACCATTGTAATCTCTTGTATCAGTTCTATAAATTTATTGTTGCCAACTGCAGCCTTAAATTGAAAATCTAACATTTGAGGAGGAGTTTAGCCTGTAAACCAATTTATATCCTCTTCAATTCAAAAAGCTTTGCACCCCTTTTAATACTCATTTATCACTGTCAGTTTCAGAACTTTAGTTAATTTCTTAATTCTAACCACAAAAATCTCTCTCATACACAAACACAGGCTCTGGATCCAAATCTTTTCATGGATGGACTCCAGTGGATCATCCGAATCCGAGACAGCCTTGATCAAGATTTAGAAGAAGATGATAATATATCAGCCTCTATTACCGGGGTTCCAAAGCCTCTAATCACTAACAAGCCTGACGCCTACATTCCTCAACTCATTGCACTTGGCCCATATCATCACAGCCGAGAAGAGCTACATCAGATGGAGAGATACAAACTCTCTGCAGCAAAAAAGATCCGAATCCAATTGCAAGATATCGGGTTTGAACACGTTGTCAGTATGTTTCACAAGGTTGAATATCGGATCCGTGCCCATTACCAGAGGTAAAACTCGTTTTAGTTTTTCAATAGGTAACTCACAATATAGGTAAATCTAGGTGATTTTGGAAATCGTGGGGTATTTCACATAAAAGAAATTACTTTGGCTGATGTGGTTTTTTATGAATAATTTCTTTAGTAATCTAGGCAGAAGCTCATTGAAGTAAAAGACTAATATACTTTTATGAAATTGCTGATATTTTAAATGATTACTTAGCTACAATAGCTAAACTAGAATGTGCAGATAGATGTATGCACATATAATTGTTTTTCTAAGGAACATAGTTTCATGCATCCTATCGTGCAGTTAATCAATCAATCTTGAATCAGGTACCTTCCTTTTGATGGCGAGACCTTGGCTTGGATGATGGCCATTGACACATCTTTTCTTCTCGGTTTCCTCGAGATTTCCTCTACTGGTGCCCAGAGCCTTTTGAGAATACCCTCTAAGATAACTACAGTAAATACTACAGCAACATGAACAGTAAATCTTTAGATCCCCTTCAGACATAGAGGGTTAAATTCACTGTTTATGTTATAGTAATTTACCGTATCATGAACAGTAAATCCAAAAAAAATACAAATGCTTGGGATCCTCACTTAAGTATAGAGCAGTAGATATGATTTCTAATTTTAAGCATACAATAATCAAATCAAATGTATTAAATCTTAGAGGGGGACAGGTTCAAAATGCAATGCTTTAAAAAAAAGGGAGGGGGGGGGGGGGGTTGTGCTATGCACGTGGTACACACTAGTTATTATGAGTTTAAAATAGTAGCACTCAATACAATGATAGTGCCACTTATGAATAACAAAATAAATTCTAGTAAATTTAAGAATATTTTTTCACTAATTTTGATAAGTTTTTGTGCGATGTGCTCTTTTATGGCTGGCGATATTAACCTCAAATTGCTGCAAGCTTATGGTAATAATTTCAGTGAAGAAAACTTATAAGAATCAGTGGCAGATCAAGAAAAATACTCATAGGGACGAATGTAGGTAGTTATTTATCTAATAATAGTTTGAGTCAATTTAATCAAATTGTTTGAAAATATAAATGGGCTTTTAATTTCCAATGGGTTAATTCAAATGACTACTATAAAGATTGAGGGGCAATTTGTTAAAATTTATGGGGCAGATTGCAATCATTAGAGGGCTAAAAATGTAAACTTGCAAATTTTCAAGGGTGCAACTGCCTTTAAAATGGGTATATAGATCCGTCGATATTTATCAGAAAATATGACATAAGCTGACCATATTTTCACTTTTTTTTTTCTAAAACACAAATTTAAAACGTGAGCCACTTTTTTTACTGATGTATGTCAGATTGCTTTATATTTTTGGCATAACACACATTGCATTATATGTAATTTAATAGCACTTACTTCATTCTAGAGTGATAGTGGTGCATGCTTGTAGGAATTTTGTCATGATTTAGAAGCAAATTAATATCAAAACAGCTTAGTAGGAGCCATCTGCATTATTTTTGAATGCATAATTGGATTGCACCTCTCATTACTTTAGCACTCTCCTAACTCAAATTTGTATCGTGCCACGCACGCATTGCGTGCACCAGAATACTAGTTTATTAATACGTTTAATATTCAATCGGTATTAAACAAATTTATAACACAGAGAGAAAATAATTGAACTAAAAATGCAAAACTCATGCAGAGATAAATTATGAGGTTGTAGGTTATCAACTCCATCAAAAGGGAAAAGAACACAAATAATGCTGAACCTCTATTTAATCATGCATCTCATACAAAGAATATCAACAAAATCACAAATTACATTTTTGAACTACAAATTGCTCTGATTTTTTTTCTTTTTTATCAGACCAAACAATAGATATCTAACACAACATTCAATCACAAGCACAAAACAGAATACAAATCTTATCAGATCTTGTTATTGTCTGCGGCCGTCTTGATAAAATTTGCCCTCCACAAAACAGGCCTACACATTTTTATAGGCCGTTGTCGGGTGGGCTGTCGAGGAGGCTGGGTGCTGGACCGGCAATGTCGAACCATGGGCATTGGCCTGGGCCCGGTGCTCGGCCTTCTCTTGGTGCAGTTGGGCCCTAGCATCGGCGATCTTGGCCTGGCACTTCTCACGGACCATTGCGGCCTCGTGATGGCTTTGGGCCGTTTTCATCTCGGCCTTCTCCTCAGACTTGGCCTTGTGCTCTTTAACTTTCTCTTTGACAGTGCTTGCCATGTCCTTGACTTTCACCTTGACTGCCTGCATTTTATTTTATTTTATCGTTATTTTTTTTTCTTTGTTTTTTTAGATTTAGTTTGAAATTTATAGGAGGTCTGGGGGCTGGTTTTGTTTTGATTTTGTGGATGAGTTTTACACAGGCGAAATCGCCTAACACTTGTGCAGATGTCAGGTGAATTTGAGGTGATGGATGTCCATGTTTTTAGGGACTAATTTCAGAATGATTGATGGTAATTTCCTTTGTTTTAGAATATATGTAATCTTAGAAAAAATTGTCTGGATTTTTCCAACATAAAAGGCTGCATTTAGTATTTGAGCCATAATAGTAGTTTAATAAATTCAATTCTAAAAACTGCTCCAATAGACAAGAACATTGCATTTGATATACAATTTCAGCTAATTAATTCTTGAGATGTAATCAATTCAGGTCAAAACTGATTTATCTCTGACCAAAGTCACCAACATTTTTATGTAAGAAAAATCAATTTAATATATAGATATTCTTCTCTTGAAATTTCATACACCCACATATTCAGAAATTAGACAGAATCTTAAGACATTTCTTACTGAAGGCAGACAATTAGACAAGAGTTTCATATTCTTGCCTAAATGTAAAAATACAATACATTACTCGAATCACATTAATGTACACAATAGTTGTTCGCAGTTTTCTCTCTTCTAAGATTCAAACAGAAACTAAACCTGAAAAATCTCAATCAGCTCAGTACAATAAAGGTTGTTTTTGGCGCTGTAGCCTGCCAAAAATTGCTTATTCCAGGGGAAAGAGTTTCATGGAACAGAAACTCCATAAACCAACTCTATAACAAAGAAGTTGAAGATACAGAAATTATCACCTCTAGACAAGAATCCTTTTCAAGGGACTAAAAGATAAGAAGGCGAATCTTTTAAGAAGTCAGAAATGGAAAATCTCGGCGAGTATCAGTTATTGAGCTTCTGTTCATTGGCAGGAGATGCCTGTAAAAAGAAAAATGCACATGAGTCAAAATATCACTTGATTTCTCTTTTATATGAACTACAACTTGAATTAAAGGATTTGTGGTTAATTACTAATTAGTGTTCATGAAAAAAACCATGGGAAAGACTGAATTGAGATTTTACCATTGTAATCTCTTGTATCAGTTCTATAAATTTATTGTTGCCAACTGCAGCCTTAAATTGAAAATCTAACATTTGAGGAGGAGTTTAGCCTGTAAACCAATTTATATCCTCTTCAATTCAAAAGCTTTGCACCCCTTTTAATACTCATTTATCACTGTCAGTTTCAGAACTTTAGTTAATTTCTTAATTCTAACCACAAAAATCTCTCTCATACACAAACACAGGCTCTGGATCCAAATCTTTTCATGGATGGACTCCAGTGGATCATCGAATCGAGACAGCCTTGATCAAGATTTAGAAGAAGATGATAATATATCAGCCTCTATTACCGGGTTCCAAAGCCTCTAATCACTAACAAGCCTGGCCTACATTCCTCAACTCATTGCACTTGGCCCATATCATCACAGCCGAGAAGAGCTACATCAGATGGAGATACAAACTCTCTGCAGCAAAAAGATCCGAATCCAATTGCAAGATATCGGGTTTGAACACGTTGTCAGTATGTTTCACAAGGTTGAATATCGGATCCGTGCCCATTACCAGAGGTAAAACTCGTTTTAGTTTTTCAATAGGTAACTCACAATATAGGTAAATCTAGGTATTTTGGAAATAGTGGGGTATTTCATATAAAAGAAATTACTTTGGCTGATGTGGTTTTTTATGAATAATTTCTTTAGTAATCTAGGCAGAAGCTCATTGAAGTAAAAGACTAATATACTTTTATGAAATTGCTGATATTTTAAATGATTACTTAGCTACAATAGCTAAACTAGAATGTGCAGATAGATGTACGCACATATACTTGTTTTTCTAAGGAACATAGTTTCATGCATCCTATCGTGCAGTTAATCAATCAATCTTGAATCAGGTACCTTCCTTTTGATGGCGAGACCTTGGCTTGGATGATGGCCATTGACACATCTTTTCTTCTCGGTTTCCTCGAGATTTCCTCTACTGGTGCCCAGAGCCTTCTGAGAATACCCTCTAAGATAACTACTTTGGTGAACTCAACTCGAAAGACATTGATCAATGACATGCTTGTTTGCGACATAATAATGCTAGAGAACCAAATTCCCCTCTTTCTCCTCCTCAAGATCCTAGAACTCCTAGTAAAACCACCACAACTTTCAGAAGAAACCTTAACTCTTATGCTAATTGCCTTCTTGAAGGAATTAACACCTTTCAAGATGGCTACAAACTTCCAATTTATTGAAATTGCTTCACACTCCCACTTGCTTGAGCTCCTCTACCATTCAATAGTACCACTGTACAATGCAGAAACTCTTGATTCCAATGAAGAAACCACTCACAATAATTGCCCACATAAACTCTACAGTTTTATTAGAGATTTTGCTGTTACAGCTATGCTGCTCTTCCTAGATCGAATCAAGGCCTTCATGTCACTGATCATCAAGTTTTTAATAAGAATACCGTGGACAATAATTACCTCAATTCCAACATTTGCAGTCCTAAGGCAACCCATTGAGAACACTAAGCTCAATTCTACTCAAATCTCTGACCAAGGTCTTTCATTTGAGGAGATTGCAATTCCTTCAGTAACCGAACTAGCCAATGTTGGCATTAAGTTTGAACCGACACATGGAGACATTTCAAGTGTAGCTTTCGATGCTAAGACTGCAACATTGCACCTACCAGAGATTAGTCTTGATGTAAATTCTGAAGTGGTCCTCCGGAATCTAGTGGCATATGAAGCAGCTATTATCACCGGCCCAGTGACACTTACACGTTATGTAGAATTGATGAATGGTATTATTGATACTGAAGAGGATGCAAGAATTTTAAGGGAAAAAGGGGTTGTGATGAATTTGTTGAAGAGTGACAAAGAGGTGGCTGAGATGTGGAATGGGATGAGCCGATCTGTGAGGTTAACAAAAGTTAAGGTTTTGGACGAGGTGATTGAAGAGGTGAATATGCATTATAATTCGAGGTGGAAAGTGAAAATGAAGAGGTTTATGATAAAGTATTTGGTAACTTCATGGGAGAATATGGTTGTTGTTATTGTGATTTTGCTGTTAATGATGGTGGGTTTACAGGCTTTTAGTACAGGGTTTGGGTTCCTATTTCGGAGCTGGATTTATGGAAGAAGAGGACAACTATGAAGTTCAGATTCTATGCATGGTTGTTTCAAGTATAATATCTGAATCTTATACACGCATTTTTCTGTTGCTCATCTAATTTCTAGTAAAACTGCATTAATCCAATTTTCTTCTGTTTCACTCTCTGGTCTCTCTATTTCCTATGAGTATTTTCTCATTTATTGTTGATGCATATGGCTATATGTGCCCTGATATCTTTGTCTTATTCCATAGTTCACAGAGGAATAGCTAAGTTTCTCAATAGAAACAACCTAGACCATATTATCAAGTAGTTGAAGATAATAATTCCACCAATAAACATAAGAAAAATGGAAAAATTATGAATAAGGAGGATAAAAGTTCAACAAGCAACCAAAGAAACATGGAAGTTACCTTATTAATTCAAGTCGAAAAGGGAAAAATGGGAGAACTTTAAGAATAGTTTTTCCCTTTTTTTTTGTTTTGTTTTTTTGAAAGTCTATTTAAGGGAATACTTGGATGAAATTGACATCAATCACCGTAAGGAAAAAAAGTGAATTTTGTCATAAAACTGACCGTAACAGGAGTCACAAAATTGCAGACTGCACATTTCACTGATCTTGCTCCATATTGGTACATCAATAACATCCTGCAGCTCCCACAATTGACATGTGCCACTTGATTTCCTGCAGCTAAACCTTTCATAGTCACAAAATATAAACAAAAAATATTCTCTTAAGATTAACACAACAAAAGAGGATGACACTAAATTATTGGTTATAGCAATTCCCTCACCTTCATGAGCCAAATTGACAGTGTGACAGCAAGAACATTGTACGCTAGTTGCGCCACGTATGTACATCAAAAGAGTATGGCAGCCTCCACAAACCAACTGAGCCATTTCGGTCCCTATTAATAAAACAGCTCGCATTAGCATCAGTTTTGGCAAAATTATTGTTCTTCATGTGTCACTACTTATAATATAAGTATGATCCAATGCAATGATGAAGAAAATATACCGGGAGGAGGAACAGGAGTTACTGCATTGCAGACAGCACAACATACTGTTGTTGCCCCAAGAGGATACATGAGAAGATTTCGACAGCCTGAACAAACAAGTTGGCTATGGCCGCCTGACGAAAAGAAAAAAAAAACTGTAACATACATAAATGCCATCAAGTTGAACATCATAGAAACTGATTTCGATGGAAAATGATAAAAAGAAGACAACATTATATAGCATTTATTCGTGAGTATATCTATGAAGCGAAAGACAAACGATTTTCTTAATACAACCCTCTAAACGACATTCAGAGATTAAACCAAATTGCAATCTGTGACAAAACACGCTCACAAATTTTCTATTTCTCTTTAGATTAGCACCTCAAATTACAATCTTTCAGGATTAAAGAAATTTTCTTTGGCGGGACAGAACATTTCTATCATCAATGATTTAATTAAAGCATTTTCACAAACATTAGAAAGGTTAAATAAGGAAGCATTGTCATGACAATACAAGCTTCATAATTATCTACAATGACTAAGTTAATTATCAGGTCACAATGAAAATTCACTTGAATGCTACACAATGCGTCGGTCTAGACGACAACCCTACCAATATAAACCAACATAGTTACATATAATGCGTACTAAATCAACTCTTAATCTTGCTTAAAACGTTCTTCATGGCATTAATCATATAGGAAATCCTAGAAAATTATAAAGGGATTGAAAGGATATACCATTTGATGGAGTAAAAGGAGCTGGAGGAGTTGGATATGGAGCAAGAGGAACAGGCATTGCCCAATTCAGATCGATATCTCTTCGATTCCAATGTCTTTTAATTCTTCAGCCTCAAACAAAGGAGAGAATTACTTCTCCCCTGTGGTCATCTATATACATTCATTAAATAATAGAAAAATCGAAAGAGAGAACACATCAGATTAATGGAAATTACATACATGTATCAATCTACAAAGTACGAACTCCCTAAATATTACAAAATCAATGCCCGCTTCAAATTATTGGTTTTCTAAATGAAAAAATAAATAAAAATTACCCATTTCAACATTTCCACCAAAAATCCATACATTCCAGATGCTAAAGCCCAAAAACCAACAAACTTAGAATTTCTACAAGAAAATAAGAAGAATCAGAGACACCCATCAACAAAACTTAGAACTTCTAAAAACTTTTGAGGGATAAATTGAAGAATGAAATGTACAAAATATGCCAAAATGTACTTAAATTATCCACTCCCCAAAGGCCAAAATTAACTACCTTTCAACTTGGCATCAAGAGTGTAGAGATGAATGAAATTTCCCTGATAATTTGATTTTTCTGGTTGTTTTTTCCTCTTATTTTCTTTTAATTTTTTTTAATTTTCTTTTTTCCTCTGCCTCTATCTTTTATAGAGGTGACTGGTCTTTTCAGTGTTTAGTTCTGCTCCTTTGTTGAGCTGTTGGGATTTGAAAATTATGATCATTGCTCTTCTTTACTACCAAACGTTACCCGTATTTTCACCCTCACACATATGAGTGGGGTCCATATGTGCGTGTAAATATGGGTGTCTGTGAGCGTGTTCCGTTAGGATTGAAGCTCAAATTTGGAGGGAACTAGTGGCTGAGCAACGGCCACATGAACTATTGGGCCGTATACAGTACTTTGCTTGAAAACTAATGTATGTTTTCCCTTCTGTGATGAGTGGGGAAAAAAAAAGTTAGTTGAACTACTGTATTTTTTTCATTATAAAAAATAATAATAAACAAATAAAATAAAAAAATTTACAGGGTCTCTCTTTATGTGAATAAAGAAAATTTGTTTTAAGTTAAAATATAAAACTATATACACCCCTAGGACTATTGCCACGACTTTGTATTATGTTTGGCATTATCTTAATATATAACTGGGTTAGAATTAATTTTAATCCAACTTTATTCTAACCGGTTTAGAAATAAACTAGGATAACATCGTCTAACTTTAAACTAGTATGAGGATCATCATTTTGCCTAAGAAAAATTGGGTCAGGACTAGTTCGATTTTTGCTAAACATTACTTTTTCAAATATAACGCCAAGGTGAATCCTGTTTTGATTCTGGGTGGTTGCCAAACACAACCATGCAACGTAAGAGCCCATTCGACATGGTACCATAGTTCAATTTCCAACATCCACGAGTCTAGAGCTAATCATTACGTAATCATTGCGTAAATTCAGATTTTGGCCCATCAAAAGATATTTCAACCACAACTTCTAAATTTTGACGTAGAAGCTCACAGACAAATGAATATGTGCAAGGAAATGACTTTTAGAACTTTGGAATGGCAACTATATGCTTTTGCAAAAGGGTGCAAGTTGTTAGGAACTCTCTTTTGGAGACAAAGAACAGACATTGAGAATTTGAGATGGATGGCTGTTGATGCTAACACCTCCCTTGCCAAATCTCTCTCAGATCTTAACAATAGACCACAACACTGGCTAGCCTTCTACGCCACACGCACAACCTTATCCAATCCCATATTCCCTTCGAATAAAGAAATGACTTGGTTGTTTCTCCCTCAAGAGAATTTAGTCTTGCTACCAATATTTAGTTTCTTATATTAGTATAATATATGTGTCTTTTTTCTTGGCTTAATATCAGAAAACCCCCCTTAACTTTGTGCCATTATTGGAAAACCCCCCTTAACTTTCAAAATATAAAAAAACTCCTTAAGTTTAGGGGTTATAAAAAAAACCCCTTTAACTTTAAGGTTTTATCACAAAACCCCCCTAACAGCGCTACCCTGATTATCCCAAATTATCACTGAACAAAAGTACTCCCGGTAGGGATTTTCAGTGGGAGACAGAGAGAGTTTTCCTGTAGGAAATCAAATTAATGTGCTAAACTAAATTATTAAATTTTTTATCACGCGGGGGTGAAGTCCCTACTCGGGAGTATTTTGTTTCGTTGAAAAATTGAGATAATAAGGGATAACGCCTTTAGGGGTGTTTTGTGATAAAACCTTGAAGTTAAAGTGGGTTTTCTGATAACCCCTAAATTTAAGGGGGATTTTCTGATAATCGCCCAAAGTAAAGGTGGGTTTTCTGATATTAAGCCTTTTTTCTTCAAGCACACATATTACATTAATAAGCCCATAAGAAAGTGTATCGGAGTCATTAGTGTAGATCTCACTACCTCAGTCTCAGTCTTATTTATTTGTTTTTATAGCTTATATAAGGGTTAGACAGAGAAAGATGTCAGAATTGATCATTTGCCGTTGCATATAAAACTTCAGGCTGCTCTAAATAGTTTTTTAGTTTTCTTGTCATCTTTGTAAAATATTAACTTTCTTTATTATCAATAAATCACATGCTTTTACTCTAGAAAATGGCCTCAACGACATGATGGCAGAAAGAGAAAATCACATAAATAAAAGATTCAAATAATAACTTTTTGTGTATCCATAAACGCAGTGTTCTTAAACTATAAATTTTGATATAAATCATCATGTTTCCATCATATAATCCTTATTTGTATGAATATGATTCCATCCCTTGATAATCTCCTTGTAAATGCAGCTGTCTTCTCATTTCAAGTATGTATATGCTAACTTGATTAGGATAAGGGAATATCTAACTCTCCAATCACAATTTAGCTCAAAGTCTAAAAGACTTAAATGAATGAAACTTTTCACAAAACAAAAAGGCTAGTTCTAACCTCATCCATTCAACCATAATATCTATTGTTGATAGAAGTAATAATTGCAGAAAAAGATATCAAGGACTCGGAGCTATCCTTGTCAAAGCAAAACCTTGGGGTTCTTAGCTACTTTGGACTAATTAAGGCCTCCAAATTATATCCTTGTCATCACAAGGTCACTTTTGTTCATGAGAGATATGTGTATGTTCTTATTAAGTTAAAATATCTTTAGCATTGATCTTATCCTATTTTAGTTATGTGATTTTCTTATCTTTGACCATGACCACTCTAGGCAATACTCTTCTGATATATTTTCTTCCTTTTTCTTCTTTGCTTTTTAAGGAGCTTTTCTGAGTGAAAGTAGGTGAAATTCTTGAATATGTACACTGTAGAGATGCTTGTATTACATTATTTGGTAACTAGGTGGATGAAGTCTATCCTGTCTCTTGTATACAATTTCTATAACTTTGGAAAACAATGTTTTAATCTCAAATTAAAATCTATAATAAATGAGGCCGCTAATTATAACTAGATAGCTCATTTTAGAAAACGGGTTTGGGAAACCACTGACCTATTTGCTCTTCACCAGACGTCAATGTGACCAGCAGGAGGGCTCATAGGCCGTAACTCTTGGTAATCTATTTGTTCAAAACAGTATGTCAGTCTATTCCTATTTTGCCTTAATAAATCAGTAGAATGAAATAAATAACCTCCATCACTAAACCAGATTCGATATTTTAGGATTTATACAATATGCTTACATCACACTTACCTCATCCCATCTTCGTCCTAGATTAATTTCAATGTCTTTTTTGTGATAGCAACAATCATGCCAAAATCGTGATAGATCATGATGTATGTGAGTGGTTAAACGAGTGGCACCAAGCTACAACTCAAAAAGTGTTACCATGGAAAATAGCGCTTCATTGCATTTTTCCTCCCACCCCACCCCTCTTATTCTCTCTTTTTTATCCTCCAAAATACATCCATTGAGACAGAGAGATAGGAGAAGAGAGCTTTCATCTTTGTTTTGTACTAATCATTTGGGTGTGTTTTTCCCCGCATAACAAAATGTCCATAATGGATATTCCAACGTGGTCATTTTTAAAAGTCCATGTCTACAATTATCAACCACCAATTTCTTGTCGGAAGCCGGGACCAATATTATTTCGGAGAATTATTTAAAAAAGACTATTTTTTTAAAATAATTAGCAAAATTAACCATTTTATAAAATTATTAGCAAAATTGACCTTTTAAAAAAAAAAAAAAGAGGTTAACTTTGCAAAATATTTACGAGACGACTATTTCAGATTAATCGTAATTAGCGACCACTAATTACACGTGACTACTAGTCCAGTGCATTTTAAAGCCAGTATTTTGCAAAATTGACCTCTTTTAACCAAAAAGAGATCGATTTTGCTAATATTTTTATATAAGGGTCGGTTTTGCTTATTATTTTTTTTAAAAAGTCTTTTTAAAAAAATTCTCCATAATATTTCAGCCTCAGAGGGGAAGCAGGTCTGGACCGGAATCAATTTAGATCCGAATCAAGGCCTTATGATACTGAAGGGCCGGAGTTCAATTAGATACTTTGGGTCCAAGTATATATTCCATATATTGCTTTTAAAATAGGTTTTACTTCATTTATAACCTCATTGATATCAAAATCAAATTAAACTATCATGGTCTCATGAGGAGGGGCCAAAAAAAAAAAAAATACAATAAATAGTGCATGTTCAAAATCGTAATTACTCAATATATATAGCTGTTGGTTTGTTGAACTTGACAAGAAGAAAAAGCCCATTAGGCCTTCAAGACCAATGTATATTAGTACGGGCCTTAATTCTGCAGACGAACGTATAAGGTGTGGCCTTTTGTAGCTAAAATTGCTAATTGTCTTTTCTTTTTCTTTTTCCTTTTTACTGTATAAAATATTTTTTTTTGGTGCTTGACCAGGAAGTATCCCCACAGTATTTCCACATGGGACTAATCTCCCCTCGGGATTCGTGGCTGCCCCTGGCCAAGCAGAGAAATTACAGTAATAGTTTTTATGGTGATGATAGTCACCCTAAATTGGCTGCTCTTTTCTTGTTAGCATATGTAAGCTACAATAACATCTTTATGATATTTGATATACAGTATTATGCATGGTAATAGGATATTTGAGCTTACATCTATATACAAGTTATCAATCAATAAAAAATTTCAAGAGTTGAAACATTATCAATGATCTTGAATGTCATAAACAAACTTCCAAAACCAATAGCTATGGATTCTTATTCACATGTTGATGAATGTATTTATCAAATTCGTATCAATGACCAATAAAAAGATAAATATATATTGCTAAGCTCATAACACTTTACTTTTCTTGTTTAGTTTATTTTCCTGAAATTATTTAATTTGAGTAAATATAGAGTAAAGTAGAGGGGTTAAATAAAAACAGACCACCGCTACCATTTTCACAATAAACTCCAATTTCACACGTCCATCCTCCCTCTCACTTCGATCCTCTCTCTCTCTCTCTCTCTCTCTCTCTCTAATCTGCTGCCAAATTCTCCTCCGCTGGAAAATATTTCCAAGATCCCTCGCTCTCGCCCCAATTTTATTTCCGCCGCCTAAATCACCCAAAAATGGGCTGCAACGTAAAAGATAAATCCCTCCGCGGCCCCCGCAAGCACCGCAACTCCTCCTCCAAGCCCCCTCCCGTCGCCGATCCCATCGCCGCCGACCAAAACCCTAACCCTAACCCTAACCCTAGCTCCTTCGACGACGCTGGATGGGGATACTGCACAGAGGAGCAACTCGAGGAGCTCCTCCTCAAGAACCTCGATTTCGTGTACAAGGAGGCCCTCACTCGCGTGATCTCGCTCGGCTACGACGAAACCCTAGCCCTGCGCGCGATCCTCGCCAACGGCCATTTCTACGGATCCGAGGATGTCCTTTCCAACATCATTCACAACACGATCACCTACCTCAAAGCCGGCGGCGACGCCGGCGGCGGAGACGGCGGCAGTGTCGCCGCCGCCTTCTCCGATCTCCGCCACCTCCAGGAGTACTCCCTCGCCGGACTCGTCTGCTTGCTGCAGCAGCTCCGGCCTCATCTAACCCGAGGCGATGCGATGTGGTGCCTCTTGATGAGCGAGCTCCATGTCGGCCGAGCCACCACGATCGACATCCCGTCCTCCGCCGCAGCCGCCGCCGCTGGAGGAGGCCCTGGGATGTGCAAGTTTCATGATCCGAAGAGGAGGATTCAGGTTCCTGCGAGATCGAATTCTAGATCGGCCGGTGGTGTCTGTTGCGCGAATTTGGAGCGTAAAGAGAAAGAATCACTGTCAGAGTCCGATGTCGTTGCGGCGGTGCTGAAGAGCCTGGAGAGCATGAGCATTGAGGACGAGAAGACAGAGGATCAGAACAAAGAGAAGAAAGAGAGGGTTTTGAGCATGATACAAAAGATTAGGGATTTAGAGACACAGGTTAAGGAGAGAAAAGAGTGGGCACAACAGAAAGCAATGCAGGCAGCGAAAAAACTAAGCAATGATCTGACGGAACTTAAAATATTGAGGATGGAGAGGGAAGAGAATCAAAGGGTTAAGAAAGGGAAGCAAGCATCAGAAGATACAACGATGAAGAGGTTGTCGGAGATGGAGACTGCGCTGAAGAAGGCCAGTGGGCAAGTGGACAGGGCGAATGCGGTGGTGGGCAGGTTGAATACTGAGAATGCAGAGATACGAGCGGAGATGGAGGCATCGAAGCTAAGCGCATCGGAATCTGTGAGGACTTGCTTGGAGGTGGCTAAGAGGGAGAAGAAGTGTTTGAAGAGGTTGCTGGTGTGGGAGAAGCAGAGGCAGAAGCTGCTTGAGGATGTGGCAGAGGAGAGGAGGAAGATTGAGGAGTTGCAGCGGCAGTTGAATGAAGTTAGGGACGCACAGAAAGAGGCTGAGGTGAGTCGAACGAGGCTTCTAAGTTACTGGTTTATTACTAAGTCTGGTAGTATTTTTTTCCTTCTAATGTCATTCCATTTGTAGAGTGTTATGAAGAGTTAGAAAATACTAGTACTTAAGACAAAATTTTGAAGGTTTCAAGTCACTCACAAAGAGTGATGCTGTGGATATCTAATTCATAGATGATATAGGTATGTCCTACCTTTGATAGGTTTGCAGTTGGTAATGTTGGAATTGTAAGTTTGTAACTTATCAGGTTAGGTGATATGATCATATGCATAAAACCTTGCTACAGATGCAGTGACCATAAGTAGCTTAGAAGAATAACCGGTTAGATATTTTGTTGCGACATAATGTATTATATATGTATATATACTTTTAGGGGTCCTAGAGCATCTAGTGGATTATGTAATTACATTCTAAATTTGAGAGGTGTAAACTGATTAGTGATTGGGAGGTTTTCTAACTAAATCATTTTGCCCTATCTTCAATATTTAAAAAGCCTCCGGCCTCCGCCTAGCCTGCCTTGGCGTACGCCTAGGCCTAGGCGGTACCTAGGTCGCCTGCCTAGTGCCTAGCATTTAGGCGATACTTAGGCTGCCCACGTGTGTCTTGGGAGCACCTAGGGGAGCTTTGTCTGCTTACGTAGACTGCACCATTTGTGCTTTGATCGTGATTACTTTCATTACAGCCTCTGCATCCTCCAACATCCTCCAAACTCCTCTAGCCTCCAACCTCCAACTATGAACACCGCCTCTACCTCCTCCGATCTTTAGCAAAACATCCTCCACCATCACTTAAACAAAGAAGGAAATCCGCCTAGGCACTAGTCTGGGGCCTAAGCTTTCTATAACATTGGCATTTACTATAAATTATTGCAATTAAAAAATAAAAAATAGGAAAACCGTCTAGACTCCAGCCTAGGTGTGTAGGCTCTAGGCATCGGGTCTAATGCCTAGGCTGCTTAGCGCTTTCTGTAACCTTGCCTATCTTGTGAAGAGGTCATAGAGGAGGAGAAGGTTAGCCACACTCTTAACTACAACTCTATGAGGCTAGGAAGCACTGTAGAGAAGAAAGGTGGACAAACGGATAGGGATCATATAGTGTTTCATTAACCTTAATATACTTGTTCTGAAGTGCAGAAGCATATAGTTTTTTCTTATTGTTTACCATAAGATTGCTTTAATTATTAGGATAAAATGATCATTCCACCCTTAAAAGTATCGGTGAACTCTCAAGTTACTCCCTAAAATATCAATTTACCTATTTTGCCCCGCAAACTATATTTATGGTTTCAATGTGGTCATTATGTGCGCCTACAATCAAATATTCAACAAATTAATGACATTACTGTGTTTTTTTTTGTATTTCTTATATTTTTGCAATCTAAAAATTATTTTTAATTCATAAAAAGGGTTAAAGGGTAAAAATTTTGGAAGAAAGTAGTTAAAATATTTTTTGTTTGGAAAAAGGAGATAAACTGATAAAAAATCATGAAGAAATACAAAGAAAAAATGTTATGTCATTAATTTGTTAATTATTTGGCTGTAGGCTCACAAAATGACCACATTGAACCAGAAACATAGTTTGAGGGGCAAAATAGGTAAATTGGTACTTTAGGGAGCAACTTGAGAGTTCACCAATACTTTAAAGGGGAAATGATCATTTTGTCCTAATTATTATGATTAACTTAGCAGAGGAGAGAGCTGAATGAAACTAAAAGGAGGAATAGGATTCCTGTTGCCGGCCAAATAAATTTGGGATAATGGCTTTGTTGTTGTTCTTGTATCGCTTTAATTATTATGATGGGTAGAACAAATGCTTAGCACAATGCTGTTTCAATCATCCAATGTAGCACACTTTGCGTCTTTGACACAGAACATACATATATTCCTTCTTTTTGTTTATTGGTACATGTCCGTGTGTGCTGAGCTAAAATGGTTTTATAAGCCTGACACCTAATACCTTACCCTCCTATTATTTTAAAGTAAAAAATGTATGATCTATCCCTATGCATTATGCTTTATGCGGTTTAAGATATCGGGTGGTCAGCTGATATGTCACGTACTAGGGTTATTTTCAATGTTGTTAATTCAACAGATGCTAACTTACTTCTGTTGATTCTTCAAATTGATCTTTCATTATTATGTATTGTAAAACTGAACTTGATAATGGTCACTTGAATTTGGTCTGCGGCGGGCAAGTGCCAATGTGACACTTCAAGGTCTAGAATATGTTAAGTTAAATGCATTCAGACCCAGTTCTTATTAACAGAAGGGTAAAAATGAACTCTCCCTCACTCCCTGCCCCCTCCCCCTCCCTCTCCCTCTCTGTAGATTATGGATGCTGTGTTGTAAGAGTAACCCTTTTACAGAGGCTGATATTCTGATTCGGACTCCTCTGGGATGTGGTTAGGAAAGAAACATATATGTGCCAATTGCAACACTTAATGTCAAAGACGGTCTTCCTTTCATCTGCCTTTTTATGGACTAGTTTTATTCTCTCCTTTTTTGCGGAATATTGCTTCTTATCCCTTAAAAGCCCTATCTAGGTGGGTGATTGTGTAGTTTAGTTGTTATGGCATGGGCACATTAACTGCATTGTTCTTTATAATCTCATGTTCATATTAGTGAGATGTTTTTGACCTTGCTCCTTCTCGGTAAAATGTTCTTTTGCACGCTTTATCTATGGGTTTGTGTTCAGAGATCATGTTCTATCTATAATTCAAGTAGAGAATACCAGCAGTTTAGCACTACACATGAAAAGGTCTGATCTAGGACGAGTTTCGTATCTTACATCCCTCTTCTCTGTCTGTGATGAGATTGGTAGAGGAAAGTTGTTCGTCTGCTTGTGGAAAGATTCATATCTCGCATCTAGTTGTGGGCTGATTATTTTTATGCATGTATTATTCATTACAGGGTACTTGAAAAGGTGAAAAGGATACTTTAAAAATAAATGTTCGATCCATGAGTTCATGTGTTCCTTGTTTTTTGTTTTTGATAGTTCATGATAACATACAATTAATCATTTTGATGATTTATAGTCTATGTAGATGTATAACTTTTGAACCGCTTATATTAGGTTGGCTCTAGAAACTCTGTCCTAGAAAGATCACAATTCTAGAAAGATCTTTTCAAGGAAATAGGCATTTTCGAGTGCAACTTTTTTGTATTTCAACTGCAACCAAGATCCACATTAATCAAGTAGTTTTATTATGGGGTACTATGAAGGATCTTATGAGTCCTTTTTTTTTCTTCCTTTTTTTGGGAACCAAATTAATGTTTAGTTCTTCAGATTTAGGTCAAGCGTTTGATGGCAACCATATTCATATGTGTCCACCATCAAGTTAAGTGTAGTTTTGAAATTCAGTCTTGCGCGTCAACTCATTTATTCAAAGGAGACAGACCCTTTGGTGCAATTAGAGACAGGATGATCCTTATTGGAAGGATCTGTCAGAAATGTTTTTCCTCCAAAGTAGATCTGATGTCACTAGGGGGTGGAAACAAACCGAATCGAATCAAATAGTGGGATATTCAAATTCGAATACGGTTCGATCTTAACTATTGAAATGTGTATCCAAATTTGAACCTAATCCCATTAAAGATTCAAATTCTATTTTTTTTCCATGCTTAGAGATTCACCAACTATTTGCAAATATTGGAGTCCACGAGGAGGGGAAATGAAAAAAAAACACCATAAGAGAGATGAAAGGTTATAGCGTCTTACCAAATCACGAGCAAATTGAGGGAGAGAGAGGGACGCTGGAGAGACGTACTGGCACAAGGAGGGAGAGGAGTCCTGAAGAGAGCAGGAATAGAAGAGTGCCGCGAGCACGCAAGAAAACCCTAGGCTCCGAGTTCGCTACATTAAATATCTATCTGATAGGATGTTGACACGTGGAGATATGATTAAACACCTGGCTGTTAGGATCTTGACACATGGCCATATCGGTGGGAGGAAACACGCAGCCTCTTTCCTCTTTAAGCGGCAGGATTTTCTTTCCCGAGAACTGGTTTACTGTGAACTTAATTTTTTTTTGGAAACAACATGAAAAAGTTAAAGACTTACCTTACGTAATAGAATGCAAATATTAAAACTTACCATACTTAATAAAATGCAAATATTTAAACGCAAAAATGTGCAGGACTGGGTTGTTCTTGTGATTTTTCATGATCTCTATCTCAATAGCATTTGTATAGGTTAGATGTGTAATATTTGAATGAGTAGTTTGTAATAAATAAAATTTATAGGACTAAAATATAAAATGTAAACAAATAGTTAACAACCAAACAAATTGAATATACATTTGGTTAAATTCTATTCATTTATAAACCAATACTATAACTATTTGTTTATTGTTAAATGTACTATCAAATCAAATATAACCGAATAGTTACACTGATACTTAATGAAGTATTTGTTGATATTTGGTTCTTTTTCAACCTGTCAATCAGTGTCACATACCAACAATGTTTTGGCTTGCACTTGTTGCAAGGAACTTTGTCTTTGGCAGTGGATAACTTCATGTGTGGCCTGAGTGGTTGACGGCCTTAAAAACTATTGTAATATCTAGGTAAAAGGGTTATTTTCAGACACCATGTTTACCTTGAAACAATTATGCTGGACTTAAGATTCTTGGTACTTCTCTAGAAGTCATCATCACCTATCTTGTTAACGATATCAATTGACTTTCTGATTTCTTACACGTAACTCATAAATCAGATATGTCTACACAGTTTGCTGCCTTCTTTCCTTGTTTTTGCCCCGAGACCTTGTTGAAGAGCTGTTATTTATTTGAAGGCAGTTGGGTGCCATCTTATTTTTATGCGTCCATAGCATATGTTTCGTTGATTTGGGGAGCGAACTGCATTATGATTCTATCCTGGCAACGGCAAAGCTCCTATTATTTACATTACTTGACTACTAAACACTTGGGTAGATAAAGATACACAACCTCTGACTCTGAAGTTTCTGCTTTGGTTCCATTCTCTCCTAAACTTGCAGGCGAAATGGAGACAAGAAATAAAGGCCAAAGAGCAAGTAATTACACAGGTTGAGGAGGAACGAAGAGCCAAAGAAGCAGCTGAGGCCACCATCAAGAGAAATCAAGAATCACTGAGGAGAAAGATTGAAGTGGACTTCCAGCGTCACAAAGATGACATTCATAGGCTTGAAGAAGAGCTCTCCCGTCTAAAAGCCAGCACAGTCTCGATCCTTCCAACCAAATCATTCTCAAATGCTTTGAGCTCAGTTGATTTAGACTTGTCAAAGCCAGCTAAAGAAACCAATGCTAAGATCAATCAAGGGTCTAATAAACCAAAAATTTTATCAAAACAGAACCGCAATAGAGAATGTGTTATATGCATGAAGGATGAGGTTAATGTGGTTCTTTTGCCTTGTGCTCATCAGGTTCTCTGTGTCAGATGCAGTGAGGATCAAGAGAGGAGGGCAAAAGCTAACTGCCCTTGTTGCGGTACCCAAATTGAACAGAGAATCCGGGTTTTTGGTGCAAGCTGGTGATTTTCAAGAGTTTATAGTATCGGGTTGATATTTCATAGTCACTTTTTATTTTTCATTAATGAGAATAAGTTTACATATACTGTTATTGCTCTTCGGTAATCAACATGTGAACAGCGGTGAGTAAACCCTGGTTTTTGCAAATAATTTGGGCAGACACCTCATTCTGGATGGTGTTTTTTTACATCTCTTCCTTCTTTCTTTTTATATAGTTTGTAAAATATTTCATGTTGAGATCTCAGAGATGTTTTCACATGTTAAGGAGACTGTTTTGTTTCTATTTTGGGCATATTAGTTTAAAAATCGTCTGATGTATAGCTTGTACTCAGTGCAGTTTTTCTCTTGGCAAATTGCAACAAAATAGTTTTGAGGTAATAATGTCTTGTAAGGGAGTACATAATTTTTTGGGCGGGTTTTAAATTGATCTCTTCAGTGGAAACTGAGTTTTCATTCTACCAACTATTCATATCAATCGTTTTTTTTTCTTTTTTTCTTTTGTCTTTTCTGTTTTTTTTTTAAAACCCTTTCATTTCGTCAGATTGGTAGAGTGATAGATATGAAATGGTTAAATAATTCACTATTGACATCCAGCAGTGTTTTTATTTCGATCAAACTGGATTAGAGACATTAAGGGTGTGTGTTTGGCAAGTGTATAAAATTGGGTCCTGGTCCAATTTCACTCCATTTGCCAAACACACCCTAAGTCCTTTATGATGAACGTACTTGCCCTTTCCAGAGCAATAAATACAAGGGTAAATGGCACTTAAATACCCTATTGTTTCACTAACTTAACACTTAAACACCCTATTGTTTCACTAACTTAACACTTAAACACCCTGAGTTGTAAAAAGTAGCACAAAAATACCCTAAGTTGTCCACCGTTAGAATCATGTTAACACCGTTAAAAACTATCTATTTTGACAAAAATACCCTCCATTAAAATGGTGATAATAAATTGAAGGGGTAGGTAAAATTATAATTAAAGCAACAAATGGGGTCAAGTGCTAAGCACATGAGAATATTCTAACATCCAACTAACAGAAGGTAGCAATGTGCTACTTTTGAACAACTTAGGGTATTTTTGTGCTACTTTTGAACAACTTAGTGTTGTGCTACTTTTTACAACTCAAGGTATTAAGTGTAAAGTTAGTGAAACAATAGGGTATTTAAGGGCCATTTAGCCTAAATACAAATATATCTGAGCTAATTTGCAAGCGCCCAACTTACTTAGAATTGCTATCGCAACTCTCAATCTCTGACCACCCAGAAGTCTGGCCTACGTAACCCTGTATTCTCTGTCAACATTGATACTTCTGCTTTTAAAAAACAATGCAAAATCACTAGAATTGGAACAAACTATAAAGATTAAAATTTGAACTGTTCTTTTGATGCTAGTTTTCTTTACACCCACTCAAAGACCAACTAGCGAATCCATACCCTGCATTTAAGCCCACCGAAAACTATTTTCACTGCACAGTGCAACTGCAACCACATGCACACTTAAGCTTTCACTTATGTTAGCAATTCCAATCTTGTAATGTTCATTCGCTTTATAGATACAGATAGTTAAGTACAATAACCACATCACTATCTTTTCACTAGAAGACTGAAATATATTGCAGCACACTTATCGACTCTCTGGGGATGACACTTGCTCTCATTGTCAGTTTTGTTCCTTGTAAACACAAAAGCCGAAAATCTTCTTCCACTCCGTTGTTTGAGGAACTTAAGTAAACAGCCATACCCTGAAATATATTTTGTGCATCTTTTTCAATTAAGTTACATTTTTTTGAAAGCATTATGATGCGACTTAAAATTGACCAGCCCTGATGTCTCTATCCAGACGATCTGCATTCAATGTACCAGGAAGTTCCCTGAAATCTTCATTGAATACTGAATACGCACTGCAAAATAAAAAACGAAGTATGAGCTACTTCTGATCAGAGATAAAGGAAGGAATGAAAACAGCATCAACTACTCGAGTAATTATAGGGAAAAGCATGTTGAAATCTTTTCCAAATGGAAAATAGCGAGGATGAATAACTCCAGTACCTAACGTCTCCTTGTTGTCTCTTTCCAAGATTTAGAAGTATGATCAAAAAGCCAGTCCCAAGTATCTGCATGCAGTATAAGAGCACAAACCAACAAGTGAAAGTAGTCAGAATATTTATGTTATTTTCCCAACATCAATAATACTTAAACTATTTGCTAAAAGCCCCCCAAGACATGCAACAGAATATTTTCCTGGAAGTTTAACATGAAAAAACACTTCACGTATATCCTAATACTGTCAATAGTGAAAGTGAACTTACATATAAGGGACCTAAATCCCATCTGTGAGCTACAGGTGCCAACGAAAACCATAGGAATATGCAAGCCCATGCCTTCAGACTAATAGAGAAAATCGCTATCAACAGGAAATCTGCCGAAATTGATACGATAGATAAACCATCTCATCTGCATATAATCTTCATTTCCAGAAGTTAATTGAAATCCATATAAAAGTATACCTGGAAATCTTAATTTGTTACGGAGAAAAGAAACCATTCTCCTCTTCCACCAACTTGATGACTGTGGCATTTGAAACCTCTGCTCCATACACAGAAAAAAGTTAACCTAGAGGAAAACATAATTTTATTTTGAAAAATTAATGATTTAATAATGATTCAGAGCGAAAGGTTTATCTAACCAGGTCTTCCTCCTCATCATCATCCTCTTGAAGATGTTTAGCAGGCGGTTTTGGCATGACTGCTACCACGAGAGAATCTATCGAAACAGTGGAATCAAATTTTATTCAAATAGGAAGGTAATAAGGAGCAACAATCGGACAATCAACACAAACAAAAAAGAGGACAACAACAATATTTTAAAAAGTTTCTGCCTAGCCCGGCTAGGCGTACGCCTAGGCCTAGGCAGTACCTTGACCGCCTACCTAGCGCCTAGCGCCTAGGTGGTACCTAGGTTGCCCACCTAGGTTTTGGGCGCGCCTAGAGGAGCGTGGTTTGCCTACATGGACTGCATCCTTTAGGCATTGATCGTGATTGCCTCAATTGCAGCCTCCATATCCTCCGACCTCCTCCAACTATAAACACCTCCTCTACCTCTCCCAACCTTTCCCAACCTTTAGCAAAACCTTCTCCACTACCACTTAAGAAATCTACCTAGGTGTCAATCCAACACCTAATCTTCCCATAACATTAGCATTGACTATAAGAAATTGTAATTAAAAACTAAAAAATAGGAAAACGCCTAGGCCTGCCTAGGCTTCCGCCTAGGCACCTAGGCTCTAGGCGTCGGGTCCAACGCCTAGGCCGCCTAGCGCTTTCTGTAACCTTGGACAACAATGCAAGTTTCAAGGTCATCATTTGATACAACTATGCCATATCACATATGGAGATCATATATGGACAAAAGACTATAACTAGCAAATGTTCACGAATAAACTGCAAATGCAATTTCCAAGGTGAAAATAAAATTTCTAACTGAAAATAAAATTACAAGTTGCCACAAAACCAACTGCATAACTATAGAATATTCTACAGTTATAATGTGAATCCCTTTCTCACTATGTCGCGAATAGCAGCTCTTGGCCCCTACTTTCTTGACAAAATAAAACAAGAAATATTCACTTGTTATTTTCATGACACAATACCTAGGAGAACTACAGGAGTTTGGTTCAATATACATAACTAGTGAAGTGGTGTTTTATGAATATACATTGATAAGTATCCATTTACACCCCAATTTACAAATATATCTAGGGAGGAAGTTAGTCATACCATAATGTACAAGAACCTTTGAACATATAAACCTAAACACGTCCTCCACAATTTTATATGTAAATCCCATTAAAACAATTATAATTTCTCTGATATCATTCAGGCAAGCTCTCAAGACAGGAACAAGCTTGCCTCCGCATATGCCAGGTAGATGCTCGCTATATTGCTTGCTCTTGAAAAATGACAATGCCTATGTGGCCAAGTCTTCAATATCCACACCAATAAAAAACGCAATGCTAAACCATGAGAATGGGTCCATTAGCTATTGGCACAGCTGCACAGCATCCCATGGCACAATGCCACTAATATGCCTCCATATGAGGGTATATATGGGTGGTCACCCTACTCTACTTTCTTTCTTACACTCCTCATTCAGCTAATTTTCAATGCCCGATGTCAAATGACGCACACCGGAGGGAGAGGTAGTCAACAGAAAATCACATGATCTCTAGGTGTAGATCTTCAAGGATATACGAACTGTAAGTCCTTCGGTTTTCTGATCTCAATCTATGCATGTTATTCTGCACCAAATATGCCTCCTTTTCCTTCTAATTTACGCATATTTTTCTACTAATGCTTGACATATGGTGTTCTCCTAGAGCTCATCCTGATATGTAAGTGTATCATTATATACCCAGTTCCAATCCAATGGTAAAATCTCCACTTTCTCGCTTTTATTCTCATAAAAGAATAAGCTTTAATCAAATAAAATTTAAAATTTTACACGAAAATCAAACAAAAATCAAGAAATTACCGCCATTGTTGAATCTGGCATTGACATCCTCGCCATCCTCGCTCTCGTCCTTCAAAATTTTCCCTTTCAAGATGAGCTTCAATCGGTCCTTGAGAAGCTGGCGATCTAAAGAGACCAGAGATCTCAGATCGGAGACCTAAAAAGTTTGTAGCTTTGAAGTAACATTTTGTAAAACTTGGAATTGGGGAAATTGAATTAGGGTTAGGGTTTTGATTGGTTACCTTGATGAGAGGGGGAACTCGAATCGAGGAGGGAGGAGATGGGCCGATGGCCTTGATGCTAATCTCTACTCGCTCGTCGCCGGCCATCGATCGTTCGCGCCCTTTGCTCGGCGGACTTGTGATGAGGGAGTTGTTTAATAAAAGGGCTAATTTCACTAAACACCCTTAAACTTTGGGGGATTGGGCACATAACCCCATGAACTTTTTAATCTGACAGACCGCGCTGCATGTAATTGACAAATAGCTGACTTGTTCTTAAGAGATAAAAAAAACCTTCGATTTAGTCATTTGCCGTAACGTAACTCTACCCCATGTTGAGGGGTTTTTTCTCTCAAAAAGATTTTGGTTATTTGTCAATTACACGTACGGGTCCGTTGGAAAAAGTTTGAACTTCGGGAGTTTGTTGAGACACCCTAGGTTGTGGGGGTTTTGTGGGATAAAAAAGTTTAGGGGGTTATGCGCCAAACCCACCAAAGTTCATGAGGGTTTGTGAAATTAACCCTTAGATAAATGTGGGATCCATTAGAAACTTATCAATACGTTATTATTTTTTTATTTTTCAGGTGTATTTACGCGACTAAATTAAATACCTCCTTTATTATTGTAAAGGCGTCTCTTAGATATCTATCTACCTCTCACATATTTGATATTTCAAAAGTTACTCCTAAATCTTACTATTTACCAATTTCCTCTTCCAAATTATATGCACACTCACTAGTTTATCTTTCTTTTTATTGTTAGACATTTAACTCCTCAAATAATATACTCATTTGGCATTATCAGGGAACATTTTTCACCTGTAAATAATTAGATGAAAAAAAAAATAAAAATATCTTCCTATCACTATGGAATTACATTATATAAATATATATAACAGAATGAAAATGTGAGGGAGCTAATATTTAGAGGATGAGGCTATCAATATCCACCAACCAATCCATCTCATACATCCACAGACTCAATCAACAAACATTTAAACAAATCCATCCTCTTCCTCTTCCCTCTCTATGCTCTAGAAAAAAAAAACTCATCCAAAAGATAAGAAAAGAGTGTTGAGCTAGAGAGAAGAAGATAATATTATGGCTCTCAAGCTGTGGGCTTCTTCAACTGCCAATGCACTCAAGATCTCTTGCACTGCCTCAAGAGCTTCTCCTCTCTCCGCCTTCTCCGTTTCAAGATGCTTCTCCTCTGGTACTTCATTTCGTCGATGCCCTTTCGCTTCTCTATCATATTGTTTTATGTGTATTTTTTTAGAATTTGTTGTGTTGATCAGATGAGCACTTTTTTTTTTTTTTTTTTTGCTTATGACATATATTTTTGATAGTTTTGGATGGGTTGAAGTATAGTCCTTCTCACGAATGGGTGAAGCATGAGGGATCTGTGGCTACTATTGGCATCACTGACCATGCTCAGGTAATTATCCTAATATGGTTAATTGCGGATAGACCGCTTGTAGTATCCTTGTTTTGAATTTACTACCCTTCTGGTTTTATTGTTGCAGATAGACCACTGGGGTGAAATTTTTACTCTTTTACTCTCAGGAGTATATTTGTCAAAAAACAATTACTCTTTCTCTGAACAATTTCTTTTTTGACACAACAAATTATCAATGAACATATGATAGATGCTAGTTTACTTGTTGATTAAGCGCTAATATATCTGTTCTCTGTTCAATTTATCAGATCAAACTATTAGAATCATGTACTTTTCTTAATTACATATTATGACATACTATAAATAGGGCCATCTAGGAGAAGTTGTTTTCGTCGAGCTTCCAGATTCTGGTGCCGCAGTTTCAAAAGGAGGCAGCTTTGGAGCAGTGGAGAGTGTGAAGGCAACAAGTGATGTAAACTCCCCAATCTCTGGTGAAGTTGTTGAGGTCAATAGTAAGCTCACTGAAGCCCCTGGACTGGTAATGTACATAAACAAGACAATTCACATTCACTTACAAGAAATATTTTCGATGTAATTAATAGTTATAACTTGTTTTAGATCAATTCGGGTCCATATGAGGATGGATGGATGATCAAGATCAAGCCAAGTAATCCATCAGAGATCGAATCCTTGATGGGTCCGAAGGAATACACAAAGTTTTGTGAGGAAGAAGATGCTCACTAGATGTTCCTCTTAGTTTCATGTTTAATCCTGAGGAGGAAAGCTACCACATACAATTTCGGTTTCTAAAGGATTATGAGGATATCATATTGATTGTGGAGATTAATGATGTTGAGTCATATGGTATTGTTCTAGTTTCTTTCACTGTCACCCTTTCTTGTGTTGTTTACTTATCTCCACCTTCATATGTAATGCACGCGTTAGTGTACCGTATACATTCATGTAGTTAAGCTCACATGTTGTCCTCTGTGTTTATGCTCTTGATTATCTTGGTGATTTGCGTTTAGAGTTAGATTTTTCACCACCTTCAGTATAAGCTCACCTGCAAAATGATCGATGGATTATTAATCTGTGCATTTAACATGTAGTTATATTCGATACATCGACAGGTTGCTTTCTTTCTTTTCAGTATACGCGATATTTTACAACAAGAAGAGTGTATCAAATGTCTCAAACCACATAGCAATATTATTTTTACTGTGATTTCAGTAGTTAGCATTTTTCATTCTTGTTTTCAAGTTTCAATTTTTATCTGGTTATATTTATCTCTTGATTGTTTCTGATACCGAAGAAAAAAAATCTTTTCTCATACTCGCATACAAACACGCATTCCCTGAAGAGAGACTATGTAAATTGTATAAAACGTCAGCCCCAAATAACTCAGATAAACAAGACCTCTATATTTATTATATTGGGAAAATTGTTTGAGGTTGTTGACATGTATACTCTCCGTAAAGTTTACATGGATGTTTTGGCCGCCTTTACTATTTTTGCCATGCAATTGTCTTTAGGCCGCGGATGAGGTAAGTATCTCACCGGACACTGAGGGTCGCGCCTCACTAGCCTGCAATAAGTAAACGAAGATTTAGTACTTTATATCAATATTAATAAGTCATCAAGGTTAAAATCTTCAAGAATTATATCCACATTTCAGTTATAATCTGAACAACATTTGATTTATAACAACTAATTAAGCATGATATATACACATATAGGATGTATCTCTCACGTTGGTCAACTAAAATGATGCTGTGACATACAAATAAGATTAACAACTGCATCGTATTTTTACAAATAAACATCCAACAAGGAAATAGTTTAGTTAAAGTTAGCTTACTGGTAATCAAGGAGGAAATGATGCAGGAAAACAGAGATCTCCAGTTTAGCTAAATCATTTCCAGGGCACAGCCTACTTCCTCCTCCAAAGGGAAGGAAAGTTCCTGCTTTTGGGGTAAGTCCCTGGACCATTAAAGCATACATGTTTCATTAATATCGGTACATACACAGAATACACTTATAATGTTTACATAAATATTAAAAATTCACATTCATACTTACATCCCATCTTGATGGGTTAAACTCTTTCGGGTTCGGATAGACTTCAGGGTCCATGTGAACAGTCCTATACCAAGTTTGCACCTTCCATCCCTTAGGTACAATATACCCTGCAATCATCATCATTAATAATAATAATAATTGATTAAAAAATGAGGGGAAAAAAAAACAAATTAAATGAACTAACCATTGATATCGACATCTGCAGTTGCTTCTCGGAAAGCAACAAAAGAAATGTTAACAACGCGGAGAGTCTCATCGATGACCTTCACCAAAGTAAGAATAAATATGATCAACCACTCCAAATCTTATGACATAACAGGGTTAAAATATTTGCATTACATGACACATATTTGGACAAACCTTAGAGAGATACTCCATTTTTCTCACATCCCTAAGTGTTAATCCCTTTTGTGTAGGTGGAATATTCCTTCGAATCTCCTCTTGCTCCTCCTAACAACAACCATTAACATGTCAAAATTAGTTCTCATAAAACTCCTTTAAAATTTTGAATATTAACTGATTCCTTTTCTACCTTGGCTTTTTTAAAGATTTCCGGGTATTTTTGTAGAAAGACAGTAGCCCACATAGTGATATGACCAGAAGATTCATGACCAGCATTGAGGTACATAATCAAAATATCAATGATCTCCTCGTCAGTCAATTTTGTACCATTTTCATCTTCAACATCGATGAGATTATCCATCATGTCCTTTTGTTTTGAGGAAACTTTTGACTTTGTCATTCTTCTTTCATTTAGAACCGTCTGGAGAACTTCAACTAACTTCTTCCGGGCCTATATACAAGAAGGACATCATCATATAACGAGAAAAAAGTACCTCAGTTATCATTTTTGTATATTCTAGTAGAAATTTTTGATGAATCCTACGATTTTCTAGAATTAGTATGTGAATGCCATATGGAAATATTCGGGGTGAAATTCTCGTGTTTGCCAAAATATATTAGTGGTGCCAGAAACAAGAGGGTATATAAATGCAAAGTAGGAGAAACGATAAGGAATTTAAGTGCTAAATAGCCAAAAAAAATATTGATCAAATTCTTACCTTCAATGCTCTGTGATAAGCAAAACCAGGGAGATTAATAGCCAAGGCTCTCATTCCATAATTCAAATCAGTATACACCCTCTCCAACGACGCCATTATAGTGTCACTCTCCGAGCTTAGAAATATATGCATAATAATCCTAAAAGTTAACCTTCTCATCTCAGTAAGAAACTCAATCTCGCCCATCTTCGACCACTTATCTAGAGTACACACAACACTTTCCTCGATGAATCTGAGGTAAGTGGTGAGAGCATCATAACCATTGATCGGAGCAGAGGTAAGCTTTCTCAGTCTTTTATGTTCTTCACGAACAATAAAGAGGAAAGATCTCTTTCCGATGAGATCATTAGTTGCCTTTGGCCAACCTGGCACAAAATGGTCGTCGTCCATTAGAACTTGCTTGCAGGTTTCAGGAGTTGTGACTATGATCGTCGGGCTCCCAAACATGAAGGCTTTGTATACTCCACCACGGCCAAATCTGAATTCATGAGCAAAAATGATCAATGCAGGTGAAATTTGTAATTTTTTTTTTGTTAAGGCATTTACATACAATCTATTGAAAGAAATTGAGAGTTGAGCTAACGCCATTGATGAGATTTGAACAATTTGGTCTCATATGTGTGTCATGATTCATGAAATAGAAGAATTGTAATCATGCTTAGTATGCGTTCTATACACTAGAAAAAAGACAACGTCATCATTACAAAATCCACCAGCTAAAAGCCTAGTGCACGCTATGAGGACCACCATGCATTAACAGTTGAAAGATGAAAAAGATCAAATAGAACTAAGTAGAAAGAGAATATTTCAAACGTGAGAGAACCAAGCACAATAGTGCAATAGAGAAGACCCATAATTCTTCAGACTCTATACTTAAGATCTAATTAGAAACTGCGTTAAAACCCCCTAACAAAATGTTAAGATAAGATAGTTACTTTCATATAATTAATTCTTAATAATAAACACCCTCTTCTTCCTGTTGATGGTTTAGCATGAACTGAACCTCATCAATATCACACTACAATAAAAGTTGTAAATTATGATATGTTTTTTATCTCTACGCGACACATTTTTGTGTCGCACAAATAGAGCGCGACACATACCAACAATGTGGTTAGAACATGTGTGCATAGTGTTGGAAAGTGACAGCATACACAATAAATATCTACCCCGCTACAGTAATCAACAACCACAGACTCACCTACCATTACTGTAGCAACACTGTCTCAACACTGTAGCAACATTGCTCACCTATCACCAAATCGCCTATAAATAAAGAATATCACCATTTAACACTATAACTTCCCAGAAGATCGCTCATCCTAGGATTACTCTCACCAAAACACATTTAACTATGGAGTTTTTTAGTTTATACGCTATCATTAAACAATATTTAGTCATCATCATAATTAAAATCTAAGATTTATTATTTAAGACTATCAATAGATCTTCTCACAATCCATGCCGAACTATTAGCCTTGTTCACTTATATTTAATTGTATATCTAATAACACAAATATGTGTCGTAATTTGCCACATTTTTTATTTGTGTCACTATTGTTTAACCCTTTGCAAATAAAATGACACTTTTATATGTGTCATAAAATAAATGTGAACACATACAATTTTTGTTACAGTGTCAGTAAAATATATTTGCGTAATAAAAGATTGGATTTGGATTCCCTTCATCATCCATGACTGGAGAGACTAATTAATTTCTCAATCACAATAACATATACACGGCTATAATTAATTGCTAACATAATCAGGGCCGTATTCTTATTGATCCAAATTTTCATTCAAGACAAACTATGACTGTACATTAAATAATTAAATAATAGACGATTATGAATAAAATGGCCGGCGTAGCGAGTGCATTTACCAAAAGCTTATATGCCTATTTGCAGGTACAATGTATAAGATATCATCCTTACATTTAATAAAGGGCATATACATATAATTAATTTTATTTTCTAGAAAAACAAAGATGTTTAAGATAAGAAGAGTGCATACATGAAAAGGATGGGTTTATTTATCAATGCCATTGGAAGCCACGTGTGCGTGTGCGTGTATATAGGACAAAATAAAGGTCCAGATTTGCTATCATGAGCATCCGTATCCATTTCTGCATGCAACCCCCTTGGGTTTATCTTTTTTGTTAAAGCTTCTATGTAACAAATACAACCTTAACAATAATTAAATTCAATGGCCAGAAATAACACCTAAATTACATCAATAAGTATGTTTTAAGGAATCTTATACGTCAATAATTTTTCATATTATTTTTAATTAAAAATCATATAATGAAACAAAAGGAAAATTTAATATCTAGTTATTATATAACTTAAAATAACTACTGATATTGTTTTGAATTTCTTGTAAGGTCAAATACTATATAGATACGCATGAAAGTCTCATAGATAATGCCACTTGTCGTTCTTGAGTAGTTGCATATTAGTGAAAAAATAAAAAATATTCCATTTTCTCACACATGAATTTCTATAACATAGATTTAAAAAATTATAAAAAAGAAAAGAAAGCTTTGCATGATCAATTTTGCCCAAATAAATGACAAAAACTGAAAGGAGTTGCATGTAACTATATATGACAAATTAAGTTTCTTAACTTATTAGAATCATAAAGAGAACTAATTAATCATAATATTCTCTCAGACAACACAAATAAAAGATACAATTACATTTGTATGTTTTAACTTGTACAATGGATGCCACGTCATCCCACCACCAAAGAACAACCAAGACAAAAAGAAGAAAAAAAAAAAGTTTTAATTCTCAACCCATCCTACTAACTTACTTTTAAATCCACTACACGTTGCAAAAATCATCCACACATTCAAACCATCCAAACTTCTAAGCTCACATTTTTTTCCCCCCTTTTAATCCGCCGGCAAACTAGATGAATTTATGAATAAACGTTCGTATGGTTCTAAAAACAATTCACTGTAAAGGAAAGGGTTTAAAAGCAAAAAAAAAAACCCAACTAACCGCTTAACGAAGGAGGCAATGAAGGAGTCAGGATCGTTAGACTTAAACGCTCTAAAAAAACCCAACATGTTTCCGATCACCGGCCACCCGTAATCCCCCGGCGGCAACCTCCTCCTCTTATCTACACCCACCCGCCTCTCGCACACCCACTCCTGCACCCACTTCAAGAGGGCCCCACCGGCCACCACCATTACTCCTCCAGCCACCAAAGCCCACAAGCCCACCATCAGCTGATCTCCCCGCTCCTTCATTGCTACTATCTCCGGGGTTGTGTCTGCAAGAGTGCTGAAAAGTCGAGGGGTGAATAGTGGAGATTTATAGAGAGCAGGGGAAGTAGTGGAGTTTGGATTTGTCATATTATTTAATTTGGGAAGAAGAAGAGGGAGAAGGAATGGGAGACGGATGGGTGTGTCTTATGTATTGGAGAAAGTACGTGCCAGCAAGATTTCAGTCGGGCGAATGGGAGGAGGGCAGGTTTTGTCTTTTTCTTTTGAGGGATTGCTAAATTAAATTTGCCATTATTTGGTTATTTATTAATGTTGGTTTATTCCCACTTTTGTTCCCTAATGCTTACATCTGTGCTATTTAACTTTGAGTCTTAATAGGTTCACATCATTCCTCACACCCTCTCTTATAATAGATTGGGACCCAATGAAATTATAAAAAATAATTTCATGTGGATCTCAATGCATTATAGAAAGAGAATTGATTACAGGTGCCTATCATTATTTTTAATTTTAATAACTTGTGCTTTTTTTTTTTTTGAAATGTATCAGATGCTTAACACGTGATTCAGTTCAGGCAGTAATACCCTTAATAGCATTAGGGCAATAAATGAGATATAGAGGGTATATTTTTTCATCATAATGGTAGCGAAACGGATCTTACTATATAAAGCTATTGAAATTGCTACTAATCCACTAGATCCTATTAATTATTTCAAATTGGCTCCTTTAGTTAGTTACCATTTAGAGAACAAAGTCTAATCCGTTCCTAAGTTATAGACGGCTTTTCTAAGTAACCGTTATGTTTTTATTTTTGCTCAACTTGTCATTCCATCTTCTTTCTTTGACTGTCGTCATGAGACCTCAACAGGGTAAGGGGTCTATGGTTAAAATATTCTAAGTTGCTTTTAAAGAAAACTCACCTATACATGAATAAATTGGTTATATTTTAGTTCAATTGACAATTGTGTCCTTGTCAAAACCAAGGACGGACACATTTTTTTAAGGGGTTTTTATCTTTAGGCCCATTTGTTTACTCATCTTTACCTCTAAGCCCATTAACTATTGTTTGTATTCTTTAACCCAATTGTCTTTTTGTATTTGCCTATAAACCCAACTTCTAAAATACAACACTTGTATACGTGGGCCCCCCTAATATTTTCTTTAAATACCAAATATACCCTTTCATTATCTAATTAATTCTATCTAATTAAGTGGGCCCCTTTGAAAAATAAAAAACCCAAATTAAATGGGAGGAGAGAGACGGAACTGTTCCGCCGTCTCTCTCCTCTCCGCCTCTTAGCATTAGGTTGAAAGGGGAAGAAATCCAAATCCCCCTTTCTCTCTCCCCCCTTCCTCTTTCTCTCTCTCCATTACTCAATCAACTCTCTCTCATCCACCTTAATTATTTCACATTGATTATTCATAAGAATTCATGACAATGAATTTCACATTAATTATTTCACATTAATTATTTCACATTGATTATTTTACATGATTATTTCACATTAATTATTTTTCATGACAATGATTGTTTTACATGATTATTTCACATTAAATTCTCATTATTAATCATGAACTCATAAAAATAGTTAAATTTGTTATATTTGATGAAATTTTAGTTAAACTTGATTTTAGTCAACCACTCATCAATTTCACATAATTTCATGTTATTATTTCACATTAATTATTTCACATAAATTTGTTATAATTTCATTATTATTCATGAATTCATAAAAATTTGTTATAATTATTTCACATTAACTATTTCACATTAATTTTTTATTTTATTCATGAAAATTATATGACGCTACACTTTCAGGATATGACGCTACACTTACTAAGTATGACGCTACACTTTCAGGATATGACGCTACACTTTCAGCATATCACGCTACACTTACTGAGTATTATGCTACACTTTCAGGATATCACGCTACACTTATAGGATATCACGCTATACTTTCAGCGTATCACGCTACACTTATTGAGTATCACGCTACACTTTCAGGATAGAACGCTACACTTACAGGATATGATGCAACACTTTCAGCATATCACGCTACACTTACTGAGTATCACACTACACTTTCAGGATATGACGCTACACTTTCAGCATATCACGCTACACTTCCTGAGTATCACGCTACACTTACAGGATATCACGCTACACTTTCAGCATATTACGCTACACTTACTGAGTATCACGCTATACTTTCAGGATATGACGCTACACTTACAGGATACGACGCTACACTTTCAGCATATCACGCTACACCAACTGAGTATCACGCTACACTTTCAGGATATGACGCTACACTTTCAGCATATCACGCTACACTTTCAGGATATAACGCTACACTTTCAGCATATCACGCTACACTTACTGAGTATCACGCTACACTTTCAGGGTATCACGCTACACTTTCAGCATATCACGCTACACTTACTGAGTATCACGCTACACTTTCAGGATATGACATTACACTTTCAGTCTAACACGCTACATTTATAGGATATTATGCTACACTTTCGTGATATCACGCTACACTTTCGTGATATGACACTACATTTTCAGCCAATCACGCTACACTTACAAACAAGCTCCAAAAATGCACAAAATTCCACCCAAAAAAATGGCACTAACCAAACCATTAGATTATCAACTTCTTCGGTCTAACAAACCGAGAACAATATGTTACACACATATATATACACAAAATTGAGCAAAATCGAGAATATTGCAAAATTTGAAAACACTGCATTAATCGAACAAAACAATCCACTAGAAGTGGTTGCATTGGAACATTGGGAATATCCAAATAGCCATAGAATGACGTATCTCGAAGGGCCATCCGATGATCCTCCGACAACGTAGAAGAAATAAGGTCCCGGTAGTAATCAATATTGGATGGAATTTTAACAATATCCATAGCATCTGATTTTCTGCAACCAAAGTAAAACATAAGCAACTTTAGTATCATATCAATATTAAGATATATTAAGATCAAAAGTAGAGGATATACTTCGTGAGAGTGATGATTAAAATTTCATAATGAATACAATGAGATTTGAATACAATGTAGGTGTCCAATACTAATAAAAAACTTGCACTAGAGGAGGACAACCCCATAGACATAACCAATTGTCCCTCTCTTCTCCTCGAAAACAAAAAAGCAAATCTCTCCCTCTCCAAGATTAATCATGTACACTAATCCCAAGCCTTTCACCAAACAACAAACAATTCTCAAGAAGTGAAGTAAATACGGTGAATATTGTGAATATTGTCTATAGAACGATATTATTTATGTAACTATACTCTCTCGCTATATTAATCTCATACTATTTTGTTACTACAAATACTAATCTTATGCTATTCGATACTACAAGAGTTTCACAAGTAAAATTTTCACACATTTCACCATGGGAACAAGGTTCCACAGAACAAATAAACAATGATAAATACAAAATTAACTAATTGCCATCAACATTGTCTCCCCACTAATGATATCCTAATTCGAATCAAAACCAAAATGAACCAAAATGAAAAATGGAGCATATGCCCCGAATCGAATCAATATAGCATACCAAACGAGAATGAAAATGTCGAGTAATATACTAATCGAAGTTTCACAGCTTATCATAACCAATCCACAACCTTTAATATTTTGAGAAAATCTATTACAAATAAATTTTCTCAATGTGAACTAATTAAAATTAGACAAAAACATCACGATCTAAATACTCCTTCCGATATTGATCGGATCCACGAAACAATCACATAAATAGCGTAGATGATCCTAGGGAGATAACCCAAGATTGTTAGCAACAAACATATGAAAAACTCCATTGTTATCAAAATTAACATCAAATAAAAGTAAATTAATAATAAGATGATTAAATCAAGATAATTGAGAACTAACCCAAGATCGACAAAAATTTAAACAAGTAGAGAAGGATTCTTGATATAAAACTTATATATTCAGATCAAAATAAAATTAAACAAATAAATGCAATACCGCACAATCTAATCATCATGTATTTTATCAAAGAAACAAAACGAGGAGCAAATATCATTGTGCTCTAAAACCGTCGAGCTGAAGCAACATATACAATAATTTTTTGGCAAACTTAAAAGACTCCTTTCTCAAAATACGAGAATGGGATAAAACCCATATGTAAATCAATCAAAATGGGAAGAAACCCAAATGTAAATCACATCAATTACCCAAGAAAACTTGAAAAGATTCAATCTTGCAAGAAAATTAAAGTCAGATCTAGTGAGAGGAGGAAGCTTATCTTGGCTTAGATGGCAGCATTGTTACTCAGCGACGAGACGGCGACGGCGACGGTGATGGCAACGAGGCGAGCACGACAGCGGCGGCCACGGCGAGGTGAGCACGAGAGGAGATGGCGACACGACGGCGGCGGCCACGGCGAGGTGAGCACGAGAGGAGATGGCGACGACGACAGGCGACGACGACGGCGACGGCGACGGCGACGACGAATGCGGTCGGGACGGCGATGACAATAGGCGACGGCGCGCAACGAGGCTGAAGCACAACCGCCAATGAAGAATGGCTACGGGTTGATTTCGTGATTTAGGGCACAAAGATGAAATTTGTGAAGAAGAGGGGGGAGAGAGAGAGTACTGGTAGGAGTTGGGGATTGAAAGGGTTTTTAGGGGATTTTACCATCTTTTTGTATAAATACAAGTGGTATATGTACTGTATTTTGCAGATTGGGTTTAGAGGCAAAAACAAGAAGATAGTTGGGTTAGAGGATACATACAAAAGTTAATGGGTTTAGTAGTAAAGAGGAGTAAACAAATGGACCTTGAAATAAAAACCCCTTTTTTTAAATGTTCACTGCCATGATCTAAGAAAGAAGACGAAACAAAAAGTTGACGGCTAATCTGCAAAAATTAAAAACATAGGGGCTACGAAGAAAAGTGGTTTGATACTTTGGAGCTAATTAGACTTTGTTCTCCTGCCGTTTAATTTGGAGGGACATTTCATTTAACTTTTGTCACAAATTTCATTATACTAAACCCATTTTAAATCAAAACCCGTATTTACCTTTGTTCATTAACAATTATTTCTTCCCTTAACACATTTTGTGACAATTTGTCGCCGTGGGTGGCCCTATTTGGAAGGGAATTTGGGGTCTTTGTACCTATTTTAAATTGTGTTTGACCATCTTTGTTTTCTTTTCAACAAAGAATACAGAAATTCTTAAATTTTGTATATAAAGAAAATATAAACATTTTAATAATTCATAGATAGAAATAAATTGTTTATTCCATCAAATTAATAATGAATTGTTGGACATTTTGCAATTCACATCCTCATCGTCATCCTTCTTCTGGTTAAAATTTAATCCATTAAATTTGATTAGTTTCTTGGGTATTGACAAGGGTGCTACTATAACCCATAGCGAAATTATGAGCAACATGATATGCATAATAGGAGACTAGAACCACAACCAAAATTGATTTCAAATCATACATCAAAGGATGTGAAAATATTTAGGACACACTTTGATAGTTGAGACCATCTAATTAAGCCTTGGGTGAGGTGTGTTAAATGTACTTCACTATTTTAGCGTTTTATATTATGCTTTAATGCATAGAATGAAATTGTACCGTCGTCATGATTTTGTCACAAATAATTTCAGTGTCTCGTCATCACCCACAATTGCTATGCTCCCACTCTAAATATGATATTGCTTTGCTCCAACTCTAAATATGATATTGCTGTGCTCCAACTACATTAGATATTGATCTCTACTGTAGTTAATTGTTTATGTAGTACATAATACATATAAGTGGACCTCAACATGCATCTAACCTGAGTCCAGGAACGGATCGAGAGATATATATATATATATATATATATATATATATATATATATATATATATATATATATATATATATATATATATATATATATATATATATATATATATATATATATATATATATATATATATATATATATATATATATATATATATATATATATATATATATATATATATATATATATATATATAGAGAAGTTCTATGAACTTAAGTTCATAATGAATAGTGGTACACCAACTTTTTATCCACTCATTTGTCTTGAGATTTGTGATGCACAAATCTCAAAGTGGCTTTATATCTTTCACGGATCCCAAAGCAAGATGAGTGGTTAGAAAAGTTGGTGCACCACTATTCATTATGAACTTAAGTTCATAGAGATATATATATATATATATATATATATATATATATATATATATATAATATATATATATATAATATATATATATATAATATATATATATATATATATATATATTTATGATGCACAAATCTCAAAGTGGCTTTATATCTTCACTGATCCCAAAGCAAGATGAGTGGTTAAAAAGTTGGTGCACCACTATTCATTATGAACTTAAGTTCATAGAGCATTGCTATATATATATATATATATATATATATATATATATATATATATATATATATATATATATATATATATATATATATATATATATATATATATATATATATATATATATATATAATATATATATATATATGACACCAACTTTTTATCCACTCATTTGTCTTGAGATTTGTGATGCACAAATCTCAAAGTGGCTTTATATCTTCACGGATCCCAAAGCAAGATGAGTGGTTAGAAAAGTTGGTGCACCACTATTCATTATGAACTTAAGTTCATAGAGATATATATATATATATATATATATATATATATATATATATATATAATATATATATATATAATATATATATATATAATATATATATATATATATATATATATTTATGATGCACAAATCTCAAAGTGGCTTTATATCTTCACTGATCCCAAAGCAAGATGAGTGGTTAGAAAAGTTGGTGCACCACTATTCATTATGAACTTAAGTTCATAGGAGCCTTGCTTCTCTCTCTCTCTCTCTCTCTCTATATATATATATATATATATATATATATATATATATATATATATATATATATATATATATATATATATATTTCTTCATATGAGAGCATTTATACAATGATGAATATGAATTAATAACTTAAATTAATATATTTCTACTAATAGTATAACTTATTTATACACTAACCCCAAAGATTTCAACTTATAGTATTTTTTATTATCATTTTCCTATTAATATATTGATCATTTTACTTTCATGACAACTAACAACATATTCCTAACGTCTAACAACAATCTTTCATACTTGTTCTTAATGTGGAGGAACCAAACAAATGTCTTATGGAGGCACCTATGAAAATAGTTGACAAATTCTTTTGTTTTTGAAATTTTTATGGGGACATGTACCCCGCACTTCCTTTGTTAGATCTATCCTTGAACTTAACATGAAGTTTTATGAGTATGTAATTTATTAGACTATGGATATGGAATAATATAAATATTATCAGAATATCTTGTATATAAACGCAGTGTTTTAATTAATTAAACCACAAAGGAGATTGATGAAATCTTTGAAATATCCTCATATATGGAAGGTAGCACTTGACTGTTAGAATTCCTCACCAACTTAGATTGTTCTAGAACAGTTTTCTAGAACCTCTCTCTAGAAGTATCCTACAAAATATCTACCAAGAAATTTCTAGGAAGATACAAGTGTATGGTTAGTATTTATTCTTCTAGAAACTTCTATTAGTGTATGGCTAGGATTGATTCTTCCACACACTTCCTAGCCCTCTTAAGCAACTATAAATAGGGGTCTTAGGCTATCATTTGTGTAAGCCATCAAGTAAGCAAGCAAACAAGCAAGCAAGAAGTGAGCTTGAGAGCTTGAGTGTGTAGTGTAGGCGTGTGTGAGTGTCCACCAAAATAAGAGAGTTGTGTGATAGTGAGGTGTTCTTGTAAGAGCGAATGTTGTACTCTTTAGCATTCTATCAATAAAAGTTCTCTTTGTGTAGAGAGTTGTATTCTCCAAAAGTCAACAGTTTGGTATCAGAGCAGGCGATTAGGACCTGTGTTGGAAGTGTGCTAGTCGGTCGGGGACCGTATTCAAGACGCTGTTCGAGGGTGATATTTGACGTGCACAATCCGGGATTGTGAAGCTTGTGCGTTTGGGACCAAGCTTACTTGGAACGTGAGGGACAACCAAGTCACGATGTCAGATCAGATCAGCGCTCCTGACAGTATGGAGAAGCTCAACGAGTATAACTATCGAGATTGGCGGACGTGCATTAAGTCCTATCTCAGAGGTCAGGACTTATGGGATATCGTTGATGGCGATGACACCTCACCACCAACGGAGAATGCACAGGTAATCAAGAAGTGGAATATAAAGGCGGGGAAAGCTTTGTACGTGATTCAGACCACAATAGACAAGAGTCTACTTTCACGTATTGAAGATGCTGAGACACCCAAACAAGCATGGGACGCGCTCGCTGCCCTCTTCTCAAAGAAAAATGATGTTCGCCTTCAGCTGCTCGAGAGAGAGCTCATGAATACATCACAAGGTACGCAGTCTATTAGTGACTACTTTTAAAAAGTTAGAAGCTTGTGCCGTGAATTAGAGCAATTAGATACAACTGCTAAAATTGGTGAAGATAGAATGAGAAGAATTATATGCAATGGTTTAAAACCGGAATACACCGGATTTATCACGGCAATACATGGTTGGCCAGTTCAATATTCTCTAAATGAACTAGAGAATATATTGGCAAACCAAGAAGCTCTCTTAAAACAAATTGCGGGAGTTTCTTTAAAAAATAACAATGAGGAGGCACTCTTCAGTAGTAAAAGAAGGGGCCAAGAAAATAGGCGCAGTAGCAATAAATACGAAGAAAAGAAGTCTCGAAGGCAGCAAGGGAGCTCTAACTCAGGGGGAGCTCAACATGGTCATGGAAGAGATGACCGACGTGCACGGCTAAGTGATGAGTGCTTTAACTGTGGAAAGAAGGGTCACTTTGCTCGAGATTGCTGGTCGAAAAAAAATACAGCACAAGGGAACATAGTAACGTCAAAAAGCTACCGAGATATGGTTGATAGTGAAGAAGAGTGGGACGCACAAGCATCATCGCCTACGCCTTTCTTGCTGACTTGATAGAAGAAGAGGAAGATTTTGACCAGGAAGACGTCATTATCGAGCCAGATGAGAAGGCCCTTGCAATCGTAGACTCAGAAGCCATCTACCATAACAATGATTGGATCGTTGATTCAGGTTTCTCCAACCATATATATGGTGATAATGAGAAGCTACAGACAACGTCCGAGTATAAAGAAGAAAAGCCGCCTGACCGCTAAAAACTCTAAATTGCCAATTATTCATAGTGATAACACAATAATGGTGCCACACCTCACCCTAATCAAGCACAATTACATAATATCTTTGATGAGGCAAAGATCATGGTGGCATAAGAGGTGACATCGCTAAATTCTAAAATTTAGAGATCAAGTTGCAGGAAAAATTAGAGAAGAAAGGACAAGAAGATAGCAAATCATCAAATGCAGAAACCAAGAAGCAACAAGTCTCTCAAGAAGATTTCACACAGCCTAGCTCCGCTATAAGGACATGGATGACGGATATCCATAAAGAGATGATTGAAGAGGAGTGGCCAAGCCAGATAGAAGACACTGGAGAAGAATCGACTATGCAACTTCAGAGATCAACAAGAACAAGGAAGCCAAATTCGAAATATCCAAATGCAAGTGCTGTGGAAGTCAAATTCGATACGTGATCGGGAAAGTTGGTGATGAGGGGGAGTGTTAGAATTCCTCACCAACTTAGATTGTTCTAGAACAATTTTCTAGAACCTCTCTCTAGAAATATCCTACAAAATATCTACCAAGAAGTTTCTAGGAAGATACAAGTGTATGGTTAGTATTTATTCTTCTAGAAACTTCTATTAGTGTATGGCTAGGATTGATTCTTCCACACACTTTCTAGCCCTCTTAAGCAACTATAAATAGGGGTCTTAGGCTATCATTTGTGTAAGCCATCAAGTAAGCAAGCAAGCAAGCAAGCAAGAAGTGAGCTTGAGAGCTTGAGTGTGTAGTGTAGGCTTGTGTGAGTGTCCACCAAAATAAGAGAGTTGTGTGATAGTGAGGTGTTCTTGTAAGAGTGAATGTTGTACTCTTTAGTATTCTATCAATAAAAGTTCTCTTTGTGTAAAGAGTTGTATTCTCCAAAAGCCAACATTGACCACATGTGTTTGCAACACAAATTTTTAAGGTAATGATTAATAATCATTTAACTTTCAAGGATTTTACTAGAAAATGTCTTAGCTCCATCTTTTACTTACTAACTTTTAATATTTGTGATGTACCATTCAATCAATACATCATGGCACCACCTTTGGTATACAATGGGATGGCTAAGAGACACGTGTATGATTTCTACTTGTGTCGATGGCCGTTCACACGGGTGGACAGAATGGTGTTAGGTATGGTGTCCTTGGGTTGTTGTGCCAACTTTAGTAAGGTCCAGGACAATTTGGATGGAAAAATGGCGAAAGGAAGCACATTATAGTCATGCGGTGCTCCCTATGGAGGGGACACCCTTAGATTGAGACTCCCCTCAAATTGGTCCTAAAATTGAGATCCATGACCACTCTAATCATCTCATCATAAACAAAAAAGAAAAATATCTATAAAAAAGAGAACAACTCCTTCTAGAACGAACCGTATGCGATCGGGTGTTCTGAGACGCGCATGGGGTGTTGAAATTTACAAACCGCCCTTTACTATTCTCCGTGCGGTTCAGAACCCCGACTCGTATGCGGGTTGTTCTGAAAGAAAGCGAACTCGGTAGAGAACCCTTTATAAAATATAATACATAAAAGAAGTAAGATGCGAGAATACACATATCATTAATGCAGTATGTAAGTTCATCTATTGTTATCAATCATAGCATTGTAGTTACACTTTAATGATAATGACTATACTGATAGACATGTGATTGCACTGAAAGTAAATACATTGTTATATCAGTTGTTACCTTCTCATTCATTTTTGTGTGATACTCTGCATAAAGGGCACTGCATAGGGTTTTTCCCCCTCATCATGCCTTCATGTCCCAACCATAATAATGCCAAAGGACTAGATGGCTTGTAGGTCAATAAAATCTGTGGATAGGGATGATGGTGCTTCGTTGATATTAGCAAAAGGTTAAGAACTACGTCGGTGTACTCGATCAAATCGTACGCTGACATTGATTCTATATTCCTAGTAAAAATATTTATAATATTTTATTTTGATTTCAATTTGATATCAATATTTCCAATGGAGTGCAATCCAAAGCTAAGAAAATCGGATACAGATGTAAAGTTAATGCATTCATGATCATGTAATCCTAAACTACTCAGAATTAATCGCTTTGAAAATAAGAAAAAAAAATCAGAACTAATATGAAATTACTAGAAAATAAGAAACATGATGTGTTTTGGCATTAGAGAATTCTGCAATGTTCTGATACAGTACAATCTAAAACTGTTTACAGGTGATGAGGGCAATGCCCACAAAATTAACCATCAAAGTTAAAATAAAATGCAAAAAACAAACCAAATTATCCAAACTACAGATTGTTATATCATACAGTTGCAAATGTCAGAGTCATAATATTTTCAGGCTAACTTCAGATATTTTTTGGTGAAGATGGCACAGGATGAGGTTCTGGGTATGAAAGCGAGATCAGCTTGGACCTGTGATCTTCTGTTTCTGCTGAAGATGACTTATCATTCAGAGGCTCTTGAATGTGTTCAGGAGTCGAAACGAGTGAATCAGGAACCAATTCTTTGGCGACAGATGAGCTATCAGGCAAGAGATTGGAGATTGCGATGAGTGATTCACGAATCACTTCCTCCGAAACCTCTGTTATCGGTGCTATGACATTGACATCCATAGAAATGCTACCTGCAGAGTCGAAGAACTTTGTGGTATAAGAATTGACCCTTTTGAAGTCAGAACCAAACACTAAACCAGAATCAATTGTCATTACATGGCATTATGTATTTGTCTGAAACACATACGAAAAGTATCCTACTGAAAGAGGCAACAGGAAACTATCCAGTTACCATATATTTGTTAGCAGAAAACTACGAGGAAAGGAGAGGCAACAATAGCGACAAAGACTATCAAAATTTTGATGTCACTCTCTCAATGGGGACGCAACAGTATAAACCCTCTTACCACATCACAGTCAACATTCTCATTTTCGCTTACTCCCTTTTTAGACATGTAAAGCTTCTTAATTGCCCAAATCTGAATTCATAAAAAATAGCTAGTTATACAACCATCTTCTACAAATTTGTCTTCAACTTCATTGGTATTCTCTCTCTATTGGTCGTATAACAAATATGATCACTTTTCGGTATTTCTTTCACATCAATATGAACTGCACCTTCAACTTTTTCTTTAATTTCTATTGAGTTCTCATTCGCATAGAGTTTTATTTCTGTCCTGCTAACTCTATCATTTATATTCCGAAACTTCTGAATCACTTTCACTTCAGCAATTACCTCTTCGCTCGATCCACTAATGAAACAGAGTACACCATGAGTCCTCAACTTCAAATTTTTGCCTAGTAGCTCATCTACAGCTAAGGGGGAAAAGTCCACGTTTTAAGAATATGGATATAGAAAAGTGATCTGGTAATAGAGGATGGATTTGCCTCTTATTTCTGTTCGTGTAAGTTAGACTCTACAGTCGCCCTTAATATAATAAATATAATAAGCTAAAACATGTGTTTCTAAAACCCATAATGTGGATCCATTTAGGGAGCCTATCAGATTCTTAAATCAATGAAAACAACCTATAACTTCCAAATGTCCTTTTGAAAATAAAATTAAGTAACTCGCCACAATTCAGGGACTACGTAGGTGGCCAATACGTTTATCAAGCACAACCATCCTTAATGAAACACTACAAACAGAGAGCCTTTGAGAATACATTGTACTACGGGCTTATAGCTTTAGCTACTCATTCAACCAGAGAAATCAATACCAGACAAGGTTTTAATGACAGATCACACAACTGTTGGCCATCAGACAGTATTCTGAAATTGTTATTGGAACATCTTTTTACCAGATTGCCAGTAGTTTCTTGTGGACTTCAGACCAAGCAAGCCACTAAAAACAGTCAACATTGTTGATATCCCATTATTGCCCTTTCAGGGCCAGAAATGGTTATCATGGTAAAAGCCATCACATTGTTTCTAAAGTAAAGAGGATCTTGATGTCTGATGAAGGCGTGATTGCAAGACATCCTTTGACACAAATCAATGGATAAGTCCATCCTCTACGCATAAATGAATGAATGAACAAAAATTATATTGGAATGATAAGATTGGATGTTGTAATTTAAGATTGGAAGAAGGTGAACCTGATAGACCATTCTTATTCTCGCATAATTATGACTGCAATCTAGAAAAGGATGCAAACATATCTGGATAATTTGCCTAGTGACAATTCCCATATTATTTAAATATGGATACAGATAAAGTAGTGCTGAAGATATCCAGCATATCATTCCGGGCAGCAGTCCAGTGAGGTGGTGAATTGTGCAATTTTTTTTCCTTTCTATTTCACCTTCTCTAGTTTGTATACTCTAACCTCATGCATGCACTCCTTTCTCTTTTCTCTCATTTCTTCTTTTGCCTCTGAATTAGTGAACATAGTCACAGATTCAGGGTCCGAGAATAATTCATATAAAGGGTGATAATTTTGGCATTTAGAAGTACTTGAAAATTTGAGAGTTACTCAACAGAAGTTTGGAAAGTACTTATACAGTATACACAGTGTTATGATTCTCAACAAAATCAATGATCTGCTAAACAATATTATTAAGCATGAGTATTGCAAAATGGCGTGGAGGTCTTACCAGCCACCTTTCATTAAGAAGACCCAGTTTAAACTCTAAGCACCTATGAATATTTTTTTCGGTGCAAAGTAAGATGCAGGTAAATCACGTTTTTAAAATGTATAGGAGAGTAAGACACGATTTATATGGTAAAAGTTTGGCCAAATGAATAAATGGGGCAGAAGTTTATTTCGTATGGAATCCACCCATATTGTTTGTGAATTTTTGCAAGCAATTTGCGAATTCTGTAAATATGCTAGTAAACCAATCATGAAATTACTTGTCATTAGCCAGTTGTGACATGAGCAAAGAGGTGAGTTAGGAGGTGATCATTGCTCCTTTGATTATTTGCTGAGGTAATTTTTAACCATGTTTAAAATTAAATGTTTTGTATCTTGTGGTTTGCTCATTAGGTTACATTACTCGTAAACATTGTGTACCTGGTTTTTTTGCATATTTTAGAAATTTTATCACATTTATTTCATCATACTTTATAGGATTTTTTCAAACATCAAAAGTAAATGACAGTATTGTAAAATCAATTCTAAGTAGTTATTTGTAACTCAACTGCATGGTGTGTAATCCATTTATGCGTTATTTACTGCTGTAGTACATGGGTAATACATATGTGTCATAGAACATTGTCATATTAGTTGACATCAGAGAAATATGAAAATCTGAATCCAGATTCATATCAAACTAACATGAATACGGAGTTAGATTATCCATGTCAGAAACCCTATACTAAAAGAATACAATAAGAATATCGTAAGAGTAAACGAGACCTGATATGTCTCTCCACACAATTAGCTGGTATGCACCTGACGTGGCGTGGTACACATTCAGACCATCAGGTATGATCTCCATATGTTCCATAGGTGCCCTAAAGTGTGTCACATCAAAGATACACCAACAAACTGCGTGGAGGGGCACATCATCACCAGTTTACTCATATTGTATATTCTGTTGTTTGTAGAGGCTGATTTACATGAAGAATACATAGAACCAGGATCCGAAATTAAAACCCTACAGAATTGCACCCTACTGCAATGGGGGCGGCACCCCCTCCAAGCAGTCCCATTGGCCAGACAACGGGCCAGGGGGTCAAGGGGAGGCAGCCTGCCAGGGGCAGCGCTATAATTTAAAGTTTATCAGGTGTGTTTGCTCTTGTAATTTCCAGCTCTATAAATAGATCCCCTCTGATATAATAAGTACCTCAACAGCCTACTGCAGTTTGAGAGATTTGGTTGTAGTCATTGTTGATTATTAGCGGAGCTGTGACCTGGTTGTACTCCAAGGAAGGGACATAGGTAATCAAATTGATTGTCAAACTTCATCAAATTCCTGCCGTCGATTTTTTGTGTTTTTTTCCTATCGTCGATATACAATGTTATTCCGTTGTCTTACTAAATATATTCACATCCCCATATCATAAACAAGTCTAGTATCCAAATTCATAAAGTTATTACTCTATAACCTACACCTCCCTGTATCTAATTGCTAGTAACCGGGTAAATGCTCGTACCCAATTAACAAATAAAACACATCTCAAGAGTAGAATGTCAGTATAATAGAGATATTGTAGTGTTTCATCAAGCTCCTTCTCAAAGCAACAAATCATATCAACAACCCAACATTCACACTTGAAGTTAGTTTTTATTAGTTATATTAAAGCAAAACGACCCAATGATATAATAAAAAATAATTCTGAAGGAAAAAAGTTATTTCTAGTATAAATCATTAAATAAATTTTGGGAGAGAAACCATAGATAAGTCTACAACAAGAACAAATTACATGCGATTGTGATTCAAGTAAATAAACCCAAATCCAATAACTCTACCACTGAAATCAAAAGATTCAAACAGTTATTTTTTTCCTGATATTTTAAAGAAATTGGTGCGAGATCGAAGAGAGTAGCAGTACCTTATTGAGATTGGCTCTGGTTTCTTCGTTGAAGTTTTGGGTTTTGGGTTGTAACGCTCTCGTTTGAATATTATCAGTATTTAAAGCAAATTATTCATAAAAGCGTAGTTTGACTCTGACCGATATTTCGGTCCCCAGAAGTTTCGGAGTGGGTGCTTTGTGTCATTTTCTTCCCTCCACGTGAGAGACACGTGATAATAATTCAAATTTGTCAATTTAAGAGACGTAGCAAATTCAAATTTGACAAATTTCAAGAATTTTCTCCGTCCATTTAAAAAATTTGGTCCACCTCATCTTTTCAAAAATTACCTTATAAGCTTACCTATAAGTAGGTTTAAAAACAAAATTTATATCCAAATATTTTCATAATGGTAATTTCAAGCAATGCTAGCACAATTATTTGTTATGAGAATTCATCATGATTATCAATGTGTCAAAAGAGATGAATTAGAGTTACTATACCAAGAAGATTGGTTATAAGAAGTCTTCTTCTTTAGAATTTAGCTTAGGATTTAAAGATAGTGTATGATCATTATCTAACCATTTCTTTTAAGTAATAATTATTCTTACAAATAACATGAAAATCATAAATTTTTATGTGCACATGATTTATTTACATTCACTCAAAACAAATCCAAATTTATCAAAAATCATGGGAAATAACTCACGAAAATTGTAAATTTTGATATACACATAAATAAATTATTGTCATTTGAAACAAACCAAAATTAAAAATTTATAGTTATACCTCATATAAATCACAAATTCGATGCACACATAATAAATAACTTTTATTCAAAACGAACAAAAGTTAAAAAATTCAAGTGTTATACCTCATGAAAATCGTGAATTTTGTCGATCGGATAATTTATTTACATCCATTCAAAATAAGCCAAAGTTGTCAACATTCATGGTTTATATAGCCCATGAAAATTATAAATTTTGATGTATATATAGAAAAATTATTTTCATTTGAAATAAACCAAAAATAAAAATTAGTGAGTTATAGCTCATGAAAATTCATCAGATAATTTATTTACACTTGTTCAAAATGAACCAAAATTATCAAACTTTATGGTGATAGCCCATGAAAATCACAAATTTTGATGTAGATTTATAATGTGCACATAAAATTTGTGATTTCCATGAGCTATAACTCACTTTTTGTTAATTTTTATTTATTTTGAACGAGTGTAAATTAATTATGTACATCAAATTTTGCGATATTCACGGCTTTAACTCATAATTTTTCAATTTTGATTTTGTTTTGAATGAATCTAAATTTATTATGTGAAATGTTAAAATTGTGATTTTCATGAGCTATAGCACATAATTTTTGTCAATTTTAGTTTGTTTTGAACGGATATAAATTTATAATATGTACACAAAAATTTACAATATTCATGGGCTATAGCTCAAGATTTTTATAAATTTTCATTCGTTTTGAACTAATGAAAGTTAATTGCGTGCAAATCAAAATCGCTATTTTCATGAGCTATAACTCACGATTTTTATCATTTTGGTTTATTTGAATGAAAGTAAATTTATTATGTGAATGTTATAATTCATGATTTTCTTAAGCTATTGTAATATTCCTATTTACCGAAAGTTTTAAGAAAGAAAAGTTTTCAATTGAGTACTAGTTACTAGTATACAAGGGTTAATTTATTTTAAGAAACTTCCAAATGTTGGGCACTTGTTGTAGTGATATATGTAAGACGGTGTACAGACTTATGGCTATAAATAAATTTGTATAGAAGATAGCAATATACATAACCACTTATGTCGGAACAAAGTAATTTCTTGTCTGATTATCACTCAATTATCCAATTAAGAGGAATGAAGAAGGGGAACTAGGCCTTTGATGAATCCGTTGATGGTCAGAATCCTTCTCCTTCTTGAACACATCTTAGAACAACTCATTAGACAGGCTGAATGATGCCTAGAGTTAGGGTTCTGCACCGATGCCCAAGTTACAATCTCGCTAAGATTTTTGTCAATTTTGGTTTATTTTGAATGAATCTAAATTTATTATGTGAAATGTTAAAATTGTGATTTTCATGAGCTATAGCACATAATTTTTGTCAATTTTAGTTTGTTTTGAACGGATATAAATTTATAATATGTACACAAAAATTTACAATATTCATGGGCTATAGCTCAAGATTTTTATAAATTTTCATTCGCTTTGAACTAATGAAAGTTAATTATGCAAATCAAAATCGCTATTTTCATGAGCTATAACTCACGATTTTTATCATTTTGGTTTATTTGAATGAAAGTAAATTTATTATGTGAATGTTATAATTCATGATTTTCTTAAGCTATTGTAATATTCCTATTTACCGAAAGTTTTAAGAAAGAAAAGTTTTCAATTGAGTACTAGTTACTAGTATACAAGGGTTAATTTATTTTAAGAAACTTCCAAATGTTGGGCACTTGTTGTAGTGATATACTAGTATACAAGGGTTAATTTATTTTAAGAAACTTGATTTTCATCCAAATGTTGGGCACTTGCTGTAGTGATATATGTAAGACGGTGTACAGACTTATGGCTATAAATAAATTTGTATAGAAGATAGCAATATACATAACCACTTATGTCGGAACAAAGTAATTTCTTGTCTGATTATCACTCCAATTATCCAATTAAGAGGAATGAAGAAGGGGAACTAGGCCTTTGATGAATCCGTTGATGGTCAGAATCCTTCTCCTTCTTCGAACCTGCATACCGAACAACTCATTAGACAGTGCCAGAATGATGCCTAGAGTTAGGGGTTCTGGTACGCCCTCCGATGCCCAAGTTACAATCTCTGCTAAGATTTTTGTCAATTTTGGTTTTTTTAATGAATCTAAATTTTTTATGTGAACAGCTAAATTCACAATTTTCATAGGCTAATCCACGATTTTTGTCAATTTTGATTTGTTTTAAGGGGTCTAAATTTATTATGTGAAATGTTAAAATTGTGATTTTCATGAGCTATAGCACATAATTTTTGTCAATTTTGGTTTATTTTAATGAATCTAAATTTTTATGTGAACACTAAATTCACAATTTTCATAGGCTAACCCACGATTTTTGTCAATTTTGATTTATTTTGAATGAAAGTTAAAATTTACAATTTTCATAAGTTGCACCCATGGTTTTGTCAATTTTGGTTTGTTCAAACAAATATAAATTTATTGTGTTCATCAAATTCACAATTTTCATGGGCTATAAGCCTATAACCAACAATTTTTGTCAACTTTGGTTTGTTCGACTAAATCTAAATTTATTATGTGTACATTAAAATTTGTGATTTTCATGAGCTATATATAACCAACAAATTTTAGTAATGTTGGTTGATTTCCAAACTAATATAAATTTACTATGTGTACATAAAAATTTATGATTTTTATAAGCTATAACCCATGATTTTTGTCAAATTTCGTTCGTTTCCGAAGAATGTAAATTTTCTTTGTGCACTTACAAATTCTTGATTTTTGTTGGCCACAACACATGAAATTTTTTCAATTTTTATTCGCTTCATTTGAATCTAAATTTATTATTTGAATGTTAAAATTCATGATGTTCATGAGCTATAACCACGATTTTTATCAATTTTGATTCATTTCTAAGAATATAAATTTGTTTTGTGTACTCCAAAATTTGTGATTTTCATGGGCCATTATCCATGATTTTTGCCATTTTTAGTTTGGAATGAATATAAATTAATTGTGTGTAAATCAAAATTCATGATTTTCATAAGCTGTAACCCACCATTTTGTCAATTTTGATTTATTTTGAATGAATATAAATTTATTTTATGTATATCAAAATTTGCGATCTTTGTGGGCAGATATCATGATTGTTGTCAATTTTGGTTTGTTTTGAATGAATCTAAATTTTTATGTGAACGACAAAATTCATGATTTTCATCACTATAACCTATAATTTTTATCAATTTTTTACTTTGAACTAAAGTAAATATATTTTTAATATAAAATTCACGATTTTCATGAGCTATAAACCATTATTTTTTTAATTTTGGTTCATTTTGGAAGAATATAAATTATTTTCATGTATTTCAAAATTTGCAAGTTTTATGAGATATAACACACAATTTTTGTCAATTTTGATTTGTTTTGAAGGGGTCCAAATTTATTATATGAACGTTAAAATTTATGATTTTCCTAGGCTAGAACTCATGATATTTATCCACTTATTATGAAATCCCTAACATTATTTTTTGATCACGAAACCCCCTACAGTTAAAAAGAGCTGTTAACATGGGCATGTGCGAGGTACAAAAGTGGTAATTTTCCTTAAATACCCCTTATGATAGAGTTCTCTTCTTCTCAAACTATTGTAAAACCCCTTCTTTCTTCTCTTCACATCTAATCCAAACGAACTATTGACGATGAGGAGAAAATTGAGAGATTAATTACGGTAATCACTTCAAATCTAATTGATTTTCATCTCTATTTGTGTAATTTTCAGTTTCTGACTTATCTCCCCCTAAAAAAAAAAAAAAAAAACAACATCGCTGGTTTTCATAATAAGTGGGCAATCCGATTACTCGACCTCTTTTTTTCCCTTATCTCCCCCTAATTTCTCCCAACCCTAATTTCTCCCAAAACCCTAAAAATTTCTCCCAAAAACCCTAATTAGCTCCCTTCCATCTCCATTCAATCTTCCATCATGGAGGAGGAAGAAGCAGCTAGAACCCAGCAGCAGCAGCAGCAGCAGCAGAGGAAGCACAAGGGATTCGATATGGGCTTGGAACGAAGGAGGAATGCTCCAAGTCAGCGCTTTCTCCACTCTCTTCCCTCAGTACAGAGGTAATGCCAACTCTCAATTGATCTGTTTTTAGACCACTTATGATGAAAAATCTGTAAAGATGTCAACTTTGTAATTAGTATAAATACAAAATATTTTCATCAATTCTCTTCCCTCCACAGAGAAATACTTGCAAGAGGCCTGGCCAATTGATTAAATGTGAGCTCAACTTGGTAAGCAACCAAAGCCTGTTTAGTAAAATTATTTTCTTTTCTATGAATGAATGCATCACGTTGCTTGACATCGATGCTCGGTGAATTTTCTTTGCTTCCTTAGGTTGAGGGATCAATGACTGTTCCAACTACTAGGAAGCCTAGCGACCCATATATTTTCATCAAAGCCAGGGACCTCGTAAAACTTTTTCCTGCGTGTCTTTTTCCTCCCAATTATAATGTACCAAGTGACCTATGAAATTCTTATTGATGGAGCATATTGTAAACATCATTTGCTGTTTTTCAAGAACATATAAGATATTTGTGGGTTAGAGTGAAGAAGTGATTCTTGAATATGGGGTGGTTCTAGAAACCGAGAAAATGATACAGCCATGCTTCAAGTGTTAGACAATTAAGAAACATGTCTAGAAAATAAAGAGAGCTGAAATGAGATTGTTAAAATTGTTTAGATGGCTTAGCGGAATAAAACTTGAAAGGTAGGATAAGAAATTACGTTGTTCTCAAGAAGTTAAAGGTACCTGTAATAGAGGATGTAGTGAGGTGGATTGACCGAGATTTGAGATTGTCAGGTGCTTGTTATGGAACACTAAGTGCATCGGTTAGTAGGACTGGTAAGCTTGTAGTTGGAACAAGTTAGGCTGTGGGTGTATATGATCATGGATTCAGGAGGTTAAATGGATGGATACCTGTTAATAATAGAGTGCTGTCCCTTCGTAAAGCTTAATGGAGAAGCCTAAAGTCAACCCTAATTTGGGAAAAGGCTTGGTGCTCTCCAATGTCTCCATGCTTTAGGTTGCTTTTCTTCTTCTGTATTTCAGAATAAATTCTTTGAGAGCTAAAACACTATTAGTTCATTTGTTTCTTTCTCTGGTCAGTTGAACTAAAAGTATGGTTTGAATTCCTTTCGATATTGTAGGCAATCAAGATACTGAATGATAAGATGCAATGTGACATTATAAAGATCGGCAACCTCATACGTAACAACGTATTATATTTTCTTTTCTTTTGCTTCAGATCCTCTGCAGATGCAACGACATATATTTTCCTCATACTTTCTTTTCAAAATTTTGTTTAGCCCAACTATGCGATACAAGATTTAGACATTTTATGTGAAGAGGGGATCATAAACAACCATCCTCTTGATAGCTTGGTGGGAGAACATAAAGTTTCTCTAGCACAATCTCAATAATGGTAAGAAGTAAAAGGCACAAAAGTAAAATGAGTGGATCCTATTTTCTCTCATGTTGAATTAAATGGTGATTGAGCTGCCAATAGATGAAACTTCCTCAGATGGTTAGCAGCTTATAAGCTGCAATGATCACTACTGTTCATACATTTTGATATCTTTGGTATAAGATATTTGTGATGTTGACAGGATACTCATTGTCTCTGAACTTAGGCCTGCTCAAATTGCTTTTAAAAATATTGTAGTAAACCGACTTTATACTTATGCTTAGGCAAGTAATCCTTCATTTAAGCGCTTTGGTCTGTGATGTGGCAATTTTGATGATAAATGTATAATATTGATGCTCCATGTTTAACGTACTGATGTGAATTAATCTACTTGCACAGAAAACATTTCTCAGTTGACATTTTAATCATGATATTATCCAAATGTGCTTTATACAACTGGTACTTGTTAAGTATTCATATCACATTGTAAAATGCTTCAACAATTATGATATTTTGTTTGTGCTTCCATTGGATATACAATCATGGCCTCTCTGTGTAAATCAAAATCTCAACAGAAACAAATCTGCAAAGTCAAGTTTTTTTCATTATGATCAGCATAATTAAGCAAGGTGTCAGTACACTTGCTGCTCTGATTACGTCTTTGCTGCTGCAATCATCATGTTTCAGCAATTTTTTTTTCAATATATTGGCCCATGTTCCTTGTTTGATTTTGTACAAATGATCTTCTTGATAGTGTCATGTCTGCTTAACTTCTATTGGTTCGAAACACCAGTTTTGATGTCTTATTTAATTATTTAACAGCATCATCTAAACTACGTGCATAATCCAAATTCTGAATTGCATAACATGGTGGAAATCTAAGAAGCTACTAGGTCACATGGGGCACACTTGTGATAATCCATGTGTCATGATCAGATCACAATGCTGTCACAACATTGATGATGTCAATTTGATGCTATTCCTTGAAAGAACTAAACTTTTGCATACTTGAACAACTTGCATGTGTTCATCTTCTCATTTGCATATTCATCTTCATGCTATAGCTTTGTTAGTTTAAAAATTATTTTGGCTACCATGCCATGCTTTTCTTGATAAAATTTCTGTACAGATGCAGTTATTGCTATTAGATGTTTTACTTGATGGTTGTGTTGTTGGAGTTTTTTCCTCTCCGTCAAGGCTGTGAATCTCCTTTCTCTAATTTTGTTGAGACATGATTCTGGTGTTTATTTGTCTTTCGTTTGCTTTTACTGCTTTTAGTGAACTTTAATGCTAAGTGAGGTGGATTGTTTCAGATTGATCTTCAAGCGGAAAGTGGTGAGCATTTCTAAAGTGACAAAAAGAAGTCTGTGAAGAAGTGGGAAGAGAAGCAGGAGAAGCAGGCAGCAAAGACAGCTGAAAACAAGAGGAAGAGAGAGGCTGCATTTGTTCCGCCAAAGGTTCAGTCTGCGATCACTGGCATTTCTATTGTTTTGATAAAAGAAAATACTCATTTTAGAATTATTCTGATAACTTGACATGCTTTTTAGGAGTCCTCTGCTCATGCATCTGATAGCGCTAAATCTGACAATGTCAAGAGCGAGGTGTCTGATGTTGCAGCGTCTTTGAAGGTAATTGGTTTTTCTTCTTTGTTTTCTTGCCTCTTGAGGAGTAAGCATTAATTCTTGTCTATCTTGTGTATCTGACTCTAGTCTTTATTTAGACATAATTGCAGCTATGTTATGAAATCCTGTCAGTTTACTTAGTTTCTGCACTATGTTATGAAATCCTGTCAGTTTACTTAGTTTCTGCATATTTTTAGTTTTGAACTTGGGCAATGCAATGTACAGACTTTTTACTGCCAGCATATGTTGCATTGACACAGATACATTGAACTGAAAGCAATACCGACAAGACAGCGGCATACAGATTTAGGATATACTTACAAAACCACAATGACACAGCATATCATGTCCAATACAGTGTCCAACGTGACACAGTTACAAAATTCAAGTGTATGTGCTTTCTATGAGCCTGCCATTTTCTTAGGCATAACCAGTTTTCCTTCTGGCTTTAATTTCCAGTAAAGCACTTGCATCTAATCCTGTATAACTCAAAATTAAATCTCGGGGGTTTCCCCTCATTGTATGTGTATTCAGTGATTGTGTAAAACTCATGCTAATCTTGTTGTGGGGGAATATTTAGGAAAATGTAACAGTTTTGTTGGTAATGAAATGAATTGGTTTAGAGACCTTGAGAGTCATTATGGATGTATGTCTCACTGAACATTCTTTCTAGAGTAGTTTTTAATATGAATTAACATAAATTTTGTTATAGCTAGTTCTATATAATCAAGTTACTTTATGGATAGAGAAATACAAAGATGAACATAGCCTAATAGGAAGTTGAAAGGTTACGTTCAAGTTATTTGAGGAATAACCTTTTCCTTTTAGATTCCCCACCCCCAAAAATATAACTGAACGTGCATTTTCCGGCAAGCAATAGAGCTGCTATGGTGTTACCAATAAAAATTCAGAAGAAAAAATAGACCAAAAATGAGTATACATCTTAGAAAACAGAAATTTCCATGCATAGAACCATGAATAAGTAATTTGCATCCAATCTGTCAAATTTGGAGTGGAAGTGTTCCAACAAATTTTCCCAAGATAAGCGTGACTTTAATGAAGTAATTGTTCATTCAGTCATTTTCCTGTGATTGCGGCCAGCTTAACTAGTCAAACACTGAACCAATATTTGTTACTTATTACTGTGATTGCGGCCAGCCAAGCAAATGGTAGCAAGACTCCATTTCTAACATGCAGTAGGTGCAACGTGTAGCCAAACTCTAACAAAAATGCATGGTGATTTTGATTAACTAAAAGATGAGTTATGGACATTTGTTTGGATAATTGCTTCATGCAAGCCACGTAATAAAAGTTTGCCTGCCATATACGGTGATTTTGATTAGCTAAAAGATGAGTTATGGACATTTTTTTTGTGGTGGGGGGTGGCTCGTTCTGTGAGCAGCCAAGCAAACTGTCTATGGGCATATTATTAATTATAGAATATAAATATAGAATATATATGAAAGAGAGGAAGAGAGAGAGAAAAAAATGGAGAACTATAGTTGGAGTTAAGAAGTAGAAGAATTAGAAGATGAGACTACTAGTCTAGGTTTCTAATATAGTTTATTTGGAGTTGGATTAGAAGACGAAACAATGTGATCTAGCTTTCTAATGGAAAAGGATTAAAAATTTTATGTTTTTATGACTTAGTGATTATATGTATGTATCAGTACGGACCAACTCCTTTTTTTTTCAAATTATGTTTTCTTGTTTGTTCTATTGAGAACTTCAGACTTTTCTTTAATAGACATTTTTCATTTTAATGTGTAATGTGTAATGTTGAATTAGAGTTTGAGAACTTTCTGTTTTTGTACTCATATGGTTTGATTAGGAAAGTTTTGCGTGTCCTTCGTAGCATTCTTATGTGTGTATATATGTTAGTTTTTTGTTTTCTTAATATTTTCTATAATGTGTGATTTTACTCTAATGCAAGCATTCGATCATTGTCTCAGTCGTTATCTTGGTTTGAGTTGGCATTATCAGTTTGAATTAAGCAAAACATGATGAGTAGTAAAATTGGGTACCGTGACCAGAGTTGTGGTTCAAGAGATGGACAAAATCAGATGCATTAGGTGTCATTTTTATCTTTGTACAAGCCTAAAAAATGCAAGTCAATGCAAGTCTTTGTCCTATATTTTCCTTCTTCTCGTAGTATTTCCTGCAAAATGTTTGCTTGATATTTAATGCAAGAACAGGATCATTGTCTTAGTCTTTATCTTGATCTTGAGTTGGCACTTGAGTATCAGCTTGAAATTAAACAAAATTCAATGTGATAAGTACGCATAATTGATTGTCTATTTAATGTGCTTTAATCTACGATTTTTGTTCATTTTCGTTTGTTACCCGATGATAAATAATTATGCGGAGTTTAAAATTCATGAGTTTCATGAGCTATAACCAAAGATTTCTATTCATTAGATTCGATTCGACCCGATGACAAATAATTATGGAGTTTAAAATTCACTATTTTATAAGTTATACCCCACGATTTTTTTCATTTTTGTTCATTTCAATCCAACGATAAATAATTATGTGGAGTTTAAATTTTATGATTTCATAAGCTATAACTCATAAATTTTATCCATTTTAATCAAATGACAAATAATTAAGCCGAGTTTAAAATTCAAGATGTTCATAAGATATAATCCATGAATTTTGTTTATTTTCGTTCTTTCTTGCCCAATGATAAATAAATACGGAGTTATAAAATTCACGATTTTCATGAGTTATAATCCATAAATTTGTCCATTTTGATTATTTTGACCTTACAAAAATAATTAAGTGGAGTTCAAAATTCACGATTTTATGAGCTATAAACCATGATTTTGGTTCATTTTCATTTGTGTTGACCTAATAGTAAATAATTATGTACAGTTCAAAATTCACGGTTTCGTGGCTATAATCCATGATTTCTGTCCATTTTTGTTCATTTTGACTAAATGGAAAATAATTATGCGGAGTTCAAAATTCACTATTTTATAAGTTATACCCCACGATTTTTTTTCATTTTTGTTCATTTTTCTTCGCTTCGACCCAATGGAAAATAATTAAGTGTACTTTCAAATTCATGATTTTCATGAGTTATAATCCATAATTTTTGTTCATTTTTGATCGTTTCGTCCCAATGCAAATAGTTATTTAGATTTTAAAATTCATGAATTCATGAACTATAATCTATGATTTATGTCCATTTCGTCTATGCAGAGTTCAAGATTCACAATTTCATGAGTTATAACCATAAATTTGTCCATTTTCGATTGTTTCGACCATATGACAAATAATTAAGCAGATTTTAAAATACATGATTTTTATGAGCTATGAATCATAGATTTTGTTCAGCTTTGTTTGAATCGACCTAATAGCAAATAATTATGTAGAGTTTAAAATTCATCATTCAAGAAGCTAACCCATGATTTTTGTCCATTTTTGTTCGTTTTGAAAAATGCTAAATAATTATTCAGAGTTCAAAATTGACTATTTTATGAATTATAATCCACGATTTTTGTTCATTTCGACTCAATGATAAATAATTAAGCGGACTTTAAAATTCACGATTTTCATGAGTCAGAATTCATGATTTTTGTTCATTTTCTTACAATTTGACCTAATGACAAAAATTCACAATTTCATGATCTATAAACCCATGATTTTTATCTATTTTCATTCGCTTTGATTAAATGATAAATAATTATGTGGAGTTCAAGTCACTATTTAATGACCTATAATATAAGATTTTGTTCATTTTTGTTCCTTTTGACTCAATGAAAAATAACTATGCGGAGTTCAAAATCCACGAGTTTCATGAGCTAAATAACCCATAATTTTTATTCATTTCTGTTTGCTTCGACCCTTTGACAAATAATTATGCGGACTTTCAAATTTATGATTTCATGAGCTATAACCCATGATTTTTGTCCATTTTGTTCATTTTTCTTCGTTTCGACCCAATGGAAAATAATTAAGTGGAGTTCAAAATTCACGATTTTGTGAGCTATAACCCATGATTTTTGTCCATTTTGTTCATTTCAATCCAACGATAAATAATTATGTAGAGTTTAAAATTCATGGTTTTCATGAGCTATAACTCATAGTTTATTTTTTATCATTTTCATTTGTTTCGACTCAATGATAAACAATTATGTCATTTTTGGCCATTTTTAGTCATTTAGACTCGTTCACAAATAATTTCACGAAGGCCATAATTCACGTTTTCAGAAGCTATAACCCATGAATTTTGTCAATTTTCATTTATTTCGATTCATTGACAATTAATTTCGTGGAGGCCAAATTTCACAATTTCATAAGCTAGAATCCACGATTTTTTCCATTTTAGTCATTTTGACCTATTGACAAATACTTTTGTAGTGGCTACAATTCACGATTTTATGAGCTATAATCTATGATTTTTTTTGTCATTTTTAGTCATTTCGATCCATTGATAAATAATTTAGCGGAGTCTAAGATTCATGATTTAGCTATAACCCACAATTTTTTGCTATTTGTAGTCATTTTGACCCGTTGGCTAATAATTTTATGGAGGCTAAAATTCCCGACTTTGTGAACTAACCCACGATTTTTGGCTATTTTTAGTCGCTTCGACTCGTTGGCAAATAATTTCACAGAGATCAAAATTAAAGATTTCATGAGCTATTAACCACGATTGTAGTCATTTTTAGTTACGATCTATTGGTAAATAATTTCGCTAAGGTTAAAATTTACGATTTTGTGAGCTATAACCCTTGATTTTTGGCCATTTATCGTCGTTTCAAACCCTTAACAAATAATTTTGTGGTTGTCAAAATTTATAATTTCATGAGCTATAACTCACGATTTTTGGTCATTTTTAGTCATTTCGACCAATTGGTAAATAAATCTACGGAGGTCAAAGTTTACTTTTTCATGAGCTATAACCCATGATTGTTTATCATTTTTAGTCATTTTGACCTGTTGTCAAGTAATATCGCGGTGGCAAAAATTTGCGATTTCGTGAACTATAGTCCATAATTTTTGGCTATTTTTAGTCATTTCGATCTATTGGCAAATAACTTCGCGGTGGCCAAGATTCACGATTTTTTGCGCTATAATCTATGATTTTTTGTCGCTTCAACTTATTGCCAAATAATTTCGCGGTGACCAAAATTTACAATATTATGGGCTATAACCCAAGATTTATTTTTTGTCATTTTAAGTTGTTTCGACCTGTTGGCCAAAAATTTCGCGGATGCCAAAATGTACAATTTCGTTAGTTATAACCCACGTAGCCATTTTTAGTGATTTCGACCCGTTGATAAATAATTTTGCGGAGGCCAAAATTCATGATTTTATGAGCTACATAACCCACGATTTTTTGGCCATTTTAAGTCGTTTCGGCTAATAATTCGAGAAGGCCAAAATTCACTATTTCGTGTGCTATAACCATGAATTTTAGCCCTTTTTATTTGTTTCGACCCGTTAAAAAATAATTTCTGGCGGCAAAAATTCACAATTTTATGAGCTATGTAACTTATGATTTTTGGCCATTTTAAATCATTTCGACCTGTTGGTAAATAATTTTGTAGATGTCAAAATTCACGCTTTCTTGAGCTATAATCAATGATTATTGTCCATTTTTTTCATTTCGACCCGTCAGCAATTAATATCATGGAGGCTAAACTTCACAATTTCATAAGCTGAAACACACGATTTTTTATATTTTTTGTTATTTTGACTCATTGGTAAATAATTTCGCAATGACCAAAATTCACGATTTTATAAGCTATAACCCATAAATTTTTTTCATTTTTTATCGTTTCGATCCATTGGTAAATAATTTCTCAGAGATAAAAATTTATGATTTCATGATCTATAACTCACGATTTTTATCCTTTTTTATTTGTTTCGAGATGTTGATAAATATTTTTGTGGAGGCCAAAATTAAAGATTTTATGAGTTATTATCATGATTTTTTGCTATTTTGTCATTTCGACCTATTGCAAATAGTGTCGCGGTGGCGAGAATTCACTGTCATGACTTATAACCCACGATTTTTGGTATTTTTAGTCGTTTTGATCTGTTATCAAATAATATCACTGTGGCCAAAATTCACTATTTCGTGAGTTATAATCCATATTTTGGCCATTTTCAGTTGTTTCGATCCATTGGCAAATAATTTCGCGATGACCAAAATTCACGATATCAGGAGACCAAATAATTTCACTGTGGCAAAAATTTAGTCATTTCTTGGTCATTTTAGTCATTTCAACCCATTGCTAAATAATTTCTCGGTGGCAAAAATTTATAATTTAATGGGCTATACTCCATGATTTTTGGACATTTTTAGTTGTTTCGACCTACTGGCAAATAATTCCGTGGAGACTAAAACTCATGATTTTTTGAGCTATAATTCACGATTTTTGACCATTTTTAGTCGTTTCAATCCATTTGTAAATAATTTCGTGGTAGCCAATATTATAGATTTTATGAGCTATAAGCACCATTTTTTGCTATTTTTAGTCGTTTTGATCGTTATCAAATAATATCACCGTGGCCAAAATTCACTATTTCGTGAGTTATAATCCATATTTTGGCCATTTTCGGTTGTTTCGATCCATTGGCAAATAATTTCGCGATGACCAAAATTCACGATATCGAGACCAAATAATTTCATGGTGGCCAAAATTTATAATTTAATGAGCTATACTCCATGATTTTTGGACATTTTAGTCATTTCAACCCATTGCTAAATAATTTCTATGGCAAAAATTTATAATTTAATGAGCTATACTCCATGATTTTTGGACATTTTTAGTTGTTTCGACCTACTGGCAAATAATTCCGTGGAGACCAAAACTCATGATTTTTTGAGCTATAATTCACGATTTTTGACCATTTTTAGTCGTTTCAATCCATTTGTAAATAATTTCGTGGTAGCCAATATTATAGATTTTATGAGCTATAAGCACCATTTTTTTGCTATTTTTAGTCGTTTCGGCCTGTTAAATACATTCGCTTTGGCGGGAATTCATTGTGTCATGACCTATAGCCCGTGATTTGGGCCATTTTTGGTCATTTTGGTCCGTTGTCAACTAATACAACGATTGCCAAAATTCACCATTTTGTGAGGTATAACCTATGATTTATAATGATTTTTAGTTGTTTCGATCTCGTTAGCAAATAATTACGTGGTGACCAAAATTCACGATTTTGTGAGCTATAACCTATGATTTATAATGATTTTTAGTTGTTTCGATCCTGTTGGCAAATAATTTCATGGTGGCCAAAATTTTCGATTTTGTGAGCAGTAACTCACAAGTTTTGGCCATTTTTAATCGTTTTGCCTTGTAGATAAATAATTTCGCGGTGGTCAAAATTGACGATTTCATAAGCTATAACCCATGATTTTTGACCATTTTTTATCGTTTCAACCCATTAACAAATAATTTCATGGAGTCCAAATTCACAATTTCGTGAGCTATAATTCATAAATTTTGGACATTTTTAGTCATTTCAACCCATTGCTAAATAGTTTTACGGTGGCCAAAATTTATAATTTTATGGGCTATGATCGACGATTTTTGGTCATTTTTAGTCGTTTTGACCCGTTGGTAAATAATTTCGCTGATGTCAAAATTCACATTTTTATGAGCTATAAACTATGTTTTTTTATAAATTTTCATTCGTTTTGATCATTTGGCAATCAATTTCATGGATGTCAAACTTCACGATTTTATAAGTTAAAATTCACAATTTTATTTTTGATTTTTAGTTCTTTCGACCTATATGCAAATAATTTCACGGTGACCAAAATTCACGATTTCATGAGATATAACTTTTGATTTTTTGCCATTTCGATCCAATGTCAAATAATTTCGCGGAGTCTAAACTTTATGATTTCATGAGCTAACCCACGATTTATGACAATTTTCAATTGTTTTGACCCACTGGCAAATAATTTTATGGATGCCAAAATTCATAATTTCACGAGCTTAACCCATAATTTTTAGCCTTTTTAGTCGTTTTGACATGTTGACAAATATTTTTATGGAGGCCAAAATTTAAGATTTCATGAGCTATAATCCATTATTTTTAGTCATTTCGATCAATTGTACAATAATTTGCGATTGCCAAAATTCATGATTCGTAAGTTATAATCCATGATTTTGGCCATTTTTTCTCGTTTCGACCCGTTGGTAAATAATTTCTCGGTGGCCAAAATTCTCGACTTTGTGAACTATGACGATGGTTTTAGTCATTTTTAGTTGTTTCTACCAATTGGGAAATAATTTCGCGGTGGCCAAAATTCATGGATTTGTGGGCTATAATCCATGATTTTTGGCAAATCCACTGAGAAATAATTTTGCAAAGTCCAAATTCACGATTTTTTACCTATAATCCATGATTTTTATCCATTTTTTCATTTCAACATATTGGTAAATAATTCTGCTGAAGTCAAAACTCATGATTTTATGAGCTATATAACCTACGATTTTTGATCATTTTTAGTTATTTCAACCTATTGGTAAATAATTTCGCGGTGGTTAAAATTTACTTTTTCATAGGTTATATAACCTATAATTTTTTTATCATTTTTAGTCGTTCAGACCCGTTAGCAAATAATTTCATGTACGTGAAAATTCATGATTTTGTGAGATATAGTCCATGATTTTTAGCTATTTTTAATAGTTTGGATGCAATGACAAATAATTTTGCAGAGACCTAAGTTCACTATTTCATGATCTATAACCCATTCTTCTTGACCATTTTAAGTTGTTTTGACTTGTTGGCAAATAATTTTGCGGAGGCCGAAATTCATGCTTTCTTGAGCAATAACCCAAGATTTTTGGCTATTTTTAGTTGTTTCGACCCGTTGGCAAATAATTTGGGGAGGCCAACATTTATGATTTCATGAGTTATAATCTACATTGTTTAGCCATTTTTATCATTTTGACCCATTGGCAAATAGTTTTGTACAAGCCGAAATTCATAATTTCACGAGCTATAATCCATGATTTTTAGCCATTTTTTAGGTATCAATCCATTGACAAATAATTTCACGAAGGCTAAAATTCAATATTTCTTGAGTTATAACCCATAATTTTAAAAAAAAAATTTAGTCGTTTCGATGCGTTAGCAAATAATTTTGTGGAGACCTAAGTTTGTAATTTCATGTGCTATAACCCATGATTTTTAATTATTTTTTGTCGTTTCAACCCATTGGCAAATAGCTTCGCGGTGGCCAAAATTTATAATTTAATACGCTATAATCCACGATTTTTGGCAATTTTTAGTCGTTTAGAACCGTTGGCAAAAAAATTTGCGGAGGTCAAAATTCAAATTTTCATGAGTGATAAGCCATAATTTTTATCCATTTTTATTCATTTCGACCCGTTGGCAATTAATTTCATGGAGGCCGAACTTCACGATTTAATAAGCTAAAACCCACAATATTTTTTTCATTTTTAGTCTTTTCGACCCATTGACAAATAATTTCTCGGTGACAAAAATTCATGATGATTTTTTGCTTGTTTTAGTTGTTTCGAACTATTAACAAATATTCCGCGGAGTCCAAACTTCATGATTTTATGAGATATAACCCATGATTTATGGCCATTTCTAATTATTTCAACCAATTGGCAAATAATTTCGTAATGGTCAAAATTCATGATTTCATGGGTTATAATCCATAATTTTTGGCAAACCCATTGAAAAATAGTTTTGTAGAGTCCAAATTCATGATTTTGTGACCTATAATTCGTGATTTTTATTTATTTTTAGCCATTTCAACCTATTAGTAAACAATTTTGCAAAAGCCAAAACTCATGATTTTATGAGCTATAACTCATGATTTTTGGTCATTTTTAGTCGTTTGACCCATTGGCAAATAATTTGGGAGGCCAACATTTATGATTTCATGAGTTATAATCTACATTGTTTAGCCATTTTTATCATTTTGACCCGTTGGTAAATAGTTTTGGACAAGCCGAAATTCATAATTTCACGAGCTATAATCCATGATTTTTAGCCATTTTTTAGGTGTATCAATCCATTGACAAATAATTTCACGAAGGTTAAAATTCAATATTTCTTGAGTTATAACCCATAATTTTTTAAAAAAATTTAGTCGTTTCGATGCGTTAGCAAATAATTTTGTGGAGACCTAAGTTTGTAATTTCATGTGCTATAACCCATGATTTTTAATTATTTTTGTCGTTTCAACCCATTGGCAAATAATTTGGGAGGCCAACATTTATGATTTCATGAGCTATAATCCATGATTTTTGGTCATTTTAGTCGTTTAGAACCGTTGGCAAAAAATTTATGAGGTCAAAATTCAAATTTTCATGAGTGATAAGCCATAATTTTTATCCATTTTTATTCATTTCGACCCGTTGGCAATTAATTTCATGGAGGCCGAACTTCACGATTTAATAAGCTAAAACCCACGATATTTTTAATTTTAGTCTTTTCGACCCATTGGCAAATAATTTCATGGAGGCCAAAATTCATGATTTCATGAGTTATAACCCATGATTTTTAATTATTTTTGTCGTTTCAACCCATTAACAAATAATTTCATGGAGGCCAAAATTCATGATTTTATGAGATATAACCCATGATTTATGGCCATTTCTAATCGTTTCAACCAATTGGCAAATAATTTCGTAGTGGTCAAAATTCATGATTTCGTAGGCTATAATCCATAATTTTTGGCAAACCCATTGAAAAATAGTTCTGCAGAGTCCAAATTCATGATTTTATGACCTATAATTCGTGATTTTTGTTTATTTTTAGCCATTTCAACCTATTAGCAAACAATTTTGCAAAAGCCAAAACTCATGATTTTATGAGTTATAACTCATGATTTTTGGTCATTTTTAGTCGTTTCGACCCATTGGCAAATAATTTTGCGGAGATCTAAGTTCAATATTTCATGACCAATAACCCATGTTTCTTGACTATTGTAAGTCGTTTACACCCGTTAGCAAATAATTTCATGGAGGCCGAAATTTATGCTTTCATGAGCAGTAACTCAAGATTTTTGCCCGTTTTTTAAGTTGTGTCAACCTGTAGATAAATAATTTCATGGAGGCCAAAACTCAATATTTAATGAGCTACAACTAGGGGTGCCTAACGGTTCGATTTTATCCGAACTGATCTGCATCCATATCCGAACGGATGCGGATATGGTAAGCTTTTAAAATTGGCGGATACGGTTTCGAATTTTTTTTGGATACGGATCCAGATATGAGTATAAGATTCGGTTGCAGATACGGATATCCGCAATTCAATTAACATAAGGATTCGGGTCCATTTATATATCCAAACCCGTAACCACTAACCAACCCAAAACCCAAATTTCTAGGTAAAAAAAACCAAACTTTACTAAATTCGATACCTCAATTCCCAAATTCTCAAACCTCCGCTGTCACTGTGGCGTTGTGTTTCTCCGCTCGCCGCTCGGCCATGCTTTTCGACGCTCGACCTTCGCTGTTTCTCCATTCGAATCCACGACTTCGACGCTCGATCTCCGTCTTTGTTCGACTCCATGCCGGTATCTTCAAGATCATCCTTGCTATCTTCGGCTATCATCTCTGCAATAGTAGCACGATTAAAATCCTCTCTATCTCCGACAACATTCTCGCTGTTCCATCATCATCCTCGCTGTTCCATAAGGTCTAATCGAAACCCTAGTTTTACATACACTTGCTTTGTCAATCTGTGACTATAAGGTTTTGATTAAGTTTTTTTTAATTTCTTTGAATAGAAATCATGTCTAATTCTTCGATTCAAGCATCTAATGAAGAACCCACTATTGAGCATAATGTTGAACCTACCGTTGAACTTGTGGTTGAGGAATCTTCAAGTAAAATTGATAAAAAAACCCGAAAAGAAAAAAGATGTTATTCTGAAGTGTGGATAGATTTTGACAAAATAGATAAAACAGAAAAGAAAATAGTTGATGGGAAAGAGGCTATCACTAAAATCACTAGAGCAAAATGCAAACATTGCCCATTTGAAGCCGATGGACGTAGTATCAGGGGTACTACCCATCTTAAAAATCACATTGCGAGACGTACTAAAAAGAAAAGACCCAATATTCGTCAACAATTGATCCAAGCTACTATGAAAAATGAAGATGGGACTTGCGCACTAAATAATTATCAATTTGATAATGAGAAGAGTCAAAATTTGCTTGCAAAGGCAATAATAGTGACAAATATCCATTTACATTACGACACATGAGTTTTTTCTCAAGTATGGGCATTCTCTCCGTCCAAATCACAAGATTCCAAAACGTACACATATCACAAAGTTGTGTATAAAGATTTATGAAGATTATAAAATCTCTATTTGATTTGTTTGCCAAATCTTCTATAAGATTAAGTTTAACAATGGATAAATGGACATCATCGTCATAAAATTTGTCTTATTTGTGCATCACCGCTCACTTTGTTGATGAATTGCGGAAACTACAAAAACGTATCCTTGGATTTATTAAAGTTCAAAGTTCTACGGGGAAAGACATTTGCAATGTATTAATTTCTTGTTTGCTTGAGTGGAAAATCGATAATAAAATATTGTCGATTACGGTGGATAATGATAAAGCTAATGATGTTGTCGTGAAATTGGGAAAAGAACGTCTTAAAAATTGGCTACCTTGTGGCGAAGTCTTTTTTCATGTAAGATATGGAGCATATATAATTAATCTTATTGTTCAAGAGGGTTTAAAAGTTATCACTAAATCTATTAAAAAAGTAGGACTTAGTGTTAAGTATGTCAGATGTTTACCAAAAATGGAGGAGATTTTTTATCATGTTGCTAAACAAGCTAATGTGGAAAAGGAAAAATGTCTTGTTCTTGATTGTTGTACACAAAGGAATTCTACTTATCTAATGTTGACAATTGCTCTAAAGTACAAAGTTGCTTTTAATAGATTTGAGCTTAGAGACGATAAATATCTTCATTTTCCATCGGAGGAAGAATGGAATTATATTGAAACATTGAGGAAATGTTTAAAACATTTTTATGATGCAACAAATCTCCTCTCTGGCACTATTTATCCTACTTGCAATCTTTTGTTTGAAGAATTTTGTGAAATTCAATTGCTTATTATGGAGTGGTTAAAAAGTAATGATGATACAATTGTGGCTATGGCTTTTGCAATGAAAAGAAAATTTGATAAATATTGGACATGGGCAATAAGATTTTTCCGGTTGCTACTTTTCTTGATCCAAGATACAAAATGATTGCAATCAAATATTACTTTGGCTTGATTTATGGTGTGAACGGTGAAAAGTGTACAATTTGATATTTTAGTTGTCATTAAGAAGATGTATGGAGAATATGCATTGAGGGAAAAAGAGGAATCTAAAAATGTCGAAAATGCTTCAAGTTCTCAAACAAAAGAAGTGGAAAGAGTTAGTGATAAAAAAAAAATCAAGATTTGTACAATTTGTTGAAACAATTTATAAGAAGCCTACAAAAACGGATTTGGATTTATATATGGAGGAGAGCATTATTACCGAATGGGATGATGAAAAAATGGGGAAATTTGATGTATTGAGTTGGTGGAAAGCAAACTTTAGGAAGTATCTTATACTAGCAAAAGTTGCAAGAGATGTTTTGGGTATACCGGCCTTGTCCGTAGCATCCGAGTCCGCGTTTAGCACCGGGGGACGTGTAATTCATTGGCATAGAAGCCGAATGACAACGGATACGATGGAGGCATTGATATGTGCACAAGATTGGATTAAAATGGAACAAGGAGGTAAATAAAAAATTTGTATAAATTTTATCTATCTATTGTTGGTTAATTGTGCATCCAATGATTATATGTTTTTCTCTACTAATTTTTTTGTAGTTACACAAGTTCAAACTACTAAGGATGATGTTCTTGATGTCGTTAAGATTGCAGATGACGATGACTTGGAGATTGCCGAGACTTTTATAAAAGCACCATTAGGTATGTTAGTTAACTCAATAAGCACATGATTTGAAATTTTTTTTTTTTACATGTTTTAACATGACAATTGTTCTTTTTTTTTTTTGGCGAGGTGACATCGTGGAGGTCTATGACTCGGATGATGAGATTTGATATTACTCTTGGATCCATTGGTGTCATATTCTAGTTTGATCCTCATGTTATTCTAGTTTTTTTCTGCCAGATGGATCTCTTTTCTTCGCATTTCTTGCTTCTTTTTGGGTGTTTTTGTTGTCAACCGGTAACATTTTGTGTTCCCCCCATTTAGTCTTTATTTTGTTTCATTAACAAATGGGGTTTTTTTTTGTAATTTCCTTGTCTTGATTATTGTTGGGTCTAGTTTGAATTTGCTTTATGTATGAAGAATTGAAAATTTTAAGCAACTTCTTGAGTTGGGTTTGATCTAGTTAGGATTTTTTTCTCTATTCTGCAACGTGAGTTCGTTTATGATTTGGGAAGTGCCTTATTTGATTTTGTACTGATTGCAGATATTTTTCCAGTTTGATCCTCATGTAAGGCTACCTGTTGCCTTTAGATTTGATACAATTTGGATTAAATTTCGATTAGATTCTATATGGAGTTATAAATTGCAGGAATTAGTCCATGATATAAATGCGTTGTCAAATAGATTTGTCTTACATTATCTGTATGTAACTTAATTATGTAGTGCAATCAATATTGGTTTCACTTCTGTCTGAAATTTTGAAGTGTTGATGGTTTAATTTGATAGTTTCTGCCATCTTACATTATGGATAGATGCAACTATTGCTGTAGCACCCACATTTAGTATGACACTAAGAATGCTTTCATTTATAGTGCTTTCTGAAAAAGGCATGTAAGGAATAATACCATGGATATGTTTCTTAAGGCGAGTCACATACATAAACGTAGCATTGCAAGTTAATCTTGAGAGTTTCCCTACATAAACATAGCTCATAATAGAATCTGTACACTTTTCTTTACAGATTTTGCACTGTCGAGCTAGATAAAGAAAACAAAGATTCATTGGAGGAGAGCCCGTTTCATATATGTGATCGTATCTGATCCGATTCTCTAATATCCGAACCATATCTGTTTCCGATGAGTGCGGATATGGTTAATGTTTTTTCTTACCGAAGGGAATCCGTATCCATATCCGTATCCGTATTCGTTTATAGAAAGTGGATATGGATATGGTATGTGCCATATTCAAACCGTATCCGCGAACACTCCTAGCTATAACCCATAAATTTTTTTAAATCATTTTTAATCATTTCGACCCGTTGACAAATAATTTTGCGGAGGCCTAAGTTTTCAATTTCATGTGATTAACACTTTTTGTCGTTTCAACCCATTGGCAAATATTTTCGTGGTGGCCAAAATTTATAATTTAATGGGATATAACTCATGTTTTTTTAGCCATTTTTAGTTGTTTAGAATTGTTGGCAAATAATTTTGCGGTCATGAGCTATAACTGACGATTATTTTCCATTTTCATTCATTTTCGACCCCTTGGTAATTAATTTCGCGGAGGCCAAACTTTACGATTTCATAAATTAAAACCCACAATTTTTTTTATGTTTAGTTATTTTGACCCATTAGCAAATAATTTCACGCTGGCCAAAATTCAACATTTCATGAGCTATAACTCATGATTTTTTTGCCATTTTTAGTCGTTTGGATCAATTAACAAATAGTTTTGCAGAATCCAAACTTTATAATTTTATGAGCTATATTTCACGATTTATGGTCATTTCTAGTCATTTCGACCCATTGACAAATAATTTGATAGAGGTCAAAATTCACGATTTCATGAGCTTAACCCACGATTTTTGACCTTTTTTACTTGTTCCGACCCGTTGACAAATATTTTCGCAGAGGCCAAAATTCAAGATTTCATCAGTTATAACTCACAATTTTTTTTCCATTTGTAGTCATTTCGACCCGTTGTCAAATAATTTTGCGCTGGCCAGAATTTACTATTTCATCACCTATAACCCACGAATTTTGGCCATATTTAGTCGTTGTGATATGTTGTCAAATAAGATCACGGTGGCCAAAATTCACGATTTTGTGAGCTATAATCCCCGATTTTTGGCCATTTTAGTTGCTTTGGCCCGTTCACAAATAATTATGTGGTGGTAAAAATTCATGATTTCGTGAGCTATAACCATGATTTTTGACTATTTTTAGTCATTTTGACTTATTGGCAAATAATTTTGTGGTGGCCAAAATTCACGATTTTGTGAGCTATAACCCAGGAATTTTGCGAACTCATTGCCAAATGATTCCGCGTAGTTCAAATTCACGATTTAGTGAGCTATAATCCATGATTTTTGGCTATTTCAACCCATTGACAAATAATTTCGGGGTGACCAAAATTTATAATTTTATGGGTTTGACCATTTTAGTTGTTTCGACCCATTAGCAAATAATTCTGCGAAAATCAAAACTCATGATTTCATAAGATATAAGCTATGATTTTTGGCTAATTTTAGTTATTTCAACCTATTGACAAATAATTTTGTGGTGGCCAAAATTTACAATTTCATAGGCTATACTTACGATTCTTTGCCATTTTTAGTCGCTTAGATCGATTGGAAAATAATTTCACGAAGGTCAAAATTCACAAATTCGTGACTTATAATCCACGATTTGTAGCCATTTTAGTCGCTTCAACACAATGACAAATAATTTCACGGAGACCCAAATTCACTATTCATGACCTATAATCCATGGTTTTTGATCATTTTAAGTCGTTTTGATCCGTTGGCATATAATTTCGGAGGCCAAAATTCACAATTTCATGAGCTATAACCCATAAATTTTTAATCATTTTTAATCATTTCGACCGTTGGCAAATAATTTTGTGGTGGCCAAAATTCACGATTTTGTGAGCTATAACCCAGAATTTTGCGAACTCATTGCCAAATGATTCCGCGTAGTTCAAATTCACGATTTAGTGAGCTATAATCCATGATTTTTGGCTATTTCAACCCATTGACAAATAATTTCGGGGTGACCAAAATTTATAATTTCATGGGTTTGACCATTTTAGTTGTTTCGACCCATTAGCAAATAATTTCACGAAGGTCAAAATTCAAGATTTCATAAGTTATAACCCTAATTTTTTTGCCATTTTTAGTCATTTCAACCTATTGACAAATAATTTTGCGGTTGCCAAAATTTACAATTTCATAGGCTATACTTACGATTCTTTGCCATTTTTAGTCGCTTAGATCGATTAGAAAATAATTTCACGAAGGTCAAAATTCACAAATTCGTGACTTATAATCCACGATTTGTAGCCATTTTAGTCGCTTCAACATAATGACAAATAATTTCACGGAGACCCAAATTCACTATTCATGACCTATAATCCATGATTTTTGATCATTTTAAGTCGTTTTGATCCGTTGGCATATAATTTCAGGGGGGAGGGGGGAATTCGCACTTTCATGAGCAATAACTCTAAATTTTTAATTATTTTTATTTGTTTCGACCCGTTGGCAAATAATTTTGCCGATGTCAAAATTCATGATTTCTTGAGTTACAATCACGATTTTTAGCCATTTTTCATCATTTTAACCTATTGGCTAATAATTTCATAGAGGCCGAAATTAACAAAATCATGAGCTATAACCCATGAATTTTGACCATTTTTAAGTCATGTCAACCAATTGACAAATAATTTCACGGAGGTCAAAATTCAAGATTTCATAAGTTATAACCCCTAATTTTTTTTGCCATTTTTAGACCTTTTGACTCGTTGGCAAATAATTTTGTAGAGACCAAAATTCATGATTTCATGAGTTATAACCCATGATTTTTTCCTATGTATAGCCATTTTGATCCATTGGCAAATAATTTTACGGAGACCAAAATTCATGATTTCATGAGTTATAACCCATGATTTTTTCCTATGTATAGCCATTTTGACCCATTGGCAAATAATTTTACGGAGACCAAAATTCATGATTTCATGAGTTATAACCCATGATTTTTTCCTGTGTATAGTCATTTTGACCCATTGGCTAATAATTTCGTGGATGCCAAAATTCACGATGTTGTGAACTTACCCACGATTTTCGGCCATTTTTAGTCATTTCGACCCGTTGACAAATAATTTCATGGATACCAAAATTAAAGTTTTCATGAGTGATTAGCCATGATTTTGGCCATTTTAGTTTTTTCGATCCATTTGTAAATAAATTATTGGAGGGCGAAATTCACGATTTCATGGGCTATAACATTTAATTTTTGGCCATTTTAGTCATTTCAACCCATTAACTAACAATTTTGAGGTAACAAATATTCACGATTTCACGAGTCATAGCTCGTGATTTGAATATTTTCAGTCATTATGACCCATTGTTAAAAAAAAAATCTGCGGAGGCAAAAATTCACATTCATAAGCTATGACCCATAAATTTTTTTTTCATTTTTAGTCATTTCAACTTGTTGTCAAATAATATCACGGTGGCTAAAATTCATAACCCACGATTTTTGGCCATTTTTAGTCATTTTGGCCCACTGACAAATAGTTTTGCGATGGCCAAAATTCATGGGTTATAACCCATGATTTTTGGCTATTTTCTTTGTCATTTTTACCCATTGACAAATAATTTCGTGAAGTCCAAATTCATGAGCTATAACCCAAGACTTTTGACAATTTTTAGTCGTTTTGACCCGCTGACAAATAATTCGCGATGTCCAAAATTCACGGTCTCATGAGCTATAAACCATGATTTTTGGCCATTTTTTGTCATTTTGACCCATTGGCAAATAATTTCGCGGAGTCCAAATTCACGAGTTCATGAGCTATAACCCATAATTTTTGGCCAATTTTAGTTATTTTGACCCGTTGTCAAATTATTTCGCACTGGTGAGAATTCACTGTTTCATGACCTATATCCCACGTTTTTTAGCCATTTTTATTCGTTTTGACCTGTTGTCAAATAATATCACGGTGGTCAAACTTCACGATTTCTTCTGATATAACCCACAGTTTTTAGCCATTTTTATTTGTTTATAGTCGTTGGTAAATAATTCCGCATTGGTCAATATTCACGATGTCGTGAGCTATAACCCATGATTTTTGGCTATTTTTAGTCATTTTGACCCGTTAGCAATGAATTCCGCAGTGTCCAAAATGAAAGATTTCGTGAGCTATAACCCATAATATTTGGTCTTTTTTTATTATCATTTTGACCCATGGACAAATAATTTAGAGTAGTCCAAATTCATGATTTTGTGAGTTATAATCCATGATTTTTGGCCATTTTCTGTCATTTCAACCCAATGCCAAATAATTTCACGTGGCTCAAATTTACTATTTCATGGGTTATAATTCACGATGTTTGGACATTTTTAGTTGTTTCCACCTATTGGCAAATATATCTACTAAGGGAAAAACTCATGATTTCATGACATATAACCCTTTTTTTTTGACCATTTTTAGTTGTTTCAACGCATTAACAAATAATTTTGTGATAGCCAAAATTCACGATTTCATGAGCTTCAACCCACAATTTTTGATCGTTTTTAGTCGTTTCGACCCATTGGTAAATAAATTTGCGGAGGCCAAAAATCACGATTTTATGAGCTATAGCCCATGATTTGTTTTCCATTTTCAGTCATTTTGACCCGTTGTCAAGTAATATTGCGATGGCAAAATTCATAACCCTTGATTTTAGGCTATTTTTTTTATCGTTTCAACCTATTGACAAATAATTTTGCAATGACCAAAATTTAATATTTCGTGAGCTATAACCCATTATTTTTTTACCATTTTTAGTCATTTTGATCCGTTGACAAATAATTTTGCGAAGGCCAAAATTCATGATTTCATGAGTTATAATCCACGCTTTTTGGCTATTTTTATCATTTCGACCTATTGGCAAATAATTTTATGGTGGATGAAATTCACAATTTTATGAGCTGTAACTCATAAAATTTGGCCCTTTTTTAGTCGTGTCGACCCATTGACAAATAATTTCATGAGCCATAACCCATAAGTTTTTGCCATTTTTAGTCGTTTCGATTCGTCGGCAAGTAATTTCACGGAGGCCAAAATTCACGCTTTCATGAGCAATAACCCAAGATTTTTAGCTATTTTTAGTCGTTTTGACCCATGGGCAAATAAATTTGAGGAGACCAAAATTGACAATTTCATTTGTTATGACTTACAAATTTTTTCCAATTGTAGTCATTTCGATCTGTTAGCTAATAATTTTGTGGAGGTGAAAATTCATGACTTTGTGAACTAACCCACAAAATTTGACAATTTTTAGTCGTTTCGATCCGTTGGCAAATAATTTCATGAATGCCAAAATTAAATTTTTCATGAGCTATTAACCACGATTTTGGCTATTTTTTGTTGTTTTGATCCGTTGGTAAATAATTTCGTGGGGTCAAAATTCATAATTTCGTGAACTATAACCATTGATTTTTAGCTATTTTTCATCGTTTCAACCCTTTAACGAATAATTTTTTAGTAGCCAAAATTCACCATTTTATGAGCTGTATAACCTATGATTCTTGAACATTTTTAGTCGTTTTCACCCATTGGTAAATAAATTTGCGGCGGCCAAAATTCATAATCTCATGAACTATAACCCATGATTTTTTTATTTTTAGTCATTTCGATCCGTTGTCAAATATCGCGGTGGTAAAAATTCATAAACTATAATTTTTGTCATTTTGACCCATTGGTAAATAATTCCGCGGTGGCCAAAATGTAGGATTTCATGAGCTACAACCCATGATTTTTACTCTTTTTTAATCCTTTTGACCCATTAGAAATAATTTCGCAGAGTCCAAATTCACGATTTCGTGAGCTATAATCGATGTTTTTTTGCCATTTTAGTCGTTTTGACCCATCGACAAGTATTTTTTGGAGGCCAAATTCAAGATTTCATGAGCTATAACCTACGATTTCTTGCCATTTTTATTCATTTTGACCCGTTTTCAAATAATATCACGGTGGCTAAAATTCACAATTTATTGAGCTATAACTCACGATTTTTAGCTAATTTTAGTAGTTTCGAGCCATTTGTAAATAATCTCGTGGCCAAAATTCACGGTTTCGTGAGCTATAACCCATGATTTATGGTCATTTTTAGTCATTTCGACCCGTTAGCAAATAATTTCATAGTGTCAAAAATTAATGATTTTGTGAGCACCCATGATTTTTGAACATTTTTTATTATTTCGACCCATAGACAAATAATTTCAGAGTCCAAATTCATTATTTCGTGAGCTATAATCCTTGGTTTTTGCCCATTTTTAGTCATTTCAACACATTGCAAAATAATTTCTCGTGGCCAAAATTTACAATTTCATGGGTTATAATCCATGATTTTTGGACATTTTTAGTTGTTTCGACCCATTGGTAAATAATTCTTTAGAGGTTGAAACTCATGATTTCATGAGATATAATCCATAATTTTTTGCCATTTTTAGTTGTTTCAACCCATTAACAAATACTTTTTGTAGTAGCCAAATTTCACGATTTCATGAACTATAATCCATAATTTTTGGTTATTTTTAATCATTTTGACCCACTGGTAAATAAATTTACGGATGCCAAAATTCACGATTTCATGAGCTATAACCCATTGGTGAATAAATCTACTAAGGCCAAAATTCACGGTTTCATAAACTATAACCCGTATTTTTTTGTTTTGCGTTTTTAGTCGTTTCGACCCATTGTTAATAATATCATGGTGGCAAAAATTCATAACCTAAAATTTTGGCCATCTTTAGTTAATTCGTTCCATTGGCAAATA